>VZDJ01000601.1:1577118-1601940 GCA_008694505.1 Cyanoderma ruficeps
CAAAAAAAAAAAAAAAGGAAAAGAAAAGAGAGAGAGGGGCAGACGTGAGCCTCTTCTGCCAGCTGAGAAATGGGGGAATGCCCAAAGTTTTTCCTCTCCTTCTCTTCACTGCACTTGGTCGTCCATCAGGGGTTGGTGTTGTATTTCACTTTTAAACTGGTTGCACCAACAGCTGGAGTGAGTTCTGTGCAGTTCCCCGTATCTGCCAGCCAGGCCAGGAAACCTGACCCCCTGCAAGAACATTTCAAATGATCGTCTCCATACTTGACTGTACAGGAACATAAAATAGTGCTTTAATTATTCTTGCTGTGATTTGATTGTCTTTTACATAGGATTTTGTTTTCCATCTGAATTCCTACATGTTTTCCAGTGGAATGGTGAAATATTTAAGCTTCTGGCTGTAGTTAAAATATTCCCTATACACTTTGCAAAGCACTTGATTGTCCCTGTGGCATTCTAATGATGCAAAGTTTATTTTGTCTCTAATAAATATATCATTAATCCATCAATAATACAAGATTACTGTATATCCTTTTCTAATTTTAACTCGCTATCTTTAGTTGTGAAGTGGAAAGCTTGGGGTTTGTTTTCTTTTTTCCCCTTTTATTCAATTTCTTCTCTGCCTACAACAGTTTTCTCATTCAGTTTAACACTTACTCAATTTATGCAGTGTCCATCTCCTACCCTGCAGAGCAGGAATCTTCTACTTAATAAGAAATACTTATTGGCACATAGCCTTGCTTCATAAAGAGAATGTTTCCTTGAGAGAGTAATTGGTTTGGGATTTTCTTTTTTCCTGCTTACCAAAAGGAGCTTATCAAGTTCTTTTACAGAATCCTTAATATTGTTGTTTTTCTTCCTCGAATGTGAATAAGTGCTACAGTCTGGAGGAAAACTGACTCCTAACTTATCTCTCTTTCTTGAAATCAAAAAATGCCTTTCACAAAACGTGAGTTATAACTCTGTTTTCAGGAAAAAAAAATAAATCTATATTGTTGAGTCCTGTAAACAAGATGATCCCTGTGACTGCAAACTGTGTTGGTTCAAAGGCAGCTGGGTCCCCTTGGCCCTTTAGAGAACAAGTCAGCCTGGAACAACATCTAATAATACAATAGAGTTATAGGTCAAATTTGTTGGGCTTACAGTGAGAAAATATTTTAAAGGCTGATGTGCTGATGGTCTGTCAATATTAGGAGTGAAGAGGGAATCAGGTAGACAAATCTAGTGGGTATTTGTCTAATTAGCAGTGACCTGTATTAAAGCAGAGCTGCCTGAATTAAATTAGTTATTGCTCATCTGGTACTAACTTTCCTTATATCTGAGAATCTGGCAAATCTCATCTAGAATGCTAATTCTATCCTTCTGTCTTTTCCTCTGAGGTATCTTTTTCATTTACTAATGAGCTCCTTCATTGTTTTTAAATTTAGAACAGAGCCCCCCTTTTTGGGAAGGGGGTATTTTTTTGATTTCTGCACTGAAATATGTAAGTAGTTCTTTTGAGGGAAAGCAGTAGGAGA
The DNA here is from genome assembly GCA_008694505.1 of Cyanoderma ruficeps. NCBI lineage: Eukaryota > Metazoa > Chordata > Aves > Passeriformes > Timaliidae > Cyanoderma > Cyanoderma ruficeps. Next base: position 1,578,636 of record VZDJ01000601.1, read on the forward strand.
GGTGGGGTCTTTAGGTGGTATCAGATCTGTTACCTTCAAACATAAAAATAAAATACTGAGTAGCAAGGTAGCATCTGAAAACTCCTCTGTCCCAGAAGATTTTAAAAACTAATCTGCAGCATTTAGCATCCTGCTGTTTTAAACCTAAGCCTCTTTTTGGGGGGAGATCTATGCTGGCACTGCCCATCCTTCTTCTCCCCCTCGGGGTTCATAACTTCTCTTTGTTTCCATAAATCTGAGTTTGCCTCCAGCTGCTGACCACCCAAAGCTGGAGCAGCTTTAGGCTCAGCTTTGCAGAGAGTTGAGGAAGTGCAGGGTGGGTGTTGTTCCTGTGAACTCTGCCAAGATGCCTTGATAAACCAGCAAGGAAATTAATATACAGGGGCAGAAGGGATTACAGACAGAGATAGAAGGATTAGGCTGTGCACTAGCAGCGAGACTTGCTGTAAAACTGTTGCTTCAGGCTTTTGTTTATTATTTGGAGAAATTCTATTTAAATGCAGATTAGATTTTCTACCTAGAAGTACAACTTAGTCTTTGTTTAGGAACTCCACAAAGAAGAATGAACGCAGGGCTCTTGTTTTCATTTCTTGGTGAACTTTGACAGTCACGTTGCTTATCCTGTTATCTGGATTAGATATGCAAGCTCTGGATACAGGAATTGGAGCAGTTTGTTTAGAGACCTGAGTTTAATTAATCAGTGCAAGATTACCAAATTGCCTTGGGATGAAAAACTGCGCCAGAGAAGTTGTAATTGGCCACTGACTAAACAGAAGGGCCCAGCTCTGCACTGGGTGTTTGGGAGGGAAAAAAGGCAAAGAAGAAGAAGAAGAAGAAGCAAGCAGTGAATTAGACAAGTAGATTTTGTGACCTGAAATATTTTCATTCTGTATACAGCTTTTTTTTTTTTTTTTTTAATTCTGTAATAAATTTCCTGGTGAAGTGACATTTTGTCTTCCTTAGAAGTAAAAATAAAGTTAAAACATTGCTTTAGCAGTGGTGGTTGGTTTATGGAAAGTAGTCTGAAAAGTCTTACCTTTAAATAGACTCCTAAATACTCAAAAATTATCCTTTTCCGTATTGCAAAAGATTTTTTTTTTAAAAATCCATAAAAATATCAGTAAATTGTAGCTAAGGAACCATCTCAATCACTTCCCATGTGTTTATTTTTATTCCTTTATCCATTCTTCTTGCATCTTGTCAGCACGTCTCCAGGAATCCTTACCAATCTTCTCAAAATTATGATAAATTGATAATTAACATAACTAAGACAACTTTTTGTTAATCATCTCATTTCTCTGTTCAAAAAAAAACCCCATATGTCATACTAAAAACACTGATTTCAAGGGATATTTTCATTTCACCTATTTCTTCCTCCCCGGCATAATTTGTGACTTTTCCACCAAGTTTCAGGTCAGAAAATCCACGCAGTGATTGGCATGAAATGTCACTGGGATTCATGTACAGATGCAGAACTGAAATATATTTTCAGGATTTGAGATTTTGACCCAATTTTAGAAAAGCATGTGTAGTTTGGATTGTTACAAATATCTATCTATCTATCTACCTATGTATGTATCTATCTATCTATCCATCTTTCCATCTTTCCTGGAGCNTTTCTTTTTGTCGAATATATCAGATGGCTGACTGGAAATCAAGAGTGTTCTCTGAGCAGATTTATTTCACCCGCCATAGAACTTGTTCAGTAATTTTATATTGATCATTTAGCATGGAAATAACAAGCCAGTGTAATGCATTTAATGTGGTCGTGGTGAACCATTTGGCAAGGTAATATTTTAGTATTATCAGGTTCATAAAAGCTTGTCTTTTGAGAATATAATGAACATTTCTCCACGTATTATCCAGCTTTGTTATGAAGTGGAGAAAATATGAAAATCAAGTCTTTGCTGAAAGGAGGTTGATGAAGCTTTTTTTTTTGGCCTCATTGCATTTTAGATGCCCTGTGGCTTTTCTTTTTTGCTCCTTTCTTTATTTCTTTTTGATGGACAAGCTAAAGCAGTAACTAAAAAAAAAAAAAAATCTTCAGAAGGTAAAGAACCCTGGACCAATAATTTATAAGAAGTAACAAATTCTTGAGAGCTCACGGACTTCTTCACTCAAACTATCACAGCTATTTAAAAATCCAAATTGATACAAACTTTTCCTGTGCTGCCCCTTCAGGGAGCCCAGTTCTTTTCCTTCACTCGTTTTTGGTAATATGATAAGCTGTGCACAAAAGAAGTCAGAAAAAAAAATGTATCTGTGATGAATAAGGTATGTCTGGTGAGTGACAGAATTTGCCATATATGTCAGAGGAGAAAGTACTGAATCCCAGAGTCAGCAGCACAGGAATGTCACATTCTGGAATAGTGCAGAGCCAGTGGATGCACTGAAAGGTGATTATTAGAGCAGCTTCTTTTCCTTCAACACATCATTTCACAGTCACTTGTACTCTTAAACTGTATCAGATATTTATGAGTCTTTTTGAGAGTTTTTTGTAACACCCCATTAATTGACTGGAATACAGCAATTATCAGCTTTGATTTGAATATGTGCTTGAATCTATGTGCTCTGGCCAATCTTTCTTTCAATACTTATTTTCAATACTTATTTTCAATACTTATTTTCGGTTTTTGGCACTTTTTAGTTACCATTTCATGCAGGCTGGAGGGACCAGCAAAAGTTTTGAGCTCCAACTTTGGTTGCACTTTAGTTGTGAACATTTTGTAACAGGTTTTTTGGGATTTTTGGTTTTTTTGTGCTGGATAGAGAAGCCTGCATTCAGGCTGCTTACTGTGAGCCCGTGGAACTTCTGAAGCAATTGTATCTAAAAAATCTTTGGACAAATGGCCTTTCTAGTGGGTACTTAGAGTCCAAATTAGAAAATGCAGTTTGCTGAACTTCCCTCTGGGGTGGCCAGCACCTTGTTACTGGTGAAGATGGAACCTTGCAATGAAAAGCCTGGCGTTAAAATCTGATGGAACAGAACTCCTTTGGAGTTCACCTTGCTTTCCCCACTTCCCTCTTCTCTTTCATGAAAGGATAGATATTAATATCTGCTTTTTTCCCCCTTCTTTTCTCTGGAACAACAGAATTCACCATTCACTTCAGAGCTCTTATTCTTCATGTTGTCACAAGTCTAGGGGCCAAGTGCCAAGCTCTTTTGTTGGGATTTGGATACCCCTTCTTCTCCTCCTGCTCTGGAGCTGTCCTCAAGCCCATTTACACACTCTGCTACGTAATTATATTGATCTAATCTCTGCTCTCATGAAATGCCAAGCTCTAACCCATTTTTCTGCACTTCTGAGTTCCCCTGAAGAGTCTGTCTTGTGAAAAGGGGTGCAAGCTCATCCAGGGGGATTTGAGTAACGTGGCTGTGTCTTCAGTGCTCACACAGCACCCCAGCCCAGCTGCAGAGTCACTGCCCTGAGCTCCCTGCTGCTGAGGAGCCCAGGGAATTCTGAGCTTTCTCCCATCTCTATGATAACCACTTGTAAAGTCACTTTCCCACAGGTGATGATGGTGTTGGAACTAGAAAGGGAGAGCAGAGTTGCTGCTCTCAAAAGTGTTTCCTGCTTTCTTCTGCAGGTGTCCTGTTCCCTTCTCTTCATTATCAATGTCTGCACTTGGCTCATTCCCCAAGGACAGGAGTGTTTGGCGTGGAAACTGCAGCCTGTCTGCAGAGCTTAGGGAGAAAAGGGTACTGTGTTGGAGGTGTGTGCATGCATGGGACAGGACTACTCAAAAACATCCCTCAAACCTTTATTTCATCATTAACCTCAGAACAAAGTTTAAGATGTTCCTCAAGTCTTTATTGCAGCATCAGCCTCATAACAGGGTTTGAGACAATTGAAAGATGGACCCAAAGATCTCTCTGTCACAGGGCATGTTAAAAGTTTTCCAGCCAACAGCACATTGCTAAAGCTCACAGACAATTGTTCCAGCCAGTCACTGACAGCACACACACGCCTGCCTCAAACAATGCTTGCTTGTGTGCTTTCTATTAACAATGCACAATGCTCCATTATTAACCTTAAAACCTCCTACTATCCTGCTCAGCAGATTTCTCTGCAGCCTTAAGGTCCATCCTGACCAAATCTAAGACTCAGACTATTGTTTCATGTCCTTGCTTGCTGTGCTACTGCAACTCTTCCTACTTTCAGGCTTTGCAGCTGAAGCTAATTCCAAGTTCTTCAGCTCTTTCTGTTTCTGGGTCCTGCTCCCACAGCTCCTGAAAGCCTCCTTACCTTTAATATTCCCCACAGGTACAACCCATGGCAGAAACAAATGGGAAAAAAGGGTGCAAAACAAATCACTTATCAGCCAGGGGTAACAGCACCACAGTTTTGAGAAACACCCATTTAGGTGTGCACTTCTCACTGCATAAGGGCCAATCTACTTTAACTTACATGAAAATAATGAGATTTTACAGTGGGAACAGTTGCCACTATAGTCCAGTCCATTTTAAAAATGAATTAAAGTTTGATTCCGAGAAGCACTTTGAGAAATTTCTAGAATTGGTTTACCACGTAAAATTTTTATGAAATCATTACATTTTATTACATTACAGTTAGTGCTAAATTTTAAGATATATCATCTGGAAAGTTTTGGCACCATAAGAAATCATCAAAGCTCATAAAATTTCCTGATTTTTAGCGGTTTATTAAAATAATGAGCTCTTCATCACTGGAATACTATTCAAAGTGCATTCATGGGGTTTTTTAATGTTCTATTTGGTTAGATTTAGTAATGATAATGAAAGACAGCTGTTTAATATTCCTAAATTTTTTGTTGTACATTTTGAAATGGGCAGCACAGCTCTTTGGTGGTGCGGGAAAACTGAATTTTTGCTATCATGTTTCATCATTTGGGTTTCTTTGAATGCCAAGGACATCATCCCCTTCTCCAAAAGGGAAGCTTTGAAAACTTCATATAATAACAATAATATAATTAAATAGTAATGGAAATAATAATATTAAAATTATTAATTAAATCAAATAATTAAATAATTAAATAATAATGTAAACCTTCGTATAAAAATAATATTTATATTATATAATATCCAGTACTCAAGAGTGTAAAAATCTCATTTAAGTTATCTCACGTTGGGGACCCAGAAATAATGAAATAATGGAGGCTGCATAATTTTGCTCAATTTTTTAAATCCTGTTTCCCAGATGCAAATGGCCTCAATAAAGCAAATAATGCAGGTAGGATATTATTCATGTTTGTGAAGCTTTTGATTGTGCTGTGAAAACAACAGAGTACATGAGGTAATGAATAAATCTGCATTCAACACTAGGCTTTGAATGTATTAATTAAAAAGGTGTATGGCCACATGCTGATTAGAGTAGATAAAGAGAAATATTGAATAACTACTTACTCTCTGAATTGGGCCCAAGGGTCCTATGAGAAAAATAGTATATGATAATTTAATTAAAGTTTGCATCAAAACACATTTACAGAAGGGACCTGAATTAATATTGCAGAGTTTGCACTTTCTAACTCTCCAGTGCTTCCCTGGGAAATTTTGGATCCCTTTTAGTACAGAGGTTCTTCTTTGGGACATCAGGTACTGATCTGACCTTTGGTACATTCACCTCACTGAAGGTCTTAGTTTCAAGGCATTCATAGAATAAATAAGCATTTGAATCTGGGGGGGAAAGAAAATTAAAATAAAAAAAAAACAAACCACCCACCCAAATATTGATAGCAGCACATTTGGAAGCACAGTTCAGTTGGGTTCTGGAATATGATGGAAGAAAGAAGGGAAAGGGAGGTGGGATGTTCTGGAGGAGTCATCCGGATAAGTCTACATATTTACAAACACTTGAGGACTGATATTTATGGCTATATCAGTATATAAGATCCTCTGTAAAATACCTAGGCAGAGCCAAGTGACTTTTTTTTATTTCCTGGACAGGTCTGGGCTACTCACTGGGTTTTTTTCCCCATTTTTTCCCTGGGGAAATTTGGTAACTCAAGTCCTGACACTGCATATTTACTCAGCGTAACAAGAGCAGGAGCAGGGGAAGGGCTTTGGTGTGTACAGAATTAGGAGACAAGTACATGAAGGGATGGATAAATGGAGTCACAGTCTGACAGAGAAGGGGCCATGTCCAGTCCAGAGCAGCCACTGCTCTGGAGGAGGGGGAATTCTCCCTGTGCTGAAGCTGGGGACAAAACCATAACTGGCTGAAATAATAATAGTTAGAATATTGACCATAATGCCATGATCAATTGTCTCATTTCAAGTGTTTCTGGGCTTTACAATAAATCTCCAATCCCCTGTTACAATCACAGTGGTGCCACATTCATGACAGTATCTTTGTGCTTTTCAATTCCACTGGATAATGGACTTATAACCACAAAATGGATTTGATTTTTTTCTATTGTAACAGCACCTGAAACACGTTATAAATGCTGTTATATCCAGTTGCTTTTGTAATTCAGATAATATACAGATAGGTAGCAAGCGTGGTGTAACAGAGCAGTAGATCACCCCAAACCTGATGTTATCACGGGGATGGTGACAAAAAAATAGCGAATTAAGTAAATTAGTGTTGCACTGTGCAGCACTGCAGCAGGGCCATGTGCTGCATGGGTGTGCTGATAGGCAGTCTGTGGCCCCAGAGTTCTGAATTCTGAATTTCTGCAGAGCTCTGAATGTCCCTGGCACTCCCTGTGCCCCTCTGTCCCCAGCTCTGGGTATGCAAACCGGGGCCAGCAGAGCCCTAATGATTATTTCTGCCTCAGGGTAGAAGGTAAGAAAAAGAACCTGTGAATGTGAAAAAGAAAAAAACTCAGTGTCAGGAACCTCCCTACTTGGGGAGCTGGAGTCGGGGGTTTATTATTTTTTTGTTTTCTCCCCCAAGACTTTCATGTCCTTTTCTGCAAGAGTTCTGCAGTCATTCCAGTTTCACCTTCCAGCATTCCAACAGCCCAGTCTGTGGGAGGCTTTTTCCCAGCCATGATAAATTATTCTCTGTCAGAATCCAAATCTGCCTTTTCAAGTCAGATCATTTGTGATGAATTTATTCTGTTAACATGGGTTTGAATAGAAGCAATAGAGGATAATAAATTAACTTTGAGCATATTAATGACATCTCTAGACTATGGGTGAATTAAGGAATAAATAGATGAAATAGGTTCAATAACAGGCTGGTGAACACTTAGTCAGCAATTGACTGGTAGCTTTTCATTTAGGTCCTTTTATATCCTATGGTTAATTAAAAAAACATAGAAAGATTTAAAGCAGCCCTTTGGAACACAGACTGAGTTAACACTCCTCCTGCCATCCACAGGAACTGTAGGAAAGGTGGTTATGAAATGCAGTTTGATGAAGCTCAAGGAACATCAGCTTCAGAAATTCAGGTTTGGACCCTTTCAAAAAGAAATGTCTGCCAAAAGTGTTGACAGCTTTCTATATGGCATCTGCCAGAGCAGCACTTAACCCAGACTTAAAATATCCTTTCTGTAGGGCTTAAGGAAAAAAAATAAACATAAATTATGGGATTTTCGTGGGTTTGCTTTTATGAACTGGAGATTAGGTTAGTTCAAGAACTTTCACTCCCAGCAAGAACTGCTGGGATTTATTTGGTTACCTCCAGTGTGTGTCTGCCCTGGCCAGGGTTTCAAAACTAATTTGAAACTCGGACTTTCAAAAGAGCTGGATGCTGAGCTTTAGTGGCTTTGTAAGAACTGATTTTCTTAAATCTAAACCCAAGAGAGCCTCTGTCCCATGCAGTAGAGAAATGGCTGATTGACGCTTATATCCTAAAGGAGCTGATAAGTTCCCTGACAAGTCTGATTGCTGGTTTTTAACCTTGTTAAATAATACATGTTAGGCTTTTATTAGCCTAGGCATATTCATGCCAAAGCTTATCAAACAGGACTGAACACTACATTTTTTTGCAAAGACAGCTATGGTTCAATGTACAAAAATATGAATATAAGGAGGTCTGAGTCAAAACTTGACACCTACTCTCTGAAATTTGAAGGTCAATAAATTTATATCTCTCCTCAGAATCCTTACATAGACACACATAGACAGTGTGTGGTTATACGAAGGTGTTTATATAATTGAGCTTATAAAAGCATAATTTAAAGATCAACCACTGTGTTTATTTCCATTTTAAAATATTTCCAACTTTGAAGTAATGAAGTTTAATTTCACAAACAACCGAATACCTTTTGAAGTTCACCTTAATACCTCCACAGTTTTCTATTCGTTATGGTCTGAGTAATTACTAGTAATAGTAATAATAATAATAATAATAATGATAATGATAATAATAACAACTTTAACCACTACCCTGTTTTCAAGCATCATAGCTGCAGGTCACAGAACCTCTCCTGACAGCTGCTGCAATAGGCTGACAAGATTCTGTCAGCAGCTGCTCACTTCCATTCCTTTGGCTGATCTTACTGACACTAAAATCTTCCAGAACAATCACAGCTATCACTGTTTCCTAACAATGTCCTTTCAAAATTATCCATGCTACGAGAAAATGTTCTGTAAAGGATTGTGTCAAGTGTTGATCTGGCCTAAATTATTCCCATCATTTGTCAGTTGTCCCGGGGCTGATAAAATCATCTGTTTTAAGGAGAACCACATGAGTTTAGTAATTCTGCTAGCTAAAACTCCACTATTTTTATATTTTAATTGAAAATTGCTCTGGAGAACACATATAGATAGATAGATTAGTTATAGATATAGATATAGATATAGATATAGATATAGATATAGATATAGATATAGATATAGATATAGATATAGATATAGATATAGATTATAGAGATAGAGATAGAGATATAGATTATATAGATATAGATATAGATAGATATAGATATATCTCCTGTCAGCAAAACTCCCTGATGCCAAAAAAAAAATTCTTAATAGTTGGAGGAAGCTCTTGTGAGTGATATGAGGAACTTCCAATCAAACAGCAAAACTTCAATGGAGAAGCTGGTACACAAGGGAATGTTAAAGAGCTGGAAACTGTGGCAGCGTTGCCACAGCGGGATGCTCCCCAAATTTCTGAAGGTGCCAGCAATGCCTATAAGGGCCCAATTAGGAAGTTGGAGCCATCTCAATCAGTGATTTTGAACTCTCAGGTAAATGATGGGAACTGTAGTTTTCAGGAATCCTTTTTTTGTTGTTCAAATGTCTGCTGGGAATGAGGCTCTGAGCTGATGTGCAAAGATTGCTCCAAATCACTTGGAGCCACACTTCAATGCCTGACTGGAGCACAATGAAGTTTGGATTATGCTGTTTTAAATTATCACCCATTTGAAGTCATTTTCTTTATAAAACAAGATTAAAATGACTGTAATTCAAAACATTTTACCTCAAATTGATGTGAAAATTGTAGTGTTCATATTATTTCCATTTTTCAATTTGACAAAACATTTCACTCCACATACAAGCCTTTCTGTGTTGTCACTATCTTAACAGTGAAAATATGAATTTTACTCTGTGCACTTTATTCTTTCCTGATGTGTCTTATTTCTTAACAGTACTTATTTAAGTTTTTCAAAGCATGTCTTTCTTTTGTTGTAGCACCTGGGGAAAATATAAGCAGATTTAGGAAGTTTGCTTTCCTCCTTTCTAACCCACACAATAACAGTTTATAACTCCATATTGTTAAGTTTGTTCTCTGGTCTTCCTACATGTCTGATGGTTAGATAAGCAAAGCAAGGAAGAAATTGAAGTTCTAGGTTGATGGAGTTGAACCTCAGATAATTTACCTGAAACTTCCTTTCATTTGTTTTCATATTGATACCACAAGAGAAATTTCTCTGCAAGAATTTTCCTCAAAGCTTCATGGCTCTTAATATAATCATAATGAGGAAAGAATAGTCTTTCCTCAAAAGTTTATTTCATAGACAGGGAGTATTATCAGTAATACTTTTTAAAAACCCAGTAAATTCTGAGTAACTTACTTGAGCTGCCAATGAAAAAGGGCATTTGTGCCATCTAAGACAGAGTTCTCCTTTCAGAGTTCTTGAGGAAGCAAAGAACAGAGCAACACTGAAAACCACTGGAAAATTAAGTGACTTGCAGAAGTCCTTGTCTAAACTATTGCCAGTGAGATTTACAACTGCAAAGTTCCTGGCCTAAAAATACAATTGCATTTATTTTTTAGTCACACTGTGTTCCACCACAAGTGCAACAGAATGCCAAACCTTATCACTTAAAGTAATAGTGAGGCACATGTCAGCTATCAGACCCTCAAACTCTGAAAAGAGCTGCTTTTGTGTGCTCAATCTGCAAAGGATAATTCATTCCTTACTAGGGGGTACGATTTCAAGAGCTGAAAGCTCTAACTAGTGCATATGTATAGGGTAGATTTAAAGTGATTATGGAAATGTCACTGCAGGACAATGCATTATTAGTAGACCCTCATATGTTGTATGCCGTCCCCTTATGTTTGCTGATAATTAAAAAGCAGATTGGGATGTCATGGTGAGAATGAGTGCAAAATGTCCCTTTTATCATTTGCAATAAATATGAAATAGTGGTCTTGCTGTATCCTTCAGTGATTGTTCTATTTACGTTGGTGACAAATGACATCTTTCTCCTTGTAACGTGCCTGCAGGGTTAAATGACTTTATTATTATTAATGAGTCATTGCTCCAGCTGCCCAGAAATACAGAGAGTAGAAAACATAAGAGATTTAGACCTAAGTAATTACAAATTTAATTATTACCTTTCAAATTTCATTTTTACAGCAATCACAGGGCTGTTAATCAAACATGGCCCTTTCCATGTGTTCACACTTTTCGGAGCCTTTGTCAAAGGGATGAGCAGCTCCGTGGGCCCGGTGAGGGTAGTCGGTGGCAGATTGACAAAGTGGTCTTGACAGAAAACTGCTGTGAAAAATTGGGTGGAAGCTGTTGTGTAGTCATCAAGGAGGCAGCGGTTGAGAGGGTTTTCCAAGAGGAAAGCTGCAGCCAGATGGAGGAGAGTGTCCTCTCGGGGAGGACGAGGGGAGCGGGAGGGGAATCCCGGTGTCCTGGAGAGAGGTGGAACACTGAAGTTTTACTCCTCCAGCTTGTCCTTCCTCAAGGTTGTTGGTTGTCATGAAATGGTAAAAAAAAACTAAAAAAAACCCAAAAAAACAACAGAGACACATGCTGCTTGTCCTGGCTTAGGGGAAATTTGGGAGAAAACCCCCAAATAGGGTCCCTCTGGAAAGCAAACCCAAACAGCCCCTCCCTCTGGGGAAAAAACCTCCTCAGAGAAAAGTGGAAAAAACTATTTCTTTAACAAACAAAGTGCCCAGAAACATAAAGATTTAATAGTATGAGACAATAAACCCCCTTGTTTAGAAGTGAGATGGTAAATTCAGAAAGTTCCTGCTGTGGGTGGCTCAGCTCAGGAAGGTCCAGGCCCTGCTGGGCCGCAGGTGCTGCTCCCGGTGCTCCTCTGGGGTTTTCAGTACAGGACAGGTTTAAACAGTCCCAAGAAAAATGAAAATGAGCAGTCCAGGGAATTTCTCTGCCCTAGCTAAAACTAACTAAGCACACAGGAGATCTCTGTCCCACAGTCCCTCTGAGCTGCAGAAAACACCAGGAGAAACAATGTGTAGGAGTCAGGCCCTGTCTGAAACAAATTCCTGCTCCTTTCTCCCCTTTCACCCTCAGAACCAGATTTAAAGGTAGAGAACTTAAACAGAACAGACAATTGGGCATACAAAGCATCAGTCACCCCAGGACCCTGCTTTAGGGGAATTAATAACTATGCCTCTTACCCTGAAATATTTATCCTAATTACTCATAGTTTTGGCTTTTTAAGTTTTGAGGTGGAGCACAAGATTAATTCTCCTGCAGCAGTGGGTAGGGCGTTGTAGGGAATTCAGAAAAGGGAAATAGCTGTGATTCTTGTTAGGCCATGTTGCAGATGCCATGAAATATAAGCAGTGCTGTTTCCTAGAATCATGACCTGAATTGATATTTATGGTGAAATGTAAAATCTGAGGGACAGCTTTGGAGAAATGGGAACATTTCCATTCAATAACGCCATTTCTTCATAATATTAACGATCCTCATATTTTAAAGAAATAAGTGAAAATGAATTGATTAGAGAAAATGGGAACTACCAGTTACCACACTTTATGCCCCCAAATGTGATGCGAATCAACATTGTCACAAAGCATTTGAATTTTGAAATGACATTTGTGATGGGAAAGTTGTTTTGTCAACCCACAGCAAAGCTTTATTTATATATTTAGCTGGAATGAATTAATATTGTTGATGGTCCACTAAAATGTAATAGCTATCATCACTCCAAAAATTATAGTGTGTTACATAGATATCTGCATAGGTAATTATTGTAAAAATGTTTAGAAATATTCAAAAATAAACACGGTATTAATAGCAAAAAAAGAAGGCTAATATTCTAATAAAGAAATATAGTTTGTTTGGGTTTTTTTCCTTCAAATACAACTGGAGTCACACCAAAGGTACAGAATATTTTAGACTGTTGAAGGTTTGTTTTGGTTGCTGCTCTAGTGGTCTTTGACTTTAAATTTGTTTGTGTATATCTGATGAAAACACAATTCAGAATAACTTTTATTGGCTATCTTTTAAGTTATCTCAGGAGATACATGTTTACTAGCTCAATGAGCATTTGGGGGTTTTATGACTCCCTTTTGAAAATTAATGTTTCATTAAAGTGTCTGAACCATGACCAATTGCGCACAGTTGTCCAATTACTTCATTCAAAAGATTTTTTTGGTTTTTTAGTATTTTACTTTCCATCAAACTTTTGTTTATTTGTTACTGCAAAATCAATAATAAGGAAGACAGAGCACCATTTGGCATGGAGATACACCAAGAGACTGAGTGAATAGAGGGCGTAAACACAGACATTGGAGGGTTTTTTCCCACCCCGACCCTTGATGGAGCTGCTGTGTGTGAACAGAACTTAGCAGGAACTTCTTCTCATCCTTCTCACTCAGCCCCTGCCCTCTCCTGAGGGGACTTGCCCAGTCTGCTCCTTGTCACAAGGGTTGGAATCTGGTCGGGGAGTGGGATAGAGGAATATTGATATGTTCATGTAGCCCCATTATCAATAAGTTAGTGCTTCTGACCCAGTTCTACCCAGAAATTCTCTTCCCTTTGTACCTTCCTGACACTCAACCTATCTCCAAGCCCGGATCTTTGCTCTGATGTATCAGAGTTTTTGATGGATGTATCTGATTTTTTGATTACACAGCCTTTTCTTCTGTTTCCACACCAAAAGTGAGTTTATGCAGATTGCATAGTAGTTCTTAGTTCTCTTTATGAATCTTCACTCTTTTGGGATATTTAGTATTTTTTAGTAAATATATAATATTTATATATATAATTTTATATAGAATAAATAATATTATATATATATAATTTTATATAGAATAAATAATATTATATATAAATCTATAATCACTAAATAAGCTGCTGTTCCTTCATGGACATGCACAATTTTACTTGAAACTGAAATTTGAAGAACTAGGTATAGTGTTATATTCTGTGTAAATGGTTCCTCTGAAAAGTGACAGCTGAAACCCTTTTTTAATCAGCATAATTTTGTTGTGTTTATTACAGGAATTTTACATCAGCAGCAGACTTAATATGGATCACTTAAAATGCATAGTCCTTGCAGGTATGGGGGGAAAAATGCTAATTTCAGTCTTTACCATGTTTCCAGGTCAAAGGTTATTGCTGGAGGATAAACCATTTCTCACTATGTAGTTTCACCTTGTTTAATTGATTTGAATTTGAATTTATATTCCATGTTAAATAATGAACCATGTATTAATAATTAAAAAGGTTCAGTACAAATGGGAAGCAGTTAATTAAATATTAAATAAAGCACATTGTATTAGCCACTGTTGTAATCAATATACTAGATTTTAGGTTATCCATTTTAGATGGTCATTATGCTTTACTAGTTATAGTTAAAACTCTTATTGAAAACTCAATATACACTTTTCAGGCCAAGAAGCATGCGGTCTTTGCAAATTACCTTTTTTTTTTCCATAAATATCAGCAAAACATGAACATAAAAAGATGAATTCAATTGGACTAGTAGAGCAGTAAGGGTCAGCGTCACGTACTATCCTACAATCTGTCACACTTGTGTTCATTTGGCTGAAAAAATTAGTTTGCAGGAGGTTTGGGGACTGGGGTATGGGTGTTTTGTTTGGGGTTTTTTTTTTTGGTTTGGGGTTTCTTTTGTATGTTTGTTTGGGTTTTTGTTTCGTTTCTGTTTCTTTTTCCTCATATGAAATCTCTTTCTGTGGAAAACAGTAATTATTGAGGCTGAACTTTTTACAGGAGCATTGCCTTTAGACCATATCTTGGTTATGATTAATACAAGATTGAGGCTCTAGTCAGAATAACAATGAGGTAACCAAATGAAAGATTAATGTGCTTTATTTGTAGGGCTGTTGCTTGTGAGGGGAAGATTCACTTCACAAGTGTAGTTAATGAGACAGGAATTACTAGAGGCTGACTCTCTTGCCCTGACACTTCTTCCACTTTCTCTCGCCCTCACCAACTTTCCTTGGCTATCTTTAATAATGTTTGCTTGACTTGTTGAATTCAGGTGCAAAATCCTCATACCTCATCCTATCATTTAGATTTTATGAGAAGTGTTTTTTTCACATTAAATTCAAATTAAAACCACGGCTGTTAGGATATAAACTGTGTTCACAGGAATGGAAGCAGAGCTGATACCTGCAAGCTACCCAGCACAATCTGGCAAGCCTAGGTAGCACAGGAAGATGTGATTTCCCTCATGCCTGTTGATTCCTCAGTCGGGACATGTGGAGGATCAATCTTCCCTGATTTCTCACAAGCAAAGCAAGCTCTGTACTCACAGCTGAAAATAAGAGGGTGGTGTGTCCTACTTGTTCTTTGAATAAAAAGGTTCCAAGGCTAGAATTTAAGTAACTCTTTTAGGTTTTTAATTTATTGAGACGTATACAGGAAATAAAATATTCATAGGGAACTCCTCCCAAAGGCATTTTATTATTAAACCAAAAAGCTAGAGTATATTATAGCAGCACTCATTTAGGGTTTCTGCATTTTCAAGCTTCTTCCTCCTGACCTTATTAAAGTAACCCAGTTTACACTAACTACTGTTCCTCCCTCCCTTTTTTATTGTTAATGTCATTTCTGTTCTCCTCATATGGTGAAGACCTCTAAATGATGTTACTCAAGTGGCCACGTTCGGTCACCAGGGTAATTCCGGACGATAATTTCCCCACATTATGCTTGAACTCCTGCTAGATTTAGCACCACATTTAGTAAATACACATGGGGAAAGAGTGGTGAGGGGAGGGCCTGACCCATTCCTTAGGAGCTGCAGGCTGAGATGAGGAGTTGGGGTTGTCATCTCCGTCACTCCGGTGGGTTCCTGCTGAGCAGAGAGCGCTGGAGGTGCGCTGGGAGCTGCTCAGTACGAAACGCTCCAGCAGACGAGAGGCACTTCTGGATGCTGACAGAACAGCATTGGCACTGCCAGCCATGTATTCATATATGTGCTGTGTTGTGAAAATATGAAAAATAGCTCGGCAATGGCATAATTATGGGCAATTTGCTTAATTGCTTGCTAATTGTTGCTTGCTTTATTATGAAACAAGAGTGCTCTAAATGTAACGCTGGATGGTTTGCATCCAAAATGTGTCAAATTCAAAACTGGCTTTTCATTAAGACTTCAGCTACATGGCTTTAAAATTCAAGCACTTTGTATTCTGTGATTTAAGGTTTTTCGCCTTTTTTTTTCTTTTTTTTTTTTNNTTTTTTTTTTTTTTTTTTTTTTTTAATTGGTTTGGAAATTTTCTTTGCACAGTTTTTGTGCCCCTAAAGCTGCATTGGTACAGTGCAGTCTGGTGGTTTCTGAACCTCTAATGAATTTGAGTGCTTTGCTAATTAATGCATTTACAAATGTCTTTTGATCATTGCTATACATGTGCATAAAGGTGGATCTTTTAAGGCTTCTCTAGAAGCTCATGTTCTTGATTTTCCAACCCTTAGTGAAGCACATCTTTCCTTTCAACACATGCATTTGGATTTTTTCTTTTAAGGGATATGTACAATCCTGAAAGTTTGGCCTTTTTGAAAAACCAGTCTCTTCTTTTTTGACAGATATACCCAGCTATGAGCAGAACGTTAGACCAGAAGTCCTTTCCAGCCTAATCCCTGTGATTCTGTGGTGCAAGTGATGGCTTTCATGGCAGAGTGAGGAAAGAACCAGCCCTCTTAATATTCTTTTAGTAGCACGTCTTTTTTCAGGCTGGAGGGAAAGGGTAGAAAATAGAGTGAGTTGTCTATACACCAAGTATGTGCTTCAATGGTCTTATAGGCCTTTTCCAACCAAAATGATTCCTAATTCTGACTTTTCAACATTCTGAGACCGCGGGTAAAATACTCATACTAACAGCCTGTCTCCCTTTGTGAACTTTCCATGAGAAACAGGCTTAAAACTGGAACATGATAGTAAGCTGGAAATGCCAAAGACTTGTGCCACATTTTGTAGACTGAGAAGGGGAGTAGCACTGTCAAGCTCTTCGGTTTTCATCTCCAAAAAGCAAAGAGGATAATCAACATTTTTATTTACTACCTCTAAAATCCCACACAGACCATCTAACCATAGAAAGTCTCTGGTCAAAACAAACAAGGAAAAAAAAAAGTGTATTTTTTTGTAGCTGTTTTGATTGAAGGATAGCTATCTGGCAAGGGTGGAATTCCAGATTTTCTGGAGTGAAGGTAAATATTCTTACTTGAAAACTGTTTTGACCTATAAATGATGAGACTGTGGAACAATGAAGAAAGTCTTTTAACTGTTGTGCTTTTAGTTATACTTGACAGTTCTGGTCTAAACATTTCTTAAGAGCTGACAGACACTTTCTTTGAAAATGTTCTAAGTTCTGCAGGCAATTAAAAAGAAAAAAAAAAATCATTCCTAAAACAACCTGGAGTTCAAATCAAAGTGGTAACTCACATGTGCATGAGTGTGATCTATTATATGAATTAAAAATTCTCTTTTTTTCTTATCTGTATGTCATGTTCGAAGAATCTCCATGTAGTTTGGAAAATAATATCTAAAATTGAGGGTTTATAACTGATTAAAGTAAGTAACTAGTTAGACTGCTAAGAGTTCAATGGAATGTACTCTTTATTCATAATACGTGAGGAATATGCAAACTCCTATTTCCATTTATAAACCTGTCGTGTCTTATGTGAGAAGATGGTACCAGACACTGAATTTCACTTGCAAGAGCCATCATTTCTTCTGAAAATATTCAGAGACAGCCGGAACTTTCTCTTCCTTGATGGGTAGAGCCCGGTGTCAGAGATGTTTCCTTCCCCTGATTACTTATCAGACTATGCAGAATAATCGCCTCCACTACTACTCTGGAATGAGAGAGAAAGGCTCAGAAAATTTGATTGTCACCCACATTTGGAACTACTTGCAAAGAAACAAAATAGAAGGGAGCTTAAAGAGCAGCAGCCAGAAGGTGCCGTGGTCAATTTGCAGAGCCTCTGATGAACAACCACTTGAACATTGAATTTCACATTTCCCACAAGTGTGGCTGGAATGATACGTAAGGAGAATAGAGAAGGAGTTTTGTGATAGCTTTGGGTTTCCAGAATTCCAACAGAGTTTGACAAAAAAGAGATCTATTTCATGGCCTGGAGGAGCAGGCAAATAAAAGATAATGCTCGGTTAATATTCACGCAGAAATTTTCCTATGGTTTGTTCTAGTTTGAGTAATTTTCCAAGAGTCATTGCTTTGTGGGTGGGGAAAGTTGTTTGTTTGACATTGAAAAGTGTTTTTTCAAAGTTAAGGAAAACTGTATATTTTACATGGTATTAACCATAAGCCCTGATGAAAAGCATACTCTGATAACAATATTGAAACAAGATTGAAAGAAAGATTATGACTTCTACAAAAGATGTTTCTTCTAAACAATCCTTCATTGGCAGACTTTTTTATTAAAAAAAAATAACAACACCAAAATAATTTGTATTTATGTCTTAGGATTGTGTCCAGGATAATTATAAAGCTTTGGGGGTTTTCATTTGTGTTTTCTTCTTATGCTTTTTCTGTTGTTGTTTCTGGGGTGCGTTTTTGTTTTGTTTTGTTTTTTAATAAAACTAAAACTCATATTAAAATATCTATTTATTATCAGAATAAACAAGCCTGTAATTTTAACAATGCTCTTATTCTTAACATGGTAACATGTTCCAAGTGTCCAGGTAGTCTGGCATCACGTGGCACAAAATAACTGACCTGATCTTTGAAATGGTGTAGAGACTGTTTTTTACATGACCTTTTTTCTTCCACAGTCGCCTTGGCCAATGTTAAATGTTAAATTTTTATTGTCAAATGCTTCCTTTTGCTGTTTTAGCTTTGTGTACTCTCTTAGTGTAGTTTGAGAGAAATGCTATAGTACAAGTGTTATGACCGCTTGCTGTGAAGAGATCGAAACAAATAAGTATTATTTCCAAATAAATAATTATGCGTTTCACATTTTAACTGAATTAATAGAATTTTAAGGGCTTTTTTAATTAATGCAAAAATGATCAGTTTCTCTACAAAATGGGGCTAATTCCACACTCCGTCAAGGTTGTACCTGATTTCAGTGAGTTGCCTTCATTAGAATAGGAACAAACCTGGATAATTAAAGAGCTTAAAAGACTTGTGTATACTTAAAGTTATGTCTCTAATAGCACAGAAAGATTAGACTAATCTACCACTAGAAACTTTTCTTTTTTGCAGTAACTATTGCCTCCACTGAATTATTTCCATATTTATGTCTCCTACTGCCCATCAAAACTGGATTAGTATTTCAACAGCAAGGTGCCAAAGCTTTGTCAGGATTAAACTGAAAACTACTCAGGCAAAATGACTGAGGACATGTTGAAATGCTAGTAATACACCAAAATAACATTTATGAACAATCATCCCTCTAACTGACATGTACAGCATCCTGAAGGAGAAATAATCAAGAACAGAGCATTCATGATATAACGAGCAACCAGCTGTCTTTTTAAACATGGTACATTTAAAAAAAAAAAGAAAAGTATCCTGTTTTGGACAGCGACATTATGTATTTCAGTGCCTGAAGGAAAAACTTAATTCCTTTGTATTGAGATGTAGCATGGAAGTAAGTGTTTGTGCTCTGCAGCTTTACACAGGTTTCAACATGCAAAGTGTTTGTTAAAACAGAAATGCAGCATCTGTCTAAACATAAAGCTCAGAGGGTGGGAGGCTCCTACTCGGCACTGTCACTGCCATAAGTAATTTTACTGGCATTCCTTCTCCAGTGCTTATCAGCCAGAATCTGATTTTAAATGTAATTTTCATTAGGGCAGTTATTAAAAATATGTATAGATCTTACACTGGGAAGTTTTATGAAGAAAACACAAGGAAATATCCAATCAGATATTCTTGTGCACTTCTGATGTATTTAGCCCTGTAAACAGGAAGAGAATATAAAATTAACGCTGGTAATATTAAAACTATTTTGAGGAATCATTTGTAGAAATTTAAATTCCATTCATTCTCAATTTACCTACCATGGCAAAGCCACAATTTAAATGAAACAGATCAAGAATATTTATGTGTTACAAATGAACACGTTTCAGATTTCGTAGTTTACTTCTCCTTTGAACGAATTAAAATTTCTATAATCCTTTTTCAAGGGCACAAACCTCGCATCTACTGAAGAAATCTGGTTTGATTACTAGCAAACTACAGAGGTTACATTTTCTTTTGCTAGTACTCTTTGATTTTTCAAGGTGTTGAGTACTGAATGCATAGAGAAATCAATTCTCTTTAAAATAGCTGTTACGCTCTTTCATTCTTATAGCTTAAGTGCATCTTTGAGGCCAATGGACCATCTTTGGCTAGTGCCCAATTTAGGGGTTTTTTTGCCTTAAGCAAAGGAAAACAATAAAAAATCCAGTTTTAAAAGAATATTAAAGAAACTAAAACTCGTTGGGTTTTTTTTTTCCAAGTAGTTCTATGCAAATATCTAGAGTAATGGCATTAAATTATTATCAAGTTTTTAGCTTTGTTACAGAAATGACACTTATAAGAGGTGAAAATATTATTTTAGGGAAGTGACTGGTCCAGAGGACATGGTCAACTTCTGCCAGAGGAGGTTTAGATTGGACATTAGGAAAAAATTCTTCACTGAAGGGGTCATCAAGCATTGGAACACGCTGCTCAGGGAGGTGGTGGATTCACCACCCTCAGGAGTGTTTGAAAGGCACGTGTATGTGGCACTTTGGGGTTTTTCTAGTGGTGAACGGGGTGGTGCTGGGTTAATGGTTTACCTCACTGAGCTTAGAAGTGTTTTCCAACCTGAGCAGTTGTATGATTCTGGGAAATCGAGTGTGTAAGGGCTAATTATAAATATTTAATGATGGTGTGAATTGTGACAACACTGTGGGCCCCAACATCAGAAATTTCACTGGAGCTCTACACCTGGAGGCCTTTTCTTCCCAAACTGCGGCCGTCATTGTAGGGCGGGGGTTGCTTTGCTGACCTTGATTCCCTCTGTCTGTCTGTCCTCACACCCCTGACACTGTCCTGTGTTTTTCCATCCTGCCAGCTATCGAAGTGAACCTGCAGAAAGCTCTGGCCGAAGCCTCTGAGAACTGCACGCAGGAATGCCTCATCCTCGGCCACTCTGACAACTGCTGGATGCCGCCGGCGCTGACGCAGTTCCAACAGCCCAACACCTCCCTGCCATCGTTTGGCTTCCAGCAAGGCTGGGCCCGAGGAGCCAGACCCGAGGGCCGCCACACCCTTGGGAGACCCCTGCCAAAGGATGACAGTGACAAGAGCCAGGGAGGGCCCAGGCCCCAGTTCTACAACACCTGCGAAAGACATTGCGCCGCCGAGGACCCCGTCAAGGTCATCCCTCTGGCAAACTTCGCCGCGTCCCACCAGGCGCCAGGGGCTGGGAGCAGCACCACGTTTGTACACGAGCACCAGCTGTGAATGCATATCTGGCAAATCTCAAATTTCAGGCTTTAAGTGTGACTGTGGATGGTCACGGCCTAGCACCGCTCCTCGGGCGCGTACAAGCTCGTTAGGCTTGTGAATAGAACACTAAATCTGAAACAGAAAATCTAAGTCCTTAGGACCTGGTTGAAAGGTGTTTACCATAGTTCTTGGTATAATCCAGAAAATGGGGATAAGAACTCATAACACAAAAACACTCAGAAGAAAAAAATAAAATCCGGTTCATTTTCTCACAGTGCAAATATCTGCCAGCAGCTCCTCCTCACTTTGGAGGCAATTCCTTAGTACAGTTTGGGGGATATTGTAGTCTAAAAATAGCTTACTCAAACTTGTCTTTGTTGTTTGTAGTATATTTATAGCATATATTTATAGCATATTCATAGATTTCATCTTCCATTTGCTTAGCATTAGAGATCAAGTGAGCAATTTCTCTCATTTGATTACTTGACATAATAGAATTAATAAGATCCTAAACTCTAATTCTTCAGAAGGATGGTATATCTTTCTGCCAAAATTTATCTTTTATATAATTAAGGAGAATGTACGTGACAACTGATTTTTATTTTAATTTTTATTGGCTCAATGTACAGGTATTTATTCTCTGAAAAAATGCAATAGATGAAATAGAAAGCTCTCGACTAGGCTTTTCTGTGTGAAATAATCAACGTGACAATGAGAGGATATCCAAGATCAAAAGTGAAAACAAATAAGAAACTTTACTTTTTCAATTTCCAAGATTTTCCTTTCTATAACAATTCAAGGAACAATATTATACTTATTATGTTTCCCAAGCCATAACTCTATTTCTCTCTCTTTTTTTTTTCTTTATTTTCTTTTTCATCTTGCAGAGCTTGCTTTGGCTACTGTTCCTGTTAGTTGAAAATTACATGGGCACTGCTGAAAACAGTAGGAAGTGGGGTAGTTTTTTTTGGCTGATGTGATGTCGTGGCTGCAAGCTACTAGTGTTTTAAAGAATATTTAATAGTGATGTGTACGGCTTTTTTTACAGCTATATTCACCTATTGTAAGTATCCAGTAAAAGTTTAACTATGATATTAGTTACTTCATCACAAACCTGTTAGACTAAGTACTTGTCATTGTGGGTTAGTTGTTAGAGAATGACTGATAGCGCTCAGCAAAGAAAGAAGGATCTAGGTAATGGAAGTTGGGTGAATATAAACAAACCCTATTCATATTATTTGAAAAAGTCTCAAGGTGATCCTCTTTAAAGAAGAAGGATTTTTTTCAATGTTCTGTGTACTGGAGAATATATTCTCTTGGTAAATTCCACAGTGCAGGAAAAGGAGATTCCTTTCTTAGATGAAAAAAACATATTTTCCTTCTAGTATTTCCTTCTAGTACTTTGTTGGTCTTTAGCCATTTCATTATTTGCAGTATGTACATACCAATAAATTTTTCCTTTAAGAAAATGCATAACTTCTTTGTTTTATTGCTACATTAAGTGAGACAATCGAAGCTGTATGGAGGGGAAAAACAGTGTGTGAATATTTCCTATGGGTAGAACTCTGTGTAGGCTTCATATTGTAACTTAAACCTGTAATTTATAAGCAAAACTGTGTGTAAAAATGCTGTAATATTAGCTGCTTGTAAAATTTACAGAAGTTCAAGTTGTTGAGGGTTTCCAATGAATGCTAAAAGAGCTTCTCTTATGTGCCCAGCAGGTATAAGTAGCTTTATATATCGCTGTCCCCACTGTAAATCTATTCAAACCACATTTAGATTTCATGTGGAAAAAGAAAAAAAGGCAAAAAAAAAAAGCTTCACTTTTAACCTACTGATAGGGTTTAATTAATGGGCATCAGATTATCTAATGATGTACTTCTTTTGCTTCCTCTTTTTTTTTNGTAGTTTTCAATAATGTTTAGAAAAGATGTGGCACACTGGCTTCCAGTTGCATGTAAATCCTGGAAAAAAAATCATAATCCTTTGGGTACTGACACATCTCATTTCCAATTCTGGGACAATTGAAAAATTGACAAATTAATTCATACCTAATGTATACAAAACCCCTTATTGTTTGCTTTGGAGACATCAGGAGGAGAGAATTTGGCAGTTCTTTTCAGGGATATGCAAAAAATGAGCTTATCTGTAGTTTACACAGATTTACCAAACATACTAATTGTGCAAATTTAGAATAATGCTGACAGTAATTCCTCCTATTGTAAGCAGAGGTCTTTAGTTTTTATTACAGATGCAGCTATACCAAATGTTTATGGAATTGGCAGCTCCATTGAAAAAATCTTTTTTTTTTT
>VZDJ01000601.1:1602027-1623056 GCA_008694505.1 Cyanoderma ruficeps
TTGTTGGTTTGGGGTTTTTTGTTTGTTTGTTTGTTTGTTTGTTTGTTTGTTTTTTGCCTGCAACAGTTCTTTGGGGGATGAAAATTGTAACTGAAATTTTCTGACAAAGAATTCATTTCTACAATTTCAGGATTTTTACAGGAAAAGGTGAAGGACACAGAATTAGTGGGTTTATTTTCATTGGTAGGAGAAAAAAACTCCAACAACTTCATTTCATTTAAATATTTAGGAGTTACTTTAGGTTTTTTTTTCCCTAAGGTAGAGAAACACTTAACCATCCGCCTCCCCTTGAAAACAAAGAAAACCCAAAAAAACACCCAAACCAAACAACAATAAAAAAATTACTTAAACAAAAAGCATTATAAAGATGAGCCTGATTATAAGAAGTATTAATACTTAATACATTATATCCATGAAAACATGTTTGATATTCTAAGATTCAGTCAACAAGATAGAGAACTATTAATTGTAAATACACATGGAGATGTATCAGGAGATAAACGGTTCCCTCATCTTTATATATTTTATCTCCAATATATAAAAATATGCATTTGAGGCAACATTTTTCTGAGTAGCATGTCAGTATCCAGAGGAACAACTTTGCTAGAGACTCGTTACACATCTTGCCATATATATAAATAATTTATCTAGTACATAGACTGTATATTTTCGTGTATTTTTTTTTCCGTTTTAGTCATTTAACTTATTTTATCTTACTTGTGTGAATTTGTGGAGAAAACGACTCTATATACAATATATAGTAAAATGCTAGTTACATGATTAGATTTGTTCCATACGGTGTAACAATAGAGGAAAAACCTTTGCCTTCAAAGCGATGTGTCACACAGTCGAGTCTAGATTATTTCCCCCTCCAAACACATGCTTGTTGCACTCCTGAGCATTGCAAAATGGATTATTTCCATATTGTAAAGCAGTCAATGCTAAAAGTAAAAAANAGCTTTGCTGTCTTTCTCTTCCTTAAAAATAAAAAAAAAACACACAAAAAAAACCCACACAAAACAAAACAAAACCAACAACAACAGCAACAACAAATTAAAAGAAAGAACCGAGTCAAACTGTTTGAAGTAAAAGATGCTGTTTCTTTGTTTTCCTGAGCTGTGCCGCATTCTGAAGTGTAACTTAATTCTAAAGAATAATTAAGCATGTCTGCCTGGCCAGACAGAGACTGCAGAGCACCTGCTCTCCCGGGCCGTGAGCTGGCCGGATGCAGGTCATTTAGCTAATTAGCATGGCAATGAGCCCGTGCTAATGGGACCGGAGGGTTTAGGAATGCTACCACGAGGTAGCTCCACACGGCATCCCTTCTGCGGTGCTGAACCCAGAGCTGGAGCAGAGCACAGATCCCTTTGCATCCCTGACCCCGCCGTGCCTGGATCTGTTTGGGATTTTCCCCGGAGAAGGGAAACTCGGCTCTGTTGTACCCTGAGCACGCTGTAATCCATGGGGAACTCCAAACCCACGGAGCCATGAACCCATCAGCCCGAACCCTCCGCTCCTGCCCTGCTTCCAGCGTGGTCCAGCCAAAGGCAGAGCCTCAAAATATTTCCCACTGGTAATGGCCGATTAGCTCAAGGTTGTTGGAGTCAAGCTGAGGTTTTAAAGTTGGCAAATTTACGCTTTATTTGATTTTTCACGTTTTCCTTTTGCAGGCTGAATACCGACCCTTAATCAATGATAAGCAATTAAATGATCACACTGCAGTTTGCTGCCCTGATTTAGCTGGGTAAATAAACGGGAAGGAATTGGTTTGTGCAGACACAAAGTAAAGTTGAAGGCAAAGATTTTATTTGGTATACATAGGAAAATTGTGTATAACTTATGTTATCCCTAGTGAAGAAAGAGATTGATGATTTCTTGTAAATATTTGAGTTTGTGTTTCTGGGAAATCTCCCTGCTCTATGGCAAACTACAGGATCTGGGAGTGAGCAGTGTATGTCTGTGTATTGAAACAGCCCTCACCACACTCTACAAATAATGCAGCTGGACACCATGTACTACAGTCCAGCAGCATTTAAAGTCCAGTAAATTTGCAGTAGTTCTATTTCAGGTTTCTGTACAGCATGTTGTCTTGTTAATTACAATGCTTATTAATAAACTAGATCCACAAAAGCAGTTTTGTCCTTTGCACTGTTTTCTTTGGGTTTCTGAAACATAAGTTGTTTAAAAGTATTCCCCAAGCTATGCTTTTCTCCCATTTTCAACTTTCCAAGTATCCTTTTACTGGGAAGCCCCAAACTGCCAGAAAGTCAAGAAAGTTTAACTTCATTTGCAGTTGCTTCATGCAGCCAAGTAGCAGGCTTCTGGTAAACAGTAAAAATATTCACACACACAATGTGTACAGCAATTGAGCTTTATATGATCAGAAATATCTTCCATTTCTGTGTCATTTCTCTTTGTACCAAGCTCCCTCCTTGCACTATGCCTCTGATACATTTACTTATAGAAAATCATTATGAGCTAGAGGCAGGAGTGTTTATGGTGTTTTCTTTGTTAGAAAAGAAGCAATTTCTAATTGAGAGAACATGGTTAATGGGTTGTTGTTGAGCTAAAGGGATTATCCTCTCATCGTGAATGTGATACAAAGAAATAATCATCAAACGAGGAACTAATGAAGCAACATTTTATGCATTCTTCTATCTTATTTTAGTCCATATTTAAGGAGCAGCTCTTGTTGGCCTGACACTAAGGCAGTAATATCTTATTCTTTGATGCAGTTATGGCTTTTACGTCTGCAGGACCCTTTCAAGCAGGAAAATATTATTTATTTTGGCATCAGAACTGTGCATGAATATATTCCCTTACAGCCATAACTGTTAGCACATCAGTTGCTAGGCCAGATAATATATTCAACCTCCAAATTAAGAAAATGGATGAAAATTTATGGAGCTGAAGGGTTTCCCTGGTTTGGATGGAGTTAGCGATATTTTGCAGGACCACCTCGGGAGACAAGGAAAGTGTGGAATTTCACAGAGATCCGGCAAAACCGGAACAGAGCAAGGCAGAAATGTGTAGTGCCTGAAGAAGTGCACAATTTTCCTGCCGGTGTCACTGCAGGAGCTGCAGGAGAGTTGCAGAATTGTGCTCCCCTCCTTCTGCTTATCTCCCTGCAGGCACAGGGAGCACCTGGAGCCCTGCTCTGGCAAGGTGGACATTCCTGAATCCACAGGGGTTGGCTGTCCAGCCCTACGAAGTGCAATATTTTCACCAAAACACTCCAGCCCTGGTGCAGGGTTCAAAAAGCTTCCCTTGACTGTTAGGATGGGGCTCCAACCCCTGCCAGGTAATTTGGGCTGAGGTAAGGGCTTGCTAGAACACACACATGGATTTGTTTAAAAACAGAGCATCTGTGTCCCAGCAGCAGACAGGTTTGGAGGTGTGCTGCCCATATGATATTTTAGCATTTTTGCCTTCTCCTCAGGTTTTTTCCAGGTGCAGCCTTAGGGCTGGGCTGCAGTGGGAGCAGCCATGAGTCTGCTCCTCCTTGGAAGTGCCACATATCAAGCAGAAGAGGGAACAAACAAGAAGATGCTTCCTGCAGCAACCAGAAGACAGCTTTCCTCACTTGAATGGTCGTGAAAGTCATATTTTAAGGAGGTATTTGTGCAATCTACTTGCAAATAAGTATTTCTCCAAGATGTATTCTTTGTGTCTTGGCCCTTGCATTCCGATCCCAGTATGAAAAATATGGCATGCTTGATAACTACAGTGAGACTCATAGTGCATTTCCACTTCTTTATTATTATTTTTGTGATTTAGGTGCCTTTTGTTGGTGCTAATTTAATGCTTAAAGCTAAAGCTCTGACAGTGGATATGTTTAGGATGTGACAGCTAGGTCTTCATATTTAATTCAAAGCAGAAACAAAAATCTGTAGGTTCATGCATTCTGCCTTACACTATGGAGTTGGTGCCACCTCCTCTCACTCTTTTTTCTCCACCAGGATTATGTCTGTGTTCATAAAAAGGAAAGTTACTGTGAACATCCATCCAAGAGACAGATGAACGAGGTGCCTGGGAGCTCTGTGCTAGATTTTAACCCCTAGCTGTAAGCCACCAGCTGTGATGTGTTCTAGAGCAGATGAGTAGGATGCGCAAAGAAAAAAAGGACATTTTATAAGGCACCGAAATGAAGTCATTCATTGCCACTGCAGCTGTTGTGCATGTGGTAAAAGAGTTGATTAACATAAAGAGATTAAACTAAGAGAAATTGCTTTTAACCTGTGCTTAGTTTGATTTGTTGTTTAGTTGCAAGAGATGATAAAAGGCCGCACCCAAAAGCTTGTCTAAACTTTGCAAATTTCAGCTGTTCTGTAAAGGATGTGGGGTTTTTCTTCTCTGCTGTGTAGATCAAACTTCTGTGTACAGAGGGAAGTTAAAATCAGTCTGAAAAATGAAGTGATTATAAGAGGGGTGAGTAGGTGGGGGGAAAGGTGAATACTTTGAATACTTTTGAGAAAAAAAAGACACAGGCAAGAAGGAAAAATGAGCAACTTTTCCAGCTAACAGGTACACTGAGATACACTGGGCTGTCTGCATTGCAATGCTAATTTTATTCATTATCATTTTATAGATATGCAAAATTTTTGGTTTGCATAGAAATATCTGTTAAAATCAATATAGTCAAGATCTGTAATGACAAAGGAGACCTACTTGGAATACTTTGAGGCCTATTTAAAATGTCTCCTTCCCCAGGAAATCTTACAGGCTCATTTCTAGAAAATATAAAGGGACTCTTGCTGTTGCTGTGCAAAAGCAAATGCTTTGAAGTAATTTGAACTGGAGAGACCACAATGGAGCAGAATGGTTTAAAAACTGAAATCTGATGGAAAAAGAAACATACATAATCAATCTACATGTTAAGTATAGACACTCCAAATGTAATTTTCATTGTTTTCAAAGTTCATCTCTGTGTGAGAGACAAATGTCAGCACTGGGTATCGTGCTCGTTACTAAACATAATCTAAAAATATTCATCATCTTATGGAGGCGTGCACAAAGTCAGAGCTTCCTGTCTTGGCAGATCCAAGCTGATGTTTGTTTGTTTTAATTGCAGCAGAGACATTTAGCACCGTGCCTGCCTGGTAATGTAGGAAATGTAATGCAAGGCCTTGACATCTGAAAAGTAAAGACTGTCTGAGCTGACTCATAAAAATGATGCTGGGGAAATTGGCAAAGAAAACAAGCCTCTGAAATTCTAAACAAGCTCTTTAAATGCAGAAAAAAAGAATCTAAAGGGTCACATTTGCAGCTTATGTGCTGCAGATAATGTGCTGCACAGCTCCTTCCCTATAAAGCAAAATTGTCACCGTGAGGCAGGGGAAGATTGAGCCTTTTTGTTAGCTGGAGTCACTCTCCTGCAATGATTGCACACAATCAATCTACTTGGGTTTTTAAATGCTTTTTATCAGATTTCAGCCTATAGACTCAAAAATGTGTTTCTTGTCACTGTAAAACTACTGAATATTAAAGAAAAGATAAAATTTTCCAACCCTCAAAGCTGTCACTTCAGCCTACAAAAGGCAGTTATTGAAGCCTATTACTGTTTTGGCAGTGCTTGTCTGAAATTCCCTCAAAATATGCCACTAAAATTCAAAGAAAGGACTACAAAAATACTAATATTGAAGATTTATGCTGTAAAATTTGAGTAAATTTGCATATAAATGATTCATTGAATATAGGAGATGTAATGAAAATTCAGGAATCTTAATGTTTACTCTGTGTGGAACATCTGATGCGAGTACCTGAATCTAATTACAATGAAAGGAAATCTACCCAGCAGGCTGAATACAAACAAAAAAAATATAAATAAATACACATTTGCCTATTACATATTGGGAGAAAAAAAAAGTGTAGTTCTAATTAGACACAATAACCAGGGTTATCTACATCACCCGTAATTTTAGGGAGCTTCTTTGTCAAAGTTCATCGTCTAAAGAATCTCTGAGCTGGGGATAGGGGAAAAGGAACCTGCAGGGGTAATTCCTTCACTTGGAAAATTTTGGAATCTCCATGTGTTCACTTAAGGATGGAGAGAAGGTGGGAAATAAGATGTCTGCCTTTTAGATGGCTAAAATCAAATAAGTCCAAACCCAGTATTTGAGTGGAGGTTTCTGTTCTGAGTATGAGAAGGAGTGTGATGAGTGCGCACCGAATGTGACAATCCCAACCCCTCTCGTCCAGCAAGTATGACCCACCCTCCCAGGATGGTTTTCCTGCCAGGATGCACCTGGATGTGTTCTGTGTTCGTGCCAGGTTCCTGTCAGAGGGGTGCACGAGGCTGAGGTTTGATGTGCACAAAAGAACGAAGAGTTGGATTTGCACTAAAGCCAAATCAGCAAATATTTTTTGTTTTCTGTGATGGGTTCTGCTTAACCACCCCAAGAGGCAGCTGAGGAGAGAGCTGTGCTCCCTTGGTGTGAGCCAGGATTGGTTTAAGAAGCTGAGTGTGATGCCTTGGGAGGGCTGATCTGGAATAGAGACTGGACAGAGCTAGAGAATAAAGTAGGGATTTATTGAAAGGCTTTTAGGATACACCTAGGGCCTGACCAGGGCTACACCCAAGGTGGGCCCAAAATTGACACAAAACGGACACAAAATGGACATACAGTCACCAGTTCTTACATTTTTATAAGTTTTGGTCCATTAGCATATTGGGGTTTAATTGTCCAATTCCAGCTCCAGGCTGTGAGGTCCCATCCTTCTTGTTCCTCCCTCCAGCCCACCCTTGTTTGTGCTTTTGGGCTGAAAGTTGTCCTTGGTGTGCAGCAGGAGAAGGATTTGTTTTGTGTCCCTGCTGTGTGCAGAGCTGAGTCACACTGACTGTGAGCTCAGAGCTGCAGCCCTGGGCAGCACAGAACCTGAAATACAGGAAAGATAAAACTTAAGGCATCAAGTGCAGTTGCTGGGTTGCGACTTCCCTATTTTCACCCCCTTGCTCAGTGCTGTGCTAGCACATCCCTCTCTGTTTTGTGTCTGTTGGAATGCCAACTGTGCTTAGGCATGTGCACCTGCACCACAGAGGAACCAAACAAAAACATTAAATAGTCTTTCTCTTGTGCATTAGAAGCACCAAGAGGGAGAAGGAAATCTGCAAGGAGTGTTGCCACAATGCAGAGAAATTGTTAAATGGTCTTGTCACTTCATGACAAAAAAGAAAGCTCTTCTAAAGTGGGAAAATGTATTTTTATGAGTTTACCTGTTTGCTAACTGCCTAAATTTGAACAATCTGTGGCTGCAAGCAGGCAAGAAAAGTGTTATCTCAATGAAATTGCTTTCCCACAGCATCATTTGTCACCCAGACAGAGGTCACATGCCGAGGAAGAGCATGTGAGGAACTCATCTTGGGCTGACCCAGACGGTTTTGCCAAGTCTCCTTTGCTTGGGAATCTCTTGGAATACCGTCATCCACATTGTACAGCAGCACAGCTCTGACAGTGCCATTTTTAACAGGAAAAGCACTACAATCTAGCTTTCCATTAAATGGTTTCGATATTTAGCAGCTCCTTCTGGGTACACTTCAAACTCCTTCTCACTGGAGTTTCCCAAGTTTACTTGGACAAAGTCTGCACCATTAAGTCTTAACTTTTTTTTTTTTTAACTAATTATTAATTCATTATTTTCTGGACTGTGTCAACACTGCATGTTCTCCACATGGCCAGGAATGAGCTGCCAAAAGCCTGTAGCTCCATAGCAGCTGCCTTATCCAATGTATCTGTCTCACGTGGCAGCACGTGGCAATAAAATTAGGACTTCCTGCCAGATTTGGCAAATTTCTGCTTCCCAGAAAGGCTCTCAACTCATGAGATTGCCAGGAACACCCATTAGATAAGGTCATATTTGGCTGCAGTTGGCAAAAACTTAATTAAAGTAACGCCAGCTGTAGTAATACCAGTGGTAGGGAGTTTGTGGCAGATGCAGTGAGGATTTTAGTCTGAAAAACACCTTTAGTTGTGTTCTCCAAGCCAATTCCTCAGGGATAAATGACCTGAGATATAAGTTTAAGATGAGAAATATGCACAGGCAGTAAAAGAGTGGGTGCTGGTGTGAAGGAAATAATGTCAGAGTTGCCTTTACCGGGTTCTCAGCTCAGCTGGACATAAATATGCACAGTAAAGTAAATGTACACTCTGTTTTTTTTTTCTTTTATATCTCTAAATCATTTTCCCTCGACTTCATTCTTTGTATCATAAACCTTTTTAACTACCCCAAAATTTTCTTACTGGGAGTTACTCACCTTCTGAAGGAATTTTCCCCAAAACTTCAGTTGCTCAGCCACAGTTACCTTCATAGATCATGTGTGTCATCAAAGTACCATGAGAACAGATATAAATTCAAGGAACTTCTTCTTGTGATTTCAGTGCAGAAAGTTCATATCCAGAGTAGGAAAATTATTCTTTTATACAGCTACATTACACTTCTCAACTGGAAGTGCAGGTACTTGATAAAGTTAGATATTCATATTGTATTTCATGCAGATTTTATAACTTGATTTGGCATTTTCTTAAGTGGAGTCTGTGGCAGCCCTAGTAACTAAAGGCCCACAGATTATTCTGCACAGGAATGTGCCCATTTTTGCTCAGTTTATGAATATTAATTTAAACAGGCTGAATTTGTGACTATTGATTCCATAACTTTCACTTACCATAAAGGGCTTAAAATTAAGTGATCAATTGAATGCTGACCCTCTAGAGAGGCTTTGGCTGTTCAGCATAAGTCTAAGAAGTTTTACATAAGTAGATTTTAACTATATTGCTTGATAAAAGAACTGAATAAATCAAGGTTATTGTGACCTTGTTTATTTAAATTAAAAAGAAAAAAAGGAAACTGTGTGTTTTTTGCAGAAAATTGTGTAGTAAAATTGCATTTTACTCCTGAAACGTATTAATTTATAGTAGTGTTATTACTATGGAAAATTGTATGTATTGAAATAACATTGACAAAGGTGGTTTGTACAAACCAGTGTTACATCCCATGCTTCTGTCCTTAAGCAGCCGAGGTAAAAAAAGATGGAGAATATCATAAATTCTTGGTAATATCTTTGACTGCTGTGGCAGTTTGTTCCTTCTTGGCCTTTCCATGCAAATACCACATTTTCGGCAACAAATAAAGTGATTTTAGCAAAAATGGAAACAGATGTACCTCTCAATTTCTATTTAAGGCAGCTTGCATTGTAGAGTAATTTAAACGTGATGCTAGAGATTAGGATAGCAAAAGTAATTGAGCCTTTCTAATTTTAATATAATTGTCAACAAGTGAAATTAGGAGAAGCCAGTTAAGATGAGCGCTCGAGGAAATGCAGTCAATAGGGAAACTGCCAACAAGGCACATCCTGGTTTCTAAAGCTACCCCGAAGTCTTAAGAGTTGAATTCTGTAATGGCATGAAATTAGCATTAAAATTTATATTAACATGATAACTTTTATAGTCAAGTACACAGTCCAGCTGTCCCTGCCAGACCTTTCCTCTCCTTTGAATGCAAGCTTCCAAGCCCTCATGCTTTGCAGATGTGATTTATTTTTCATTCACCATAATTAACATTACTACTTGTCCCAGTAATTTTATTTGGCCTTTTCCCACTGCAGTTTTCCAACGGTGTTTGACAATCCTCACGCTACTGCACAAGAACAGTTTTCATAGAAGGTTTTCTCCAAAGAGTTACTCATCACTGAGAAGGCAGATGACACGAGTGCCTGGCTGTCATTTATTGCACAGAAAGCAGTGCTGCAATTCTCTGTCGTTGCATCATCTGTTCAGCCCAGGTTATTCACTCCTCTGCATTATTGAGATTGCATTCTTCCTCCCCGAGAAACAGCAGTAACAATTTCCAAAATGACAGCTTAAGTGACTCCATGGCTCTTTATACCTATTCAGAACTCTTGTCTCCTTGCAAATTTTCATTGCTTTCTTTAAAAGCAGCTTGTGAGAAAGGCAATACATTATTAATGCTACATGTCATAAAATAAAATAAATACTTACCTTTTGAAGAAGCGGATCCACTAATCAAGAGTAAATGAATGCACGTGAATTATTCAGAGAACCTCAAATAGTGCAACTTGTACTCAAATTGAATATTGTGAATAGAATATTCGCAACATAACAAAAAGGACTCCCACTCATATTAACTTCTCCATTTTCATAACGGGAAATGGGATTTTCATTCTTTTTAATCAGTGTAAACGTTTTGCCCACCTTGCAAAGGCAGAAAGGTCCAGGGTAGGTTTTGGCACTTTGTTACCTTTAAGCAGCCTCCTAAAGTAATGTTTGTGTTGATGAGAACAGTTGCTGGGGCAGGTGTTGCCTGTTTCAAAGGAAGCAGGTAGGTCTGTATTCCTGAGCAGCAGAATTATGTCTCACTTACTGGGAGCTGCAGGTTGGCACTCGTTGAACAGCTGTGCAAAGAACAGGGGAAATGCAACCACTTGTTGGGAGAAAGGGAGCACTGCTGAGCTGGCAGCATTTCCAACCAGTGAGTGACAGCATCAAGGGCAAGGCAGGAATGAGATCTCAGGCAATTAATTAGAAACAGCTCCTGCAGCCAGAATTTGCTTCCTCCCTCTTTACAATCCATTCATGTCAATGAAGTTTCTGGCGCTGCCTCAGGAATTTTTCACTACAGCACCCTGTTTTCCACACCGTGGTGTTTGTCCCTCGCAGATATTTGCATTCCCCAGCAGTTTTCTTTAGGGGGAAAAGAAAACCCCAAAAAAGTAGCTGTGCCACATTTCTCAATGCATCTGCAAAATCTTGTCCTTACAAACAGAATGCTCACGAGTTCTGGATTATCTTCAGGTTGTCATTTCCTTCAAATGTTTTTATTGACTAGATTCTCCTGGATTCACATAGACCTGCCCAGGAACAATGAGGAGTGACAGACTGGTAAAAGCAATGATATTCTTCACAAGGAAGTAAAGCAAAGGATAGAGTTTGTGGTTCTATTCCTCACTGGTTCAGTGATCCAGTCTCAAATCTTTGGGATAGTTAAGTTTCCCTTCTCAGTTCAGTTTGCCCATTCAGTAAATTGCTGATTTCCCAGAACTTCACTACAAACAAAATTTTCTCATCTAGAAGACAGGTAGGAGGGAAGAAAGATATCTTCAAGAAAGCATACAAATAACATCTCAAAATCTAAAAAATAACAGCATTGTTTCAGACACAGTGCCTGTCCTCATTCATTGGGGTTGGAGAGCTGCTGGAATAGTTTGGAACAGCCTTTATGTGAGCCTGAAACCAATGTCGATAATTTCCATATCCTAGTATCAGTGTAACCTCTGTGCTGCTCAATAAATCACACAGCTATGTTTAATTTAAGCAACATCAACAACCTGGAAGTTCTGCACTTCTGAACGGGATTTGAAACTGCAGATGCCATTTGGGAATTTGAGATTTGGCAGGCGTTCCTCGACCCATGATCCTATTACCAAATTAATGCTCAAATCAAGTAGCAAGTTTGAGACCTCAAACCCGGTCCAATTCCTGTTGAAATCAATGGGGCGTTTTTTTTTCCACGGAATTCACTGGCCATCTGTTGAAACCAAATGTGTTTTGTATTTTGTGACAAAAAGAGTAATAAGCAAGAGAATATTTTCATCTCAGATAGTATTTTCCTTAGAGAAAAGCCACAATCTGGAGCTACTGGATTTACAAACCCCTTTTGTTCCATCCTGAAGGCACAAAATGCCTCCAAATACCAACATTCCCATTAGCTTTATGTGCCATGTCTCTGGAATAAAGATATTTTTCTGGTTGTGATTCAAAAAAGTTGCAAAAATCCGCAATAACCTTGAAGAAAACTTCTTCCTGGAGGAAATGCCAATTTCCTTCAGAATTTAGCATTCATCTAGCAACATTAAGGACACACTGAGCTCTATTAGATTTAACTGAAATGTAAGAGAGTCACTTAAGTGTTGTTATGTTTTTCTACTCAACTTTGATCATGCTTACCTGCCTTCACAGATTCCTTTACAAATTGTTTTAAGCTATGTACTAGGTAAGTGATAGACTATCTGCACATTTATATACACAGAGACAAGATCTTTTTCAATATAGAGTGAGCAGGTCAAAGCAGAGGCAGGGAGAATATATTTGTCACATCTTCTACTCCATCTCATTTGTTTTTCCATCTACATGTATTCATCATAAATCTACTAAAACATGCTGGAACGCGCTGGAAGGGCAGCCTCAATAATGTCAGGAGATTTATGTTATCAGGACTAGATTTTAACAGCAGTATCACTTTCCATTTCAAGCTTGTGATAAAACCTCTGCTGCTGTGTGAGAGCTGTCTGACAAAACATTTCCTTGCTTCAGACATGCCAGGCAGATGAACGATTGGGTTGGCAGAACGCTGCAGATAAAAGGTTGGGAACATTCTTAATCTAGATTATCTTCTGAGTATAACTTGGATTGAAATATAGATTATGTCCTTTAAATCTGGAATTCTTATTCATATGTTTTGCTGGGTGCTAGAATTTTCAGGCCCTGAGCTATCAGAACCAAAATCCAGTGAGGGTGAACAAAAGATTTTCATCAATCTTCAGTGGACCATGAATCATGCATAAGGTTTCTCTTAAAGCATTGAAAATATACCTTAATTGATTTTACATATTGTATTTAATAGATCTCTCACAGAAAATGTATTTACTGTTAGTTAGTGAAATGAATGATTACTTTGAAGATCTTCCTGTCCTCAGTAGCTTGAGTATGCCTTGCCCTGCTGTTGGCATCCTTCACACCACCTTTTTCCTGTCAGAATATTCAACCAAGCAATTTCTTTATTTGTAGTGTATTTTTCATGCAAGAATGCTTCTTGATAGAAATCACAATTTTTTTAGTGCTCTGCTCTCTGGGTGTGCTTTGATTTTGAGATCAGTGTCTGTCAGGCATGGATCCAATCTCTGGTACAGGCTGAATTTGGCAGCAGCACAGAAGGAGCTCTGGCTGGAAGAAGGAAGGGCTGCCTGGCAGAGAACCCCTTTCCAGGACGAGTTTGGTCTATCCTGATTGTGTAATTTGGGAGGGATTCAGAGCCTAAAAAAAATAATTTGTAAAAAATGGTTTAAGTATGGTATGGAGAACAAAATCATTGACAATGCTGGAGGAAAAATATCACAATTTCCTGTCTTATCAGTCAGTCATAAAATCTAATTGGCCCAGCTGTACAACATGGCACGAATCATTAGGGTGACATTATCCTGTCCTCACTCATTTCTTTCCTGCTGCATCTCCCAGGCCTGAGGTGGGCAGCTATTTTTAATTCTGAGAGCTCTCATATGCCAGGTCCCACATGGACGGACGCCGTCCTCGATCCTGCTCAACATCTGTCACATCAGCAGCAGGAGATGTTCCACACTCAACAGCCACTGACACCTGACAATGCAGCTCATTTTTCAGGAGCAAACAGCATCACCCAGCTCCCCGAGTGACCAGAGGAGGAATTGCTGTCTTGGGACTTTCAGAAGAGTTAAAACACTGGGATCTTTCCTCGTGAGCAGGCTCAGCTGCAGCACAGGTTTCTCCGGCCAAGCTTAAATCAATTCAGGACCTGCATCCACCCTGCAACCACAGGTTCCTTGGGTCCTGTCACTCTGTAATGGCATGGGCAAAGTGGCAATAAACTCAAAAGTGGAGTGATTAGAAGTATATTAGAAAATGATGAGGGTGTCTGACAGGTGAAGAGGAATTAATTGCCCATCAAAGAACTAGAACAAAACTAGCAAAGGGTTCAGAGTGTGGCAAAAAAGGTGGCTCTTCAGAAGGCTGCAGTTCATGTCTGGCATTCCTGCCTACAGCTGCTGTCACAGCTTAGAGCTTAATGGGTTCAAGGGGACACACAGCAAATCCCCTGTAGTTTTTATTAAATATAAGGAACGATGTCAGCTCAGCAAATGCTGAAGTACAAATGGTTGGATCCTGAGAGAGATGCAGGAGGAAGTGCTGTACCCACTTTAGCATTTCCTTAGTGCCACACTGAGCTGTACCTGGCCTGGGTGAGTCAGACTTGTGGTTTGCAGACACCCCAAACTCCCTAACGGTTCTTGTTCCCAGCCATCCCACCCCTCAGGTTATGGACCAAAGGTCTGGATGCCAATGAACATGGCACTGCTGAATCTGCGTGTTTGCACTGGTAAAAACCAGAGAAGGATAGTCTAGTTGGTTAGAAGGAACATCTGGAGTCCATCTGGCCCATCCCACCATCTCTGGCAGAGCTGAGGTTTGATTTGGTTTCTTGGGGCATGCCTCATTCAGCTCCTGTTCCAGCATCTCATGCCCCCCCCTCTGAATTATTTTTTATTTATAGCCGGTCAGAATTTGCTGGTTTAGTCACTTGTTTGCTTCTGGTTCTGTTTTTTCCCTGTGTTTGCTTTCCTTAGAATGAGGCCGTTGCTTTCAGTTACTTCTGGGAGCTTCCAGCAGGTTCTGCAGCCCCCGGGTGGGCTGTGACTGGCAGGCTGTGGTCACTGGGGGGCTCCTGAGTGTGGCTGCAATAAATGGGGCTGCAGGAACTCCTGGTGCTGTGGGAGCTGAGCCCTGGCAGGTGAGGGGTGCCCAGATGCCAAGTACCCACCTGATGGGGATGCCCAGGAAGGTGTGGGAGAGGTCAGCTGTCCATTCCTTATGGAATACTTGCCATATGTAGAAACTAGACTGTAACTGCAGTCACTCACTCTGAAATTCTCTGTTTTCTGACATCAGATTTATTAAAAAACATTTTGAAACATCTCTAACTTCCCCAAATGCCAAGCCTTTAAAACAAATGCTCAAAACACCACGTCAAGCTTTTTATCTGCAGCTGGACACGTTGCAAATGTTTTCTTGAAAAGGGAATGATCACACAGTTCCTGAAGGTTAAAGCAGGGCAAAGCTGAAGTTTGATTGTACACCCAGGTAACACCGTACCTGTGTGCACTGTAACATATTCAACACCTGAGCCCAGCTTCTTCCAGGCACAAAGTTTGTTTGTAGCAACAAACCGATACAAAACTTTGGGGAGTTGTTCTTTCTCTGATTTTGACTTCGGCCTTTTCCTCACAGGCTGGGCTGAACTGTGCTTCTGTCACAAGGATATGTGTTAGGGATCCAAGTCTGCACTAACAGAAGGATCACCCCGAAGGAGTGACACTTAATTTTGGTTATTGGGTGTTCTTTCACTATCAAACCTTTATTCTGTCTTTGGGAGAGTCAAAGAAATCAGTTTGTTCGGCATTTGGAGGAGAAAACAAAGGGGTGATTTTATTGCTGTGAACAGCTGCTTGATGGGAAGACCTCGAGCAGGCAGAGCCAGAGTCTTTCAGGAAATTGTCTTGGGTTCAATGCAAGGTGTATTCCATTTCCCATCTGTTGGAGCTGTCTGGGGAAGTGTTTCTTTCCTCATGGCTCTGGGGGAGGGGGCAGGTGCCTTCTGTTAATGGGCAGCTGTTAAACCAGGTGGGGCAGAGTCCTTATCCCTTCCAGGACCCATCCTCCCTCCAGGGGAGATCTGCTGTCCATGGGCCATCCAGGCTCCCTGCAGGGCTGAGACAATTCCATCATCCCATGGGGAGAGGCTCCACCCAGGGGGAGGAGCCCAGCATTCCCACCTGGATCAAAGCTGGGATTCAGAACAGCAGCACAGCCTGTCTGCACTGGATTCCCAGAGGGAGACCAGACCCATCCCAGCACCACTGGAGCCTTCTCCAGGATCATCTCTGCTCCCACAGAACCACATCTGTCACTGCAGGAGGGCTGGGCTGGGCTGGGCTGACACCAACACCCTGAGCAATAGGGGTCAGGAGTGTTCTGACTCTGGCAGGGTTTGCTTGGTTTTTGTACTACTACATTTGTATTTTTTAATATTCCTAGTAAAGAACTGTTATTCCTATTCCCACAGCTTTGCCTGAAAGCCCCTTAATTGCAAAATCATAATAATTTGGAGGGAGGGCGTTTACATTCTCCATTCCAAGGGAAGCTCCAGCTTTCCCTGGCAGACACCTGTGTTTCCAAACCAGGACAGAAATGCAGAGGGAAAAAGCTGAGGCACAACTGACAAAGCCAAGGATGTTCCAGTTGGATGCAAGAGTATTTTACCATGTGAGAGGTCAGACCTTGGAACAAGGTGTCACAAGGGTTGGGGAATCTGTCACAGAACAGGCTGAGCACTCAGCTGAGTATCCTGATCTGCTTGACCCTGCCCTGATGAACAGCAGAGCTGCAGGAGCTCCAGAGGTCCCTTCCAGCCTGAATTATTCCGTGATTTTATGAATCCTATTGGTAAGCCTATAATACATCTCTTCATTACTACACATGCAGTAGATTTGAATAAAAGTATTAACAGAAATAGGCTGTGTGAAATTTGAATATCCTACTTAGCATTTCCCTGTTTCTTTCTGCATGTTTTGCCTGACCATGATTCCCCTTACTGAAGAGGAAATACTTTCTTGTAAGAATTTCTCAATACTCCTGGCAGGAAAAAAATCCCCAACCAAGACCCCCCCAAACTGATCTTAATTTGAAATTATAAATTTAGTAATGTTAACTTTTTAATCTACTATTTTTTTGTTATGATCAGTGTTCGGGGTTGAACATTGACATTGTGAATACAAGGGATGAGGGAAAGGGGTTGTTTAGGTTCTGTCGTGGGAAAGCAAGAGAACAGAGATCAGCTTGGGGTGGTGTCATTGCAACTCTGCTTTGTTTCTGATGCAACAGCTGACACAGCAAATAGACAATGTGAAATCTAGGAGCAGATTGATCATAAACTGTACATTTCCTGCTATGACTTTCCTCAATGC
This sequence comes from Cyanoderma ruficeps, assembly GCA_008694505.1. Classification (NCBI taxonomy): domain Eukaryota; kingdom Metazoa; phylum Chordata; class Aves; order Passeriformes; family Timaliidae; genus Cyanoderma; species Cyanoderma ruficeps. Next base: position 1,618,811 of record VZDJ01000601.1, read on the forward strand.
TTCCATTGACGTAAAATCTCAAAATTGCATTAGAAAGATCTTTGTCCAAAAAAAAAAAANGAGCTTTGGAAAGACAAAAAAAAAAGAGCCTTAGATCAGTATGAGCCTTCTGGGATGTTGTATTTTCCCTGAGATTAATTTAATACAATACATGTCTGAGGAAAGAGCCTGAAATAGAGTAAATAGCAGTCTCACAGAAGGAGCTGCCCACTCACTGTGTAGGTGTCTCTAAAAACTGATAGGGCATTTTTACTTATTTAATCTCTTTCTCTTCCAGCTTTTCTTCAGTGGGAGTGTTACTAAAGGAAAATAGAAGTGGCTGCATAATGTGTCTTTTTCATCAGTCTGCCATCAGGCCCTGTAATATACAGAAATTTCTCTCTCCACTTTGTGCCAGTCCCCAGAATATCTCTGTGCATTATAAAAAAAGAAACACAATAGAGATATCTGTTGAAGAAAGGTACTGAATTTTGTGACATGCTTGGTAGACAAAGAGGAGAAGATGCAAACTGATCCAAAGCCAACTCCTCTGAGCCATTCACAGATCTCTGTTGTATCCAAAGGATACACAGGAGCCTTCCCTCACTTGATCATTTCTCACAGGAAGCCTCTTCCCAGCTCTGATCATTCTTCTGGCCCTCCTTGGAACCTTTTCAGGTCCAGGCTATTCTTTGAGGTGAAAGGATCTGAAATGGGTGCAATAACAAGGTGTCCATGAATCATGGTTTGCCTGTGGTGCTTTATCTTGTTATAAAATTACTCACATCTTGATTTGACTTTGAGGCTGCTACTGAGCTGGTGTTTTCACTATTTATAACACCTCAAACTCTTGGTGCTGAATTAAAAGTCACCTCAGAGCCTGTTTTAACATTTTTTGGGTTTTTTTAACATATGAAATTAGGATTGCTGTGCTTAGCCAACATACACCTATTGAAGGTTTGTCACTGAGTGTAGCTGCTCTAACTCAAACTCCTCCTGCAGCTCTGCACAGCTGCTTTTTGTCCTGCCTTCTCCAGGTGTCTTTCCCTTGTTGAGCTGCCTGAGAGCTCAGCCCTTTCCCTGGGAGTGTTCAGCAGCCACAGCCCCTTCCTGCAGGATGCCATTAGTGACCTCCCCACTTCAGCAGGGCACATCAGTCATTCCCACAGCTTCCTCTCCATCTTCCAAGCCCTCATTTATCCCTGACGTTCCCTCTCGTGCCACAGCTTCCCTCTCAGTGCCTTGCAGAAGCCTCCATGGAGAAATTTGTTGAAAGCTTTTTAGAAATATAAACTGTTACTAACTGGATCACTTTAGCTGCACAGGTGGTGACCTTTGGGGAGAATTTTTGTGTCTGTAAGGTGCAGTTTCCTATAAGAGAAGGCAGGTAGACTCCCTCAAAGTACATTATTTTTGCCAAGATGTCTGTTAATTTGTTTTTCCTTAAAGTTTCTATAGAAGTCTGACTTCCAGACAAGTTATTTCTCTACATCTAACCTGGCATCCTGAAATCTGGTACTGTATTTTTCCCTTTCCAGTGCTCAGTGGTTTTAAGTCAATGGTTGTTCACTGCTGTGAGTGACTTTTTCTATCTGACTTTCATTAAAAATAATAAATGAATACATTACATTATTGTTCATAATGTAAAAATGTCCCAGAATCTTCTCTCTAGTTAGTTCAGCTTCAGACAGATTTGGGGGGGGGTTGATTTTTTTTTTTTTTTGGAAGATTCTGGAGTAGGAATGGCCTCTTTCTGACACAGAGACCATTTATAAAGAATTTGGCTTCTCTTGAATGGTTTTCTTGGAGTATATAGATTGACATTATAGATTTTTAGAGGGTTTTCTGCTTTGTACTTGTTGTTTCTTAAACTCTTCTTTTGTTTGACTTACTGTGTTCAAACTCCCACAGCTTTATCAGCGCTTCATTTTTAATGGGTTCCTTGCCCTGTCCAACAAGCTTTAGGGAAGGTTCAAACATTTTTTAAGATCTTTAAGAAACTGGAAACATGTTTGACTATAGTAAGATATGCTTACTTCCCCTTTGCTATTTCATTTGATTTCCCTAAAAGGTCATTTTTTTCTTTCCTTTTTTTTTTTTTTTTTTNCAATAGTCTACATAATGTCAGGCACTTTGCTGAATAGGGGAAGATTTAATTAGAGAGACTTAAATATTCTGCTGAATTGGGGTTTCATAACTCCAACTTCCCCACAGTCTAAGTGATAATGTATTGACTAAGAAGAATAAAAACCAACACCTTGACAATTAGTTAAAGTTAGTCTAAGAGATCAAAGCTCAATTTAGCAACTTTCGCTGTCTTTTTTCCCCTCATTTTCCTTTAACTAATTCTTTGGGCACACTTTTCTTTTTTTCCAGTGTAGCATACAACACAAAATGACCCTGAAAGCAGTTTTCTTCATTTCTGGTGAGTTATGAGTCGAGGGATTTGAAGTGGTTATCCTAGTCCTCCCTTCCTTATTGTTCATTAATTAAAACACTGCTGCTCAGATAGAGATTTATCAAGTAAACCGAAGCTCTCACTTTCATTTTGGATGACTGGTTTCAGATTTGCCGAAGCTTATCTTGATCTCAGGTCTTCCTTTTAAATTAGTTTCCCTGGGGTTCTGAAGTTTTATCAGATAGGGGAATAGTAAACAGTTGTTCAGACTTCAAGCCCTAATGTTTCAGATTAAAGCCACCAAAGATTTGCTCTGCTGCTATAAGTTCCAATTGAAGCAAAAATGCCAATTCAGGATTTTCCTCATAAAGAGATTCTTCTTTGTAGAAAAAGGAAAAAATACAAGCCTATATTTATTCAACTTTGCTCTATTTAAAGACTAAATGAACTTGGACTAAAAACTGCTTACTTTACAGCCATTTATTTGCTGTAATGCACCAAATCTTTCCAACGTAATGTCCATATCTCCAGTCAGAACATGCCCAAAATAGCTCCACAGGCATAGAGCATTATGTTATTTTGTTTAACAATAAGCTCTGCATCCCAAACACAAACTTAGACCTAACTTGGGTTTGACATGAAACAAACCAGCCAGCTGGGGAAAATTCAATTAGAAATGTCTCCTTGCTGACAGGAGGGATTGGCTCACTGCTGAATGATGGATTGCATTAGTGTTCCCGATGCTTTTTGCTGGGGATGACTTTGGGATTGCTGGGAAGGTGTGAAGAGTGCAGGAACAGCTTGCTGCTGATCTTCCCAGTGAAGGAAGTGTTGGTGATGTGTGTGAGGTTTCAGTATTTGTGTATTAAAAGCGGGATAGTCAAGGATCAGGACCAAGGATTAAGCTGGGGTTAGGAAGAGAGACTCTGAAGTAAGATTACAGGTGGATTAAGTAATGCTAAAACTCTACAGAGCTCAGGTGATTATTTTTGGGTCATTTCTTGATCCCTTCGAAGCTCATTTGTGAAAAACTCTGATATATGGTTTTGTCTTTTAGTCACAGTCCTAAAACATCATCCATTGAAAGGCAGAAAGCTTCATTTGATAGACAGATCTCCCAGGCCCCAGCAGATCAGCTCCAAATTGTAGGAATCATTCAACACTCTTGAAACTTCTCTAAATGTCACTCGATCCTTGTACTTTGTGTGTGTGCAAACATGTATGTGCCAGTCACATAAATAATAATATTTATTATTCCAAATAAATAATTGCAGTCTTTTATGAAATCTAATATCCTTGAGCCCGTCGAAATGTTCAGCCCCATCCTGCTGCCTGTTCCTTTTCCCCCTCCCAGACTTTGTGTTCATTTCCCACAAAACACTGATCAAAACAGTTGGAGAGTTTGGCCTGCAGGCGAGGCTTTGGCAACCTCATTTCAGTGCTAAATCTGATTTTCGTTTCCAAATTAAAGGTTTTGTGTTCTCCTCGTCTCCCGACTCCCGCTGAGTTTCCTTCCCCAGAACGAAGAATCCACTGATTTCTCCTCGAGTGCAGAGGCAGCAATGCCAGCAGCACTCCTCTAAAGGGTTTGGAGCAGGGTGGGAGCCAAGAGCGGGGAGGACTCGTCTCTCACCACTTGTTCAGTGTGCCATGGCTCTTGGCTGCCTGCTCTGTGCCAGACTGGTACGGGCTGCTGCAGGGATTCCCACACCATCCTTCCCTCTCCTGTCCTCTGAGCAGTGGACTTTGAAATCTTTGGAAAGATTACTTTTATTTTAAAAGCGTTTCATGCATGTGTTCAATTTCTTCACATCGTTATTGTGATCATTCACTAGCAATACCTGCTTCTTCCTTTCCTTTCCTTTCCTT
>VZDJ01000601.1:1643256-1689859 GCA_008694505.1 Cyanoderma ruficeps
AAAAAAAAAAAAAAAAACAACAAAAGAGATAAAAGAGTTCAGGATAACCCACTCCTTCTCCAGCTGGTTGGTTTAAAAATCCCATCCTCATTTCTGCAGTTAGGAAATAAAATGTGTATTCAGATGTTCAGCTAGAGAAAGGCAGACCTGGAGCTGGGCAGAACTGTTTCCAAAGAGAACAAATAAATACCTGATGCGTGTTAGACACCACGGTTAAGAAATCTGGGTGCTGCTGCTTCCAAACAAAGTTAAAGCCAAACCTCTGGGCAGTTGGTGTAAAGCTTGGGCAGAGCCTGACCTGACACCTTGCAAGCACAGGACAAAACCTGCGGCCTGTTATTATCTGCAGGGATTTGGTGAACCCAAAATTTGTGAATACAAAAATGTGACCCTTTTGCAGCCACGGCATGAAGATTACAGCTTTTGAACCTGAAGCCCTGTAACCACGCAGGGGTGGAATGAAATGCTCCTTTTGGTGCTGCTGATTCTGGAACAACACTTTCAGCAACTGTGAGTAGAAAATTAGGAGTTTATTTAGGATAATGAGCCATACAGCACTTTCATCATGTAAATGCAACAACCACAGACACATTCAAATCAAGATGATTAAATTTTATTGCATTAACTCGTTAAATTCTTTTAATGGCATTAAAGGCAGTAGTTTGGTTTTTTTTTCAAAACTCTGTCTAAAAGACAACAACAATAATAAGTGACTTCACAGGTCTTCAATTTCTGTTCTGCTTGAGCATTTTTATGCAATTAGAAAAGCAGATCTGATAGAAAAAAGCAAATTAGTGTTACCTCTGGAGGAGTATTTCCTCTCCTGGACATAGGCACAACAATGGTTGATGGTTATCCCATCCCTGCAGTGGGAATTTTGTAGTTTCTGACCCCATTTTCAGTACAGCTTTATACTCAGGTCTCTTGGATGGGCAGCTATAGGGAGCCAGCAGAGGCACACCAGTCTGTGTCTGTGCCTTACACAAAACCTCCTGCAGAAAATGCAGAGAGCAGTTGTTCACAATGCCTGAACACAGCACCCTCCATTGTTTCAGTCACAAGATTTCAGAGACCTGCTTGAACTAGCCTATATTTAGCTCAATTAATTTTTATGCCTTAAATGGAAACAAAGTTGCTTCAACAGGAAGATGAAGTTCTTCGTCATGCACTGTAAAATTGTTACGATGCCTTAGGGAGTGGAATGAGGTGCCTGAAAGTTCCAGAGACCTCTCTCCCACCCTGGGAAGTGGAAGATGCCTCAGGTGTAAAACATGGAAAGAGCTGTCTCAGAAGGGGATCCACATTAAATTATTAAAAATGCTCAGCTGGGCAGAGAACACTGAGGACAAGAGGATGCTCCCAAAATCTCTGACTTATCGAAAAAAGTGCAAGTTATTAACTCAGAAAAAATTTAATTTGACTGCTAGAAATCCAAGTCCTATTCAAGGTTAACTTCACATGGCACAGATAAAGTTCTCTCTGTGTATTAAGGGCCCTTGAGTGCCACCAAGTAGAGAAAAAGATTAATAAGTTCTGCTCAGTTCCCACCTGTTCTTCCATAGATCAATCTGTCATTGCTTCCTCTGATTTTACTGCAACAAAACATAACTTTAGACTTGAATATAAATCTGACTTGCAGAGTTTACCCATTGAAACATAAGATATGAGACTAGAAAAGAAAAAGCCGTATAACAGAGTGCCTTCTTTACTGAAGCAGATCCTTTCTCACTCCTTGGAGAGCAGGATAGTGTAATGCGAACAGATTGCACTTCTCACATTCTGGAAGAACAGTTTATTCCATGTTCTGACAGCATTTATTTGGATCTTGAAGAAATGGCTCGTAACAAGTATGGGCAAAACATTGTATTTGCCATGAATTACCCTCCTTGGAAATCTGTAATATAGAATAATATCAGTAGGTTGCTGTCTTATGAAGAACGTTTCTGTCATTAGATTCTTACTTTGAAAACCAGATGCTAAGGGTGGTTTTCTCAGAAAAGTCATCCCCGCAGCCCCTGGAAAAAAACCCCAAACAATCCACACTGGGAAAATCTGTGACTGCTGGGAACAGTCTGGTTGGGGATAAAAGCAACCAAATTATCTGTGGATGCACAATTCCAGGAACATCGACTATTGCGGATTGGAAAGGACCTCTGAACATCATCTGTTCTACTCCCTTAAAAAAAGGCTTAGTTTGGTGAGGTTGGTCAGCATTTTCTGCTTTTGAGTGATGAACATCTCCAGTAATGGAGATTTCACAGCCTCTCTGGGCCCTTGCTCCAATATTTGACCACCATCAGCACGAGGAAACTTTTGCTTAGCTTTAATAACACCTTTCTTTTGTTCCAACTTATGCCCATGGCCAGGAATCTCTGAGAAATGTCTGGTTTTTGTCTTCCCTGTGAAAAACTCACTAGTGATCCCTCACAAAAAAAGTTGGGCAGGGTACTAAGTGTTGAAAACCAGGCAAAGTGTGGTCCAACAAATGCCAGGTAAAAGAGAATAATCCCTTCCCCCGAGCTGCAGGATGTGCTTTTGCAAATGCGGCAGAGAATGAAGCTGGTGCATTTCAGGTCTGAATTTTACTTTATTTTTAGAGTAATTTCTTTATCTATTTAAGGAATCCCAGAAATTAAGTATCATTTCATTGCTTTTTATATGTGATAGTAAAATTAGTTCTTCATAGAGCTCACTGAGAGCACAGCTAAAATAAGAGTTGCTTACAGAAATATCCTGATTATCTACCTGGGAGTATTCCACTGAGGCTCTCTAGAGCTATATAGGTAAAATTTGTCACGTTCATTTATATCACAAGTGACATAATGACATTATAGAGACCAGGGCAGAATAACAGATACTTCATACCTTTTAATCCGAAATTTCTGATTCCAGCAGTCCTTATGGTGTTGTAGTGCCCTCATATTTGCCTTGGGAATCTGAGTCAAAAGCCATCTGTACTTCTCACTGTCTGTGTGTGCGGGTAGTCTGGCAGCTCCCAGAAGCTCAGATGATCCAGGCTATCATGAATTTTTACCTTAGTTGCAGGTTTTCACCATTAACATCTTTACCTGAGGATCTTCAAATCAGAAACTTCTAAATTTTTGATACGGAGACATCAATTTCCGATGTTCAAGGCAGTGGAAAGGGATTATTTTTACAGTATTACAGACAGAGTCCTTTCACCCTGCTTTCTACTGCCTCAAATACCAGCGTTCCCTCCATGAATAAAGTAGAGTGTAAATAAGAGACCTGTCCATGCAGAAGCTGAAACACATTGTAATGAGATGGCAGCACATTCCAGATAGCAAATGTTTGTAATAAACAACCCCTGGCTCCATTTATCACTACTCCGGGATATCTGGACACAGACACGAGTCCTGAAATGGGACCATAAAAGTGAAGCCAGGCACATTCAGAAAGCCTTTTTCTGATAAACCCAATCTCACCGAGGTTTTTGCATGAGCAAAGTGAATGTGTTTGATTGAATGGTCTCAAACTGTAGATAGGGAAGCTCAGCAAGTGATTATCAGAACTTTGGGAGCAAAAAAAAAAATTCGAGTTATGTTAGAAAAGGAGTCACTGAGGGATGTTTGGCAGTAAAACAGGTATGCAGGGCAAAATAAGTTACTTTTTTAAAACCAGTATTTCTGAATATAGGTAGGTGACTCCAGTCTTATGGCTCTAAAAACTGACACAGTTATGCCAGTACCATTGAGAACCATAGATTCTCTAATTCTAAAGTTCCACTAAGGAAACTACCCACAATCAGGCTTCCTGAAAGATGCAGGCAACCCAGGCAAGGCTGTCAGTGCATTATTCCGTAATCACAAGTTGATTTCATCAACCGTGATTTAATAAACCGTGCATGAGATTCAATTCTTAATGGACCTAATTCAATCAGGTGACATTTCTGGCTTGAAAGGTGATGCATCTTGAGTGGAGTGAGGTGCTGGATGCTGTGGAAGCTTCATTTTACACTGCAGAAAGTGGCTGTGCTGCTGAATGTTGTGTAAGATTCAGAAAATGGCATCCCCAGTTTTAAATGTCATTTAAAGCATAGTCCACTCCATGGACTTTTTTTGCTGAACTTCAGTATGAAATCACACATATATTACAGTACGCTGTTTTATTTTTTTCCTCTTAATTTTGATATGTTTTGACACAAAAGAAATATTATTCTAATGGAGTAGGAGAATCATATTGTCAAAGAGCTGTTCAATTTGGGTGTCCAAGCACACACAATCTGCTGTAACAGCAAACAAAAATGACTACACTTGGAATGGAGATGTTTGGGGTGAATTTGGGAGAATTCTCACCGTTGACAGCCACCTTACATTTTTAAGAATTTGCCAATTTTTTTTTTGCTAACTTAGGAAACAAAATTGAGAAAATGTCTTTGTAGGTAATCAACAAAATGTAATAAATTTTAAAACATGAGTGACAGGTTTTTAAACCTGACAGTCAAGCTCAGTCTGGAATCATCCTCAATCGCCTTGGGACTCTTCCCAAGTGTCATCAATCAGAAGGGTGAGAGAGGCTGGGGGTCAAAGACAGGAATACACTTTGACTCATGGGGAGAAAAGAGACAAAACTTTATATTTTTCAAGCCAAAGATAGGCTGCTGCATTTCAGCTTCACTCTTCCCTGACGTGTGAGGCTGCTGCAGTGCAGCTGCAACAGGTGCAACACAGCAAGACAGTGCTGGGCTTCCTAAACCAGCAAATGGAAGAGTGTGTTTTTTCCTGTTAACACTGGGATATTTTCAGAAAATGCCTGTCTGAACAATATCTCTGTTGTTTGTTTTATTTGACTTACTGGTCATTTTCAGAAAAAGGCAGAGGCAATAAGGCTCGAAGAAGCTGTGCTTCCTGTGCCATTCATCCAGGGTCTGTGTGCTGCTCCCTGTTATCCCCAAGTCCTACTGGCACTGACTCTCTTCCCCCAAACTAATAAGAGCAATGAGAAATATATCCCTGCCCTGATTCTGTCGTTTGCCATAAGTGGAGCCACAATCCAGCTGAGCAGTTTTTCCCAAGGGATCATAAAAGGCAACAACCTGAAAAAGAAAATGCAACCCCAGGGATTTTCCTCCTGTAGTTCAGGGTAACTCTTCATACCATAAAACAAAATATCACTGGAATAACACCAAAAAGAATGAATCTCCATCTGCTGTATAAACAAAGAAGTGTAATTTCTGTGTTATTGCACGTGTTCTGTCTCGTATTTCTCATTTCTCCAAGTTTAGGTAAGATGAAAGTTTTAACCTCTGCTACAACTAATCCATTAAGCTCCACCATAAATTACCTTTTCTTTACCTTTCTCTGCCATTGTACAGATAATAAATTGTCTTCCTAATGTAACCAGTTTTATTACAGCCTTGAACTTAGCAGAAGACAGATAATCACCTTTGCACCATTAGACTTGATTAAGTTAAGCTCAGAAATTGGACCTGGAAAGCACTGAACTGTACGTTTCTCAGGCCAAGCTTAAACGCACATGAGTATTTTTCAATACTAATGACTCGAAGGGGTTTTGTTTTTACAGTTATGCAAACAGTTTTCCCAGTTGTTTTCTCCAAAAAATGAATGTCAAGGACATATTTTACACCATGTAAGATGACATAATACAGAGCAACCAAAGCAATCGACCATGCAGGTAAAGTTCTGTTCTTCAAATCAAACCTAAAATGGTCTTTTAGACCTGTGCGTGTCAAGTGCTATTCATACATAGTAGGGTACAATAATATTAATACCATTAATTCAATTTAATCATTCTAGTATGAAATACTTTTCTTATGAGTGAAGATTAATTTTTTCAATTAATGAACTTCCGATTTTCAGGTTACACTGTACACGAAACTCTGGTTCTGAGCTTGTACATAAACAACAATGGAGTGGAATATTTGATATTTTGGATCCCTGTTTAGCATATTGAAGAACAACATTAGTGAAACTTTTCTGAAAATGAAAACCCTCTTTATTTTCAACTCCCTATATTTTACTCTCTTTCATGCTTTAACTTTCCACTTAATGCATATGTATAACTTTTTAGGCCTTATAATAATGGAAGTTTTTATGAAAAGCTGCATTTTCTTCTTGCCTTATACCCTAATGAGTCTCAGATTGTTACCTGTGTATACAGATACATATATTAACAATAGGGAAGCAAATGAGTTGTTAGTGAGGTGAGAAATATCTTTCAAGTACTTTCTGGTCTCTGCATGAATTCTCTTTACAATCCAGTTCCATGCTTTGTTGGCACTTAAGGCTGTTAAGTAAACTAAAAGAACTTCACAGCCAATTAAAAAGAAATTTCTTTGAATTTCTTCTCTTTACATGAAGGAACAAGCAAGTGAGAAGGTTCTTGGCTATGAATGTTCCAGTAGACGTTGTTAAACCGTGTGAATGCAAACTGAAAACTCCATATTTTGCTGCAGCAATCGTAGGGTGTAAGGTGAAGAAAATTTGGCAGTGGAGTCAGATAAGACTGAGACATCATCTCTTTTTTTTTTTTTTTAATGATTCATCTTTCACACATTTTGCTTGAAAGTGCAGCTCTGAATAATTCTGCTTTGGAATGAAGTGGCCTTCCAACGCCAAAAAACGTGAGAGACTTGGACTGAAAACATGCCCACCACCAAGGCTGGGTTGTGAGTGTTCAGGACTAACAAAGCTGCTTGAAAATGTGTGGTTTTTTTCTCCCAAGTGCTTCCCTGAAATGGAGCAACTTAATTTGGTTGCTCTGCAGGATTATTTGATTGTGAGGATGCTTAGACATTGATTCATCAAACCCAAATTGCTTACAAGGAAAGGTCACAGGTGCCTACTTGTTCATAAGATAACTATTAGCCCTGATTTAGGGTTGGAATTGCTATGGATTTCTCACATTTTCAACAACCTCTGCCTTTACAGGAACTTACCAAAAACTAATGAAACCACGACTCAGGAAAATCACATTCATTATCATCTGTGCTCGTCCAGAATATAAGGTTTGAGTGCAAAGACTGTATTTGTAAAATATTTCCTGTATTCTCTAATACTGTCAGGAGAGTTATGCATTGTTTCTCCACCACATTTCTGAGGACAAAAAGGCCATTTCCCTCACCTGCTGCTGTAAACCTCTGATGGCAGAGGAGTGGGACATGCTGAACTCCCACACATCCCAATTTTTGAAGGTGTTCCTCTTCCTCGGTGCGTGTACCCCGGTGTTTAGCACAATATAAACCTCGTGTGTGCAAACAAGTTCATTAAAATTGCAAGAGCCTGTAGCACATTTGTAACAGCTTGCCCAAAGGTTAACATTTATGGTTTTGCACTGCCAACATCCTTGCTTTTATGGGGCACATTTGTATGCTAAATTGCCTATTATGTTAAGCTGTAAGTTCCCATTTAGCAGCATCAGGAATAAGATTTGACTATAAGTGTTTGGATTTTATTAGTGCTGTGCTAGTCTTCTTAACAGCTCAAACTTCCCACAGCCTGAAAATTTGCTGCAACCTCTGGAGAGGTTCCTGGGTACCAGATTGTTTGGGAACAGCTGAGAATAAGGAGCATGGGAAGAAATGTGAGGCACTGATGGGAAAAAGGTGCCTTGCTGTGTCTCACCTTTACACGAGTCCTAAATGTCATGTTCAAGCAATGATTGCATCTAAAACAATCTCAGTAACATCTCCTTTTTCCAGTTAACGAGACCAGAAAGGTCAGCTGAAAATATTCCAAGGGGAAGGGTGTTTTATTGGTAGGTAAATATGTCCAGTGGCTTTGTTTTTGCTGTAGGTTACTTCCCAATGCATGAGCTAACAGAGTGGCTGTGATATACCAGCCCTGTAAACTGAAATGGCAAATTTCAGCTGGATATGCAGTTCTCAGAGGTAACAGAAATGTATTTGCTAATGAAACTGTGTTTCACTCAGACTTCCCTTGCTGCCAGGGATTTCTCAGGAGATCCTCGGACCGAGGGACTTAAAAACGTCACAAGAGCCTTTCAATTCCAGGCCACCAGATTGACAGAGCAGGGACCCTATTTCAGACAGTGTTTTAAAAGCCTCCATGAATATCTGCTCACCTTAGCAGTGACTGCAGTCTGGCAGTGGCAACTGACTATGGAAAGTAACTTGACAAAAATAACAGAAGCTCAAGTCTTTAGCCCAGGCTTTCTCCATAAATTTAAAAAAAAAAAAAATTTCCATTGTCAAAAATGAGAATGTGAGCACACAAAGGTGCTATTCTGCTCCTAAGCTTTTGCTACCCTGCTGGAAAAGAGAGTTCAAAGCAGATGTACTGATGTCCTTCACAGGCTGACCAGGCCAAGTTTGCAGACTCATTTCACGTGGTGGGTGTAAAGATGGTGATGCTCTGTGTTTGCAAATTGTCACAGAGCTTGGGAAACACAAACTCCTGAAAAATATTATCACTGGAATTATTGGAACTAGCTATTCACTCCAGCCACAAGGGGAAAACACAGAAATGGAGCTTCAGGCTGGCCATACAGAAAAAATAAATATTTTCCATCATTCACAAATAATCTTTTTATGTAACAGGATGTTCTTAGAGGCAAGCAAGGATGATAAAAGTAATTTAAAATCTTCCAGCACCATCCACGGCTGAGGAGGGCTGCCTCGGTCACTGATTAAACAGGATTGCAGAGTTGTGTGTTCTGCAAAACTCAACATTTTTCAGGGGTTGTAACAGCTGGAGTGAAGAAGGTGCTTTTTTTTTTCTTTTCTTTTTTTTTTGGTGTAAAATACAATATCATTTCCAGGAGACAGAGGTCCCACATGAAAGGCCCGAGGTCTCTGTAGGAATCTGTCTGCTGAGCACACTGACTTTGTTGTCAGTAAAGGCTGCAACCTCCAGCAAATGCAGACAGTGCTTTACCTATTAAGACAATCCGTAGGGGAGAGACTCAAGGAAAGTAGCTCAGAAAGTTGCCTTATTTTTTTTTTTTTTAATGACCTATTTAAAGTTACATTTTTCAAATAATTTAAGGAGAAGACTTAGTTAATGCTACTTAATCAAAGTTCCCTGCAAATAACTTAAAGGTGACAGGTCAGCAAAGACATGCTTACTTAAAGACAGTATTTTGAGATTTAAAATGCTAAGAGCCTTACCAAGTCTAATCCGCTAAAAATTATAATAAAGCATAAGAGAAGTTCAAACCTTATTTATTTCAAGATCAGATTTATTATTTTTTCAAGACCTTGCAGGCAGAGAAACAGACAAGAATTAACAGAGTAAGATTTTTTTTGAAAGCACACATCCTATATACAATGGTGGATAGATGATGACTGATCCCTTCCGTCATCCAAAATATTTGGGATTTTTGGTCAATTATTCTCTAAGGCCTAAATGAGGTTTTGTGTTCTAGGGAGTTGAAATTATTTACTGTGGGGGTTGGGTTTTATTATACAGACATGGTGTGACATGTGTAAATACACTGCAGCACTGTGCTATTTCCAAGATCTTCTTGGTTGTAAAGTTATTTTTTAAATGGCTGTTGCTGTAGTTTGAAATGAAAATGGTGACCTTAACAAGCACTATCATTATTATGCCTTCAAGGGACTTACTCACTCTCCTTCACTCTGATATTCAATGTCTGACTAGCTTGGAGTTCTGGGTCCATTATTTTGCTGAAGTCACTTTTAAAAAAAAAGGCACTCTGCATTGTCCTCTGTTTCTTTCTTTGGGTACATTTCATATTAGAATATTGCACAGCAGGATTCTGATTCCCAGTTAGTAATTGGAATAGTATTCTAATTAGAATCACATAGCTAGAACTTCACTTTCCAGAGTTGCACGGTGAATAAGTAATTGAAGAACAAACCCAAGCGATTTTCTACTTTTTGTTAGGCTAAGAGAGGAGCGTGGAGCATCCAGTGAAGGCATCACACACTGCTGGAAGGAGAGAGTTCACTGCTACAACGCGGTGGGAAAGGGAAAAAAAACAACTCCACCAGCTAATGAAATGGAGCAAACCACAAGTTCAGAATTCTAAAGAAGACTTGACATTAGCACTGATATATTACTAGCCTAAAACCAAAATATAACTCAGCCTTGCAGCCAGGGCTGTGAGAGTGACAGGGCCTGAACACCCTTTTTATATCGGAGCACTCCTGGAATTTCAACCAGCTCAGCAAGGGAGGAGCAGGGTTCTGAGAGAGGGAGAGATTGCACCACTGTGCATTCTCCAAATCAGTGCTATCCCAGCAAAAAATAATCCAGGACACATTTTAGATCCACTAGAAGATTTGTGAGGAAAATGTGTCAAGCATATTAAGAACAAAGCAGCAAATCCAGACAGTTTTAAAGTACCAAATGATGTGATTTAGTTTAGAATGAAGCGATCAGTGTTTGGAAAATGCCTTTAATAGCATTGTCTCTCCCTCTGGAAATTACCTATTCAGTGCAGGAAATTTCTGTTTGGTTATTTCTGCAGGTAAACATTGTATTTATTACATTCAGAAAGCAACAGAAATTTAGATGGCTGAGCCTACACAAACTCCTGTAGCATTTTCCTTCTCCTTTACATTTCTAATAAACATGAATTATATATGGAGACAGCCATGCTTTGTTTAAACTGCTGCACTAAGTACCCCGTGACAGCAGTAAATCAATGGTTTGCTTTCTCATACATTTGAATGAATGTAATAACTGGAATAAACAATTAATCTGATGGATAAACAGGAACTCTCTGTAGCTAAGTAGAAGAATAATACTGTTCCATTGTTCATCTATTTGTCATTTGTTGATGGTCACACTTTATTGACTTTACGTATTATTTGTCTAATTATTTGATTCTCAAAGTTATTTTGAATAATTTATTCAGTCTTCGCTTAAACTGATGTCTGAAATTTGCTTGATCTCCAACTAATAAGCCAATTATGATCAGCTTGAGAAGTTATTAACCAGACTCCAGTTTCTATTTTTGCTACCTAATTAAATCTAATGCTCCTGGTACTACAGTGACACATTGGCACTTAATGTGTTAATGTATTTTTTTTTAATGGTAGTGTTTGTACAATATATTGCACACACATTTAGATGAGATAATGAAAAAAAAAATCATACATATTTATGTATTTATTTATAAATACCAATGGCTACTTGCTTTTTAACTTGAAAGACCAGGATGAGCTCCAGCTGGGCTCTAAGGCTGTTTGGATGTGTCAGGAGACAATATGGGAGTGAAATTGTTCAGAGGAGCTTTCATTAGGATTCTGCTACCTGGTGCCCTGGAGGTGCCATGGACATTATTAAATTAAGGGGGGAAACAAGGGTGGATGTACAGCGACATTCCCTGGACAAGCGGGAAACACTGGATAAAAAATTTGCAGAGCTTGCTCCATTTTTCTCCCGATTTTCCATTTTCTCCTGATTTTAGGAATGGAGGAATTCAAATCACTTACATCAGAGGAATAAATGCAGCATGGAACATTCCTGTTCGAGTTTGTCTGTCTTTGCTAGGTGAAATCAAGGAACAAGGAAAATTATCTCTCTACAGGACTGTTACCATACTTGCTGAAGTTCTTGGGTTTTTTTCATTAAATGCAGAGATGTTTCACTGAAAGAAAAAGTTCCTGGAACATTTCTGGTTGGGATTGGCCTTGCACGTACACAGACTTGACTGTTACTTGCCCAGACACTAAACAGGGTCAGTTAACAACTTTGCCCCAGACAAACTGATAGTTTAGCATGGATAGCATGGATAAAGGGCTGGAACAAGCAAGCAAGACCAGGATCTTGAATGTAAGGAGAGGGAATTAGGTTTTTCCCTCCCTATGAAGCTTCATCACATTTTTTACATTGAGACTATCAATCTACAGTCACAAAGCTGAGGTCACAGGAGACATTCCTGGTTTGAGGCTGACAGGGACCAAATCTGTTTGGGACAGGACAAGTCCAGGACAAGTTTGGTTCTGGGAGGCAAGAGTCTTCCACTGATGTGAAAAATATTTATCACTGCTTCCTGCCAACCCTGTGAAAAGGTTCTGAATCGTTTCTGTGTAGCCAGTGGTATTGATGTTTAAATGATCCAAAACAGGGCTTTGAACATCCTTGTCTCGAGGCCCGGATAATTTCTTCCTCAGAAACGAAACCAAGCCATTGTAAAGCTGCTGAAAAGAGGAAAAGGAGCCAAGGAGCTCCCATGGATGGACTCATATGCTTAAAAACACCAAAAAAAAATAAATCCCAGAGCCATTGAAACATTACAAGTTTTACTTTTTATTCAGAAATAATTTTATTTTATTGGGGAGGATGGGACAAAACAAGCCACAAATTCCTTCTGCTAGGAATAAACAGCATTATTGGCTTCACTGTTTCCTCAATAATATTTCTGAATAACCACACAGATTTCTGTATTCGTGAAGAAGCATCAAGAGTTGTTTAATTTCAGTGGGTTTTTTCCTCTTTTAAATCGTTGTGACAGGTGAAAGAATTATAAAAGAAAGGCCTCATAAAATCAGGCCTGCTCTATTAAATTAACAGCTGGCCTGTCCTCTCTTCTAAGTGTAGTTAAGCAACTTAGAAGTTGCTTAACACCCATGCAAAAACAATCTTGGTATGAAAGGCTCCTTAACACAACAACCTATCCTTGGGTTGAAAGACAAGCGCATGTGTATAAATAAAAAGATCTGTTCCATGAGAACCCATAAAGGAAAAATGTCAACAACCTGAATCTTAGCACAAATCACTTTCTGACCAAAAAAATGGAGTGGTAAGACAACTACCAGCCAACGAGTGTTGCACACGAGGTCTGTGAAAACTGTATAAAATAAGTGAGGTGAAAAATGGGTTTTCCCGCATGAAGAAAACAAAGTCTCGACATCCGATGAACCGAGGCGATCGCGGGAGGCTAAAAAGGGCCAAGCCGAGAGGCAGAATCCACGAAGTCGGGCAGGAACAGCCCGCAGCAAAGGGAAATTCAAGCGGCGAATACACCAAGCAGCGAAAGGCTCCGGCTGCAGCGGCCGGCCGGGAAAAATACACAAAGACAGAACCGGGCGGAGAGAGACGGGGATAGAAACCAACACAGAAACAAACAGAGAAAAAAAAAACAAAAACAAAAACATAGAAACAAACAAGAGATACAAACACAGAAACAAAGAGGGCTCCCGGGAAGGCGCCGAAGAGCGAGTGACCCGCGGAGCGTGACACGGGCCGAAGTCCGCCCGTCGGCCGCGGGGAACTGAGGGTTTAAAAAAGGGGTAAAATACGCGAAATCTAATCTTAGCTCGCCAATTTCAGCCGACCGAAGAGCGATAACGCGGGCACTCATATTGCGCCAACGGGATAAAAGAACTTTTTGCGAACTTTGCTGCTACAGCGTAGGAAACGTAACGTGAGGGCAGGTGTACAAAATGCCTTGTTCTATCGAAAGGCGGGACGAGTTGGGGCAGTTTTTGTGGGCAGCGGCCACAGGGGAAGATGTGGTAGCCACATAATTTATACCTACGTGGTATTTTACTAAGAAATCTGCATTAAAAAAAAAAAAAAGACAATCTGCTGAAAGGAGAGCAGCTGCTGCGGCAATCGCCTCCCCACCGCGGGCTCCAGGGACCTCTCGTTCACTACCTCCTGTGTCTGCAGGTCCATTTCTGTTACCTTTGCCCACGAACGATGGAAAAGTTATCTATTAATCCCTTTTCCCCCCAAAAGACTATTAAAAAATGTTATATCCACTTTGAAACTGCTTCCAATCTGACCCGCGCGGAGACGCGGCCGCACAAAA
Organism: Cyanoderma ruficeps; assembly: GCA_008694505.1. Lineage (NCBI taxonomy): Eukaryota > Metazoa > Chordata > Aves > Passeriformes > Timaliidae > Cyanoderma > Cyanoderma ruficeps. The sequence goes on from VZDJ01000601.1 coordinate 1,656,985, forward strand.
AGCCAGGGGGCGGGATCTGGCTGCGTGCGCCTGCCGAAAATGGTTCCGGCGGGACACAGTGTCCCCGGGAGGCAATGCGGGGTGGCCGGCTCCCGGTGCGCGGGTGGCCGCGGTGGCGGGCGGTGGCCGCGGTGGCGGGCGGTGGTCGCAGGGAGCTCCGAGAGGTGACTTTTATCCTCCAGAAACCCCCGAGCGCAGGTCGCCGGTCGGCTCACCGCTCCACGCGGAACGCGCGAGGTCTGCGGACGGCAGGAGCCGGAGCACGTTCGCTGAGACACAAGGTGTTCCCGGGGTGAGGGCGCCAATGCCGCTCCCTCACGGGCTGTGCGCGGGATTTTCAACAGAGCTCTGCCGGGCCGCCAGGTGGGACCCGCAAAGTGCTTTGTGCCTCTTTAACCTTTTCTGTATTTGTTTTCGTTGCTTTTCCCCATTCTGTAACATGCGCTTTTTAGAGGGTTTTTTTGGGTGTTTTTTTTGGGGGGGGGCAGGGTTTTTGGGGTTTTTTTGGGCCTTTTGTGGGGTTTTTTAGTGGTTTTGGGGTNAAAAATCTAATCTCTAGGGATGTCATCACAACACGGCGGCGTTTGTTCTTCCCTTTCCCCCGCAGCAGCTGCAAGGTGGCAGCGGCCGGAGTTTCCTTCCTCTTCCTCTTTCCCTCTCCCTTTTTTAATCGATTCATTAACTTAGAAGGTATGCATGCGTTTTTATCATCAACAGGTTAAAAGTGTTCATTTGGTCAGACAACAATTGCCTGTGAGAAAATGAGGCACCGTGGGAAGAGAAATGACTTCACCACCACCCAGCCTTTGTAATGGGAACAGGAGCAAAAGTGGGACTGCCAGAGCCTGGCTGTGTCTGGAGACTCGCAGAGGAAACTTGTCAGCAAAAGCCTTGTGTCATCATCATGGTACAGTGTTCCTACTAACCTGCAGCTATCCCCTCTTCCAGGCTCCCAAAAAGACATCCAGTGATGTCAAAGATCAACATTTCCAGCTAATGAACTTTCTCCTGAGTCTCAACTGTTTGGACTTTAAAACAATGGCCATTTGCCTCAATTTCCCCTAGAGATATTGGACGTTATTTTTATTTTTCTCATGCTTTATTTTCCCTGTGCCAGTGACATGATTTGATTTAAGTATTTTTGTTGCTTTTAACTGGTTTTTTTATCCATCTTGTCCTGTATTTAATAGATAACTGGTAACAGCCTTAACAAGATGCAAATTGTTTTAACATCAGAACGTATGAGCTTTTTTAAATTAATAAAAAAGAGGGAGATGTTGTGACAGGTGGAAGAATTATAGAAGAAAACCCTCATAAAATCAGGCCTGCTCTATTAAATTAATAGCTGGCCTGTCATCTCTTCTAAGTGTAGTTAAGCAATTTGCAAGATCCTGTGCAGAAACAGTCTTGGTATGAAAGGTTCCTTAACACAACAACCTATTCTGGGTTGAGAAATGAGTGCATCTGTGTGAACAACAAACTCTGTTCCATGAGAACCCATAAAGGAAGAATGTCAACAACCTGAATGTACACACATGCACACACAAATCACCTTCTGACCACGAAATGGGGTGGTAAGAAAACCACCAGCCAGTGGGTGTTGCCCACGAGGTCTGTGAAAACAGTATAAAATAAGTGAGGTGGATAAAGAATTGGCTTTTCCTGCATGAAGAAAATGCAGTCTCAGCCAGCTTACTACAATATTAAATTCTCTCACGTTCTTTTTCCTCGTGCTATATTTGTTCATATTGGTTAGATCATCCTGTTTTTCTTTCCCCCCCACCCCCTCCATCTCTTCACTGAACCAACAGATTTGTGAACCCTTTTGCTTAATGTGGGGTTTTATTTTAGGTCTCTCACCTCTCACTGTGTACCCCAGAGAGGGACTGGGGTGTTGGAGTTGACCATGCACCAAAGAAGCAGGCAGAACTCACAGGCAGCCTGGATTTTCTTCGTGCCTGAGTACTATAACCCAAAGGTAAAAAACCACCCCTAACAACCAACCCTCTCCATTTTGTCCTTGAATTCTCAGTGGGAGAGCTGCTCCATGAAAGGCACAGAGGGATTTTTTTTTTCCTGTACCTGACGTCAGGCCTGTGTCATTTGCTATAAGGATCTGATGCACTTTATTCCTTAAGGTTATTCACTGCATTTCCACTTATCCAGGCACTTAAGCTCCCTCTCCCCTGCCTCTTGTACTGTCACATGCATTACTGTGCTTACAGATGCACCTGGGCACACCTGGCTGAACTGCTCCTGTCAGAAGATAATCTGCCATTCTGGTTTCAGGCTATGCTAAAAATGTCTTAGAAACTGTCATAAATACCGAGCACCAAATTTATAACTGGGTGTCTCTTCTTTCATTCCAATTTTGACATTTAGTCCCTCATTTGGTAGCATAAAAATTATGCTAACTCTGTATTTTCTTTTTCTACATCTCTGTATCTTTCTCCAAATTATTCGGTGTCAAAAGGAAGGTGGAACAGTCTACTTGGAAAATCTGAGGAGCTCACTAGTTAAAAGCTTCCAAAGGTAAACTTTTCCACGTTTGTAAAATCCAGTGAAAGAGGTAATCCAAGTGTGATGGTTGGATAAGGCTGATGATTACAAAAAGCCAAATGACAATGAAAATAAAATAGAGCTTTGAATTAAGACAACCTAATTTTATTTCCCTTCTCCCACTGACTGGCTCTAATAACTTTTAAGGACAAAGCTGTTCTGCATGACCACACCGGGATTGCATCCTCTGCTGAGATGTGAGTCCTCCTCTGCATTTTTCGTAAAATATAGTGAAATTAAAATGACTGATAATTGAGTTGCTAAAACAGCTTGGCAGCCATGAAGGTGAGCCTGGCTTCCATACAGCCAAGAGACTTGCTGGCATTAATTCTTGTTACATTAGGAGGAAAAAAGTCAATTCCAAGATAACATTTCCTGGCTGATCCAAGGCCCGGGTGTCCTTACATTTTGTTTAGCCTGGCTGCAGATGTTTGATGGGATGTGGACAGATAATTGAGTGGAGGAACAAGTCCTATTCCTGGAATTGCTTCTAGGCCTACTGAAGTAAATTTTCCCAGCTTGATAACATCAAGAAAGCTTCAAGTAAATGAAACATCTTGCATTGTGGCTAAAGACATGAAAGGTATCACTGCAATAACCAAAGCAGTCACATTATCAAGAAACATGCCAAAGGAAGCCAGCAGCATTCTCATTTGAAAAGAAATAAATTAAAAAATTACCGCAATCAGAATTCAGGAAGGGAAAATTAATCCTACTTTTAAAATCCATAAAACTGCATGTAGGAATAAAATGTCTTAAATGCAATTGACACCTGTAGTCACTATTTCCTTTCTGCTGTAAGCTGGAGTCTCTGCCTGCCTCAGTCCTGTAGAAGGTGATAATTGCTTGCTGCCAAAACAAAAAGAATGACAAATAATTATTATTCTCATGATAGTAACAGGGTTATTTTTTTTATCTTTTTTTTCTTGCAATGAAGGAGCATGTGAACTCCATTTATTTGACTCCCTGTCAGAAAATTAGCTGTTACTCTGGTGTTTTGTTTTTTTTCTGCTTCCCAGTCACTGCATTTTCCAATCTTCCCGGTGCAGGGGCTGACATTGCAGCAACACAGGGTAGTCTGTTACCTTCTGTCACATCTGCTCAGACCCAAAGTGACATGCATGTGCTGAGACACGAGCTGATGAAGCACAACACGAAGTCGTGCTCTTTGCTGGTCTTGGGGACAAGTGTGGAAACTGAAATTCTGATGCAAAAGGCACCGCAGGCAATTGTGCGTTTATTTACTGGATTCATTGGTTGAATCAGAATATTCCATTTCCACAGGGAGTGTAGTTGGTAATATTTAATGAAAACTGCTGAACTGTGTGATTTCAACATATGTTTTTTTTTTTCTCATTGCCTGTTTTGCAAATGTTAATGGGAATGTCATAAATGAACAGAGGGCCAATCTAAGTCATTGCTACTGCTTGTTAGAAGCCAATTGAATACATGATTAAAAAATGCACGAGCCTTGTTCTAATCCTATTCATGGAATTAATTTATTTCATAAAAATAATTTTTTTATAGGAAGATCATATATAGAAAGCGTGTCATGACAGATTTATCAACAAACCCAATTAAAATAAAAGCTAGAATGCCTGGACTAGCAAAGCTGTACAAGAGAAATTGCTTCATGAAGTTAATGGTAGTGCATTATATCCAGTGATGATCCAGCCTTCCTTCTGATTCAGGCTAAGATTTAAAGAGGAAAATAAAAAACCACAAAATCAGAAACCTTTGCACTGTATAAACACAAAATAATATGACCCTTTTAATCTTAGCAAGAGCTGAAGGTCCTATAAAACCAAATCCCAGGTGTTTATTGCTGGTAGGGGATAATGGATGGGCATGGTCAGGAAATGAAGTTCCCTCAGTGAGAGGGGCCTTTTCTGCAGCCACATTAGCAGAACCCATTGAAGGGTTCATCCTTGGTCTTTTCCAAGTAGAAAAACCTGCTGGAGTACTCTAAATACTCTTTTCCCTGGTAGAGGATGAAGATGGGGCGGACACAGATCACAACTAATATTTATGAGAAATATTATTATTTATCTGGTATCTACTAGCTGGTATTGCTAGTAGAATACAGTCTTTCTTATTAATTACAGACAACTACACATCTATGTACTCCCCAAAAAAGTTCATTCCAGCCACGTGGAGAGCCACAGTGACACCAGCAGCTTCTAGGTCAGCGTGGAAGAGGCCCAGGGGTGTGTGTGGTACTGGTGTCTGTGTTTGAACAAAGCAGCCACCACCTCCTTGGCTGTGTTCCATTTTTAACACTGCTGTGTGCTGCACTGGATAAATTCAGCAGACGTGGTGCTTTACCCATTTTTGCAGGTTCAGCCAGGCAGTCCCCAGAGCTTATCAGACCTTGGAAGGCTTTGACAGAACCAGATAGGCTGGAAAAGACCTCTGAGGTCATCAGGCCCAACCTTTGACCCAACACCACGTTGTCACCCAGGCTTTCCTTAAACACCTCCAGGGGTGACGACTCACCACCTGCCCAGGCGGCTTTTGCCAAGGTTTGACAGCTCCTTCTGTGAAGAAACTGCCCCAGATGTCCAGCCTGAACGTCCCCTGGCTCAGGGTGAGGCCATGTCCCCTCCTCCTGTCACATGTTTCCTGGAATCAGAGCCTGACCCCACCCTGTCTGCCCCCTCCTTCCAGGGAGTTTTGGAGAGTGATGAGGTCCGCCCTGTGCCTCCTCCTCTCCAGGCTGAAAAACACTCTCTCTCCACATCTCCCTCTCTTCTGGAACCTTCCTGTCCATCCTGTCCTGTCCATCAGCAGCTCTGGACTCTGGGCCTTGCACACACAGAGGGTCTGAGGGGCACCCACAGAGCTCCGTGTGGTGGGTGAAATGCCATCTGTGCCGCTGCCGGGGCATGCAGGCAGGGCTGGGATGCAAATTCACAACTCCACGCCCTGCACTGAAGGGACAATGGTCACCTAGATTTAAGATTCATTATCCACGCCCTGCTGGAGTAACATATTTGCAGCCAGTTTTGGGACAGAAGCCTGAATTCAAGCAATTAACACCTGCTGAAAATCCTGAAGAGCTTCCATTTGAATTTATTTCATATTTTTCCTAACCCCCTTCCCCTCACCTACTGATGATGTCATTACCACTCAAGAAATAAACCCCCCTGCTGTTGGGGTACAGCTGGATCTTAGCTTGCTCACAGTGTTCATTACAAGATGAACAAAAATGTTGATTTTGCTATTTTATGCTGGCTATTTTTTTCTGCCTGCTTGTTAATTTTTTTTTTCCATGTTGAGTACAGGTTGCTGCCTGTTTGTTAAAAGACAAAAGAAAATCAATACAAGTGTTGAAAAGGAAATTTGAGTATTCAACTTTGCAAACAAAGTTCTTAAATAAGCACCAGGAGAAGTAGTAATAGAGAAATATGAATGCCTGACTTAATTAGCAGTGTTCACGTGAGGAATATTGCTTTTTCAAGTATAAAGGGACCAAGTGTAAAAAGCAAAAAAAGTATATCCAAGGAAACTGAAAATGGAATGATCCCACACGTTTGCATTTCAGCTATGGTTATATTTAATACTGATGTGTCTTAAATTATTTGTTGATACAGAGGAAAATCAAGAGGGAAAAATGAATCCCTCATACTTAAAATATAAAAAATAAAGCACAATTTCTATTTTAGTTGTTGCCAAGAATTATTGAATCACCTGTATAATCTTTCAGCTTCTAGCCTTTGAATATCTCAGAGCATTCATCTGGGCATTCTCAAGATGAAGAAACTTTAAATAATTTATGATCCTCTCAGGAAAAAAAAAATGGCAAGTCTGCAATCCCATGTTTTGGTGCTTTTCTTCTTTTCCTTTAAGCTAATTCTACAAAAGAAGTAAAACATATGGATGAATTCCCTGCCTGCTCCTGAATGAAGATGCTGATATAAAAATAAACAGAGGAAACAAGTTGGATACTGTGTCACTGGATTGAGCATAAATTAATTGTTTGGTTCTTCTGTATTAATGTCTATAAATTTCACATGGATTTTCTCACTGATTCCTAATTAATTTTATATACCTTAATTGATATCACAGTACAGAAGGTATAAAAAAATACAGAGTCTTTTTAGGTAAGGAGCAAAACACATCATTCACATGAGAAAAACTTATGTAAAAAGTAGAATTAATGATGTCTAGCTCCATTTCACATATAATTTCAAAGTTGCTTGGCAGGACAGAGCTGCCCAGCACAATTAGACTTTCATGTACTAACGAGAGCAGGAAGAGTTGCCAGGAAAAAAAAAGAAATAAAAAAAAAGACAAGATAAGCCAACCAATTCTGAAATACAAAAGAGTTTTCCGTGAGGGTGAAAGGTAAATCCAAGGAGGAGCTGGGGAGATATGAAGCCACTGATGTGGGGTTTGTTCATGGACAGCATTCCCTAGGAAATGTGCATGAGGGGAGAACGGGGAGAAGGACACCAGCTATTAGATATTGATATTTACCACTTCTCTGGCCTTCAAATTGTAGATATTTGGATTCTGAAGAGAAACAAGAGTGTAAATAAAGAGCCAGAAGAGCTACAGTGATGTCCTACAACAATCTTTAAGCTTCAGCTCTCTTTCCCATTCCTTTGTCAATTTTTCATCCTCCTCCCTCTTCCCCAACCTACTTTCTCACAGTATTAAGTCATTTAACTGTTGCTATTAAATGCTCAGATGAGAAATGTGTAGGAGAGAAGCCTACTCATACTTCCTATGGATATTTAAATAGGAGGGCCCAGAATTTAGAAGCCAGCCAGAGCATTGTCCTCTGTAGGTTGATGTGGAATCATATAGAGAAGAGTGTTTGGTGTGTTTGAAGAGTTTCACCCCTTTCTTTAAAGAGATGACACAAAAGGATCACCCTCTGGGCTTAGAATCAGTTTACCTTCTGGTGCAAATCAACAAAATTTGTCTATTAGAGTCACTGGACACAAAATGGTATCTCAAGACCATTTTGTAAAGTTATTCCTTTAATTCACTGTAAGAAGAAAAGACATTTATCTAGAGCTGCTCCTGCAGAAGAATAGCCATTCCTTTGAAACTGTAAAACAGTGGTTTTAAACACTCTTTACAGAGCATGCAAAAATTATTTTTCCACATCACTTTCAGCTCCAGACAGATTTTGCAGTTTCAGAGGTACCTTGGTATCATGCCACCAATGTGTACCAAAAATGAGAGGCTCTGCTGATCCAGAAATCCTTTTAATTTGGGCAGTTAAAGAGATACAGTTCTGAGCAAAGCAGTTTGTGTTTATACTCTACATGTTATGCAATTAAAAAAAATAAATCAAAAGCTCTGTGGGGCTGTGCTTATTTTTTAATGAAATCAATGTCAGCATCTAGTTACTAATAAGAAACTCTCAATAACAGATCCTAGCAAGAAAGAAAGTTGTTTCAGCTTCAGGCTGATAAAAGGATTATTAGAAAACAGCTTTCTGTGTGAGTGTGCATGGCTGAACGTTTAAGCAATCTTGAAAAATAATACTTTGAAGCCATTCACCTGAGGTCCATGTAAAGAAGACAGTCTAGTCCCACTAAAAGGCAGTGAGGATCTGGATCTAAATGGGGATTCAGGAGAAAATCTGGAATTGGTGATAATGGCTGTAATAAAGACACTCACATAAATCATCCTTTTGGACCTCTGGTCGTGCTAAGATTTTGGATTAAGTTTCCACAGTAGTTTTTTTTCTGGTTTGGTTGTGGGTTTTTTTATGGGTTTTTGTTGTTGTTTTGTTTTTTTGGGTTTTTTTGTTTTTTTGGGGTTTTTTTAATACTTATCCACTGCCAACTTGCTGGTATTTTGTGCAGTAGGACCCTGCACTCAGTGCACACTTAGTGTGTAAAATACCAGCAGAAAGAGGCTGACATGACGAGTCATTACAATGTAAATCTCATTACACAAAGCTTCATTTAAGTCAATATGTGCAGTGCAGGACCGGAGGGGTGAGCTTCAGCCTGAGGAGAGAGGAATGAGGCACAAATTCTCATTTTGGGCAAGGAAAGTGACACAAAATTCTCATTTTGGACAAGGGAAGGGACACAGCCCCTGCCTCCTGTGATCCCCTGGGAGAGACCTTGTGGGTCATGTTCAAATCACACCCGGCCGTGGCGACTTCAGGAAACACTCACAGGGAAATCACTGCATTCCAAACTTTGGGTTTTTCTGACTCAAGATTTTTTTTTTGGAAATGACCTTGCATTCATTCACTCAGTGCAAAAATGTAATTGATGGTGATGATGACTCCTAATTGCCACAGGAATAAACGGAGGCTTTCAGAAACTGGGAAGGGGAGGGACAAAGACCACATTAGCATGGATCATGCATTTCCTCTCCTCTCATTATCTTTAAAGGAAGACTGCTAAAATTTCTCTTCCTGCACTCTCATTGTTGTCCACAGAAAGAGCCGTTACTGAACCTGGTCACACCTTTCTTGAATTTTAGGATATATTTTTAATTATTGCTTTTTAAATAAGCTATGCTAGCTTATACGCTTATGGTTTTAGTTGCTTGTTTTACTAATGACTTGTTCCAGCTAATTAAAGGAAATCTCCAGGAAATCTCTTTCTTCTGATAAGTAGGTTGAAGAAACATCTTCAAGGAGAATGCATCCTTCCAGACATAAATCTGTACTTAGAACTGCCAAGTCTGTTTGCTTAGGCTGGAGTGCTGTGCTTGTAACTTCAGTTTTATTTCATTATTGTAGATCCATGTGCTGTTGAAAAGAGATATTTATTATTAATTACTGGGGATTTTTGAAAGAGCATATTGTAAAATATTTTTAATTATGGACAATTCTTCTGTAGATTAGAATCAGGCGTGGATTTATGGGGAATATGTACATCAAAAAGGGTTGAATTCCTAAAAAAGTGCGTCCTATCTTTCAAGTTAACTAAAGTGTTTCTTTATTTAGTACTTCAGTGCAATTAAGAAATTTGATTTATGAATGTGAGCCATCTGATCTTTCAAACTTTGTAATTTTTCCTAGTTATTTGCAGAAAATCTCAGTTTTAATTCAGATAGCTACCACTGCTTACAGAACTTTACACTTAGAGAAAATATCCAATTATCAGAGCATTATTTTGAAAAACAACTTTGCAGCTGTTGTGAAAGCAGTCAAAACTAAAAAAAAAAAATAGAAAAACACAAAAAAACAGACTTCATTAAAGGTGAGAGCTGTATAGATTGTGTGTTTGAATTCATTCTCAAATGAACTAAAAAAGCTCTCACTAAACCCTCCAGGAGCAGAAAGGTGCAGGTTAGCAGTGCAGTGCTGCCTCTGCAGAACGGCAACATCATCAGGAATTCAGCTTCACTGCTGAGATTCAGCAGAGCAGCAGAAAACCACCCCTTATCCAAGGGGCTTGCAAAGGCACTTTGGAAAAGAGCAGGATTTCCATTGTGTCTGTGCTATGGGCTTGACAGAGTATTCATCAGCCATTATTGATTTGGAAGGAGGCATGGCTGCAGTGGGGAGGATTGATCTCAAATCTCCCTTGGCTGAGTTAACTATTGAGGGGATCTGTTCATATCAGGATGAAGCACTGAGGAGTGACCTGCCGGGATGGGAAATGTGCATCTCTGTCCCTCTGCTTTACAGTGCATGTGAAAAACTCTGCCTTGCTCTTTGGATTGATATTTCCTCCCTCCATTAGCTTTCAGAAACATTATCTTTGCTAAGTTTAGCATTCCTTGATTTTCCTGGGCAATTCTTTATGGAATTACAGAGCAGCACTTTCCTCTGAGATGATCTGGTAAAGGGACAAGGGAGAAAGAGCTATTGACCTTCTGTTCAAGCTGCCTGGCTTAGCTGGGTGTTCTTAGCCAGCCCCTCCTGCCCCCAAATGTCCCAGCATCTTCCTGAGGCATTTCTGTGGTCACTTTTGCCATCCCTTCCTTCCCCCTGTGTGGGTCACTAAGGAGCTGGATGTGGTGATCCTTGTGAGTCCCTTCCAAATCAGAACATTCTGTGTCTCTGGGATTCTGCAGCTTGTTATTCTCAAAGAATTCTCAAAAAATATTCTCAGGGTCCTCCACGAGCTAAGGTGCCCTCAGGAGGGTTGTGCTGGCAGAGGCTGGGATCTCCCAGCTCTGTGTTCACCCTCCCAGCTCTGCCCTTCATCTCACACCTGCAACACCTTTCTGCAGATTTTACAAGTCCAGACTTGGCTTCAGTGACAGCCACCCGAAATGTTTCTGCACGGAACGTTTCTCTGTTCCTCTCTTTGTACCCTTTCCTTTTTATTCCTATTTTTATTTTTTTCCCCCCATTTCTGTCACTTCCCAGGTGACCTCTCACGTGCCTTCGTGGCCTTTCCTCCAGCTCGTCATTTCACATGAGCTACTGATACATCAAGTGCCAGTGTGGATTAGCTTCTGGTCTCAGCTTGTTCAGCTTTTCACTGCACTTAGGGACAAACAGATTCTTTGTCTTGTGCTGCTCCTCACAGTCTAAAGGTCCTTTCTACAGACAAGGCTGTTTCAGGGTTTTCCCTGCAGTCTTCTTCAGGGAGAAATAAACACATTTTTCTTACCTGCTTCTCACTCCCTCTTTTGTGGCAAAGAAATGAAAGGCATTCGAAGGCAAGACCAAGAAGCCACAGTTTTGTGTGTTTTGCAATAGTTTAAAATAAATATAAATTTGATGTTATAATTTAGAATGCTACCTTTAAAAGCAGATTATTCATACCTGTCAGCTTCACAAAGGAATAAACAGCAGATAACCTGAAATAACGAATAAGCATGAAATTCAATGAATGTGAGTAGCTCAAGACCTCAAGATCTTTATTTCATTACTTGGATTACCTTGTCTCAAGATCTTTGTTGTTTTAAGTACTTCAATCTTAAAAAATCTACATATATGAACTTATTTTGCCCACTTATTGTGCTTCACTTCACATGATGGAACACCAAGCTATAAATGGGGAATTCAGTCCCAGGGACCAGACTGAGGTAAACCTGAAGCAAAACTTCCTCAATGTGCATAATGCTGTTGTTGGGTTTGCATTTCAGGGTAAAAAAAATTAAATAATCAGACAGACCATGCCTTTGAAATTGTTAATCATGAGAAGGAAGGTTACGTACCTGCATTTGCATGGATTCCTGTGAAGGGAACAAAAGAAATCACAGCCATTCTTTTAATGATTAATCAAACAAAGAAGGCTCTATTAATAGTATGGTTCTTCCTGAAAGACACACAGGAAGAGAAATCCAGAACAGTGAAGGATCTGATACATGGGTGACAGTGTTTCTTTCAAAAAAAATGTGTTTTGTGACCCAAGAAAATGCTCTGACTTCTGAGAGTTTTATTACATTTTGTAAACTTCTCATCTTTGCTACTGAAACCACTAGACTACTTACTGTGTTAAAAATAAAGTGATCACTGTAGTGAGTTCACCTTCAAATCTTCTCATATTTCTTCTATACTGCCTTTACATTTATGAGTTACAGCATATTGATTTCACCCTTCCCTTGCACTGAGTTTGACTCTCCCTTAATAGACAAAATGACTATTTGCTTTCTATAAATCCTACTATTTGTATTTCTTTTCTTCTCTGAGCTGTAATCTGTGACTTACAATAGGCCACTGCTCAGTGAAATGATGAGGTGCTAGTTCAGCCTTAATATCGTTCAAACAACAAAAAAAGCCCGAGTGCCAGCCTGTTGTTACCAGAGCTTTCCTCACGGGCTTTCTTTAAATTATCTGACTTCCCAGGAAGCAGAACAGTGCATTCTGTTCACCTGAAAACTGCTCAGGTAATTATCTCATGGCACATTTGATCCCCTCACAATGTTCAGCGTTGGTTCCTTGCTCCATCCTCGGCAGCTCTGATTTCTCATTCCCCTGCTGCAGGGCTGCGAATTACTCTGAATTCCTCAGGACTCTGGACATCACACACGGCACTGGCATTGCAACACCCTCCACCAAATCCTCCTTTCCTTCCAGGATCTTTTCTTGGCTCTCTGGGGTGGTGGTTGCAGGTGTCTGAGCTGTGACCTGAGAATTCAGAGCAAGCTCCGTTTCTCACAGGTAACGAGAGGACGTGGTCCCTACATTTCCTACAAGCGCACACATGTCACCAGAGCCCCGGCAGCCCGTGCCTGTCCCCTGGGCCTGCCTGCTCCCTGCCTTGCCTGCTCCCTGTCAAAAGCTTTTGTCACATTTCCAGCAGCAGAGGTGGAACTTTGACCACATCCATTTTTCATTAAGGGATCAGGTGAGATATTAGACCTCAGTCGCTTCTGCCTTTTCTACTCTTGTGCAGAGAGGAAAAAGAATTTCAGGCAGGATGGAAAGCACTGCACGCCATTGAGAAATACGGGTTTAAAATTATAATTTCAGACAGAACTAGATGTAATTAGTTCATTACTCTTTAAAAGTGGACTGCCTCCGTGATCACCTTAATGCTTAGCCCACAATCCCAGTGAATCAAAGTTAGGGCTCTTTTAAACTAAAATGAAATACATAAAGGTCAGTCCAAACTGAATTGGAAGGATTTGGCTCCTTTAGTAAGCTACAAAAGAGGCAGGAAAATCCTGTTAATAGGGCATATTTTTGTTTGCTTCCTTCTAAGACTGCCATCCATAGAGTTCCATTCAGAGAAAAACAAAACAAAACAAATGAACAAAACAACACAACAAAAACACAACACAAAAACAAAACCAAAAAAAACCCAAAAAAGCCCCGTAATTAATGCAATTAATGCTTATTATTCAGTACCAAACTGTGCTGAGCACCTTGGTTTGCCCAGGTTTCTCTTCTGCAGAAATGCCATTTTTCTCCACTTACTTTGCTTGATTTTTGGGTCATCTTTGCTCTCCTTACAACTTTTACAGGTTTCCTTTGGAGACATTTCTTCACCAAGAGTAGAGACAAGATCAGCACTTGTTTTAGAGAAAAGCTCTTTTAACCAACTGAATAATGAATCCAAAGGGAAGGAGTGCTGAACTTGTGAAAAACTTGTAGATCTCACTGGTTTTAATTTTTTTTTTTCACATTACAATGCAATTGGATTAGTACATATGACATTCCTTTTCTTAACATGTTTTCAAAAACAAGTCTTTTGATGAAATGATAAGTTCATCTGGAATCTGCATAAACGTAATAAAGGAAAGATGATTATCACCTCTCACATCACTAAGATATATTGGCACTTTTACTAAAGTGGAAAGACTTGGCCTAGCTCCTTAATTATTAGTAATATTTCTGTAAGTTAGTAAAAATTGCATTTAACAATAGCAAAACTTTCATTTCAGTGGATTAAAATAGATTTTAGAAGTACAGCCTCGTGCCTCATACATCAAACTCCAGAGGAGCAGTCATCACAGTGGCTGGTGGTGAAAAAAACCTGGTTTATAACAGACAATTTATTATACAAAACAGTGCTGGAAAAATCATACTCTGACAATTTTAATCAGAGGCTAGCAGGCCAAGAAGGCTGTAAGTCAGCCAAAGAAGAGAGGAACTGGATGGAAAGTGCAGTTCCTGCATGTAGAGCAGCTGCTCACTTGCCACATTCTTGAACAATTTAAAGCTATGGCTGCTGTGGACCACCCCACTAAACGTTATTCCTTCTAATGCAGCTTCCAAGGTATTTTCCAGATGGTCTCCAAACAGGAAAATTCTCCTTAAGATGCAGTTGTTTACTACAGGAGCAGCTGTGCTGCAGAATTGCATCTGGTTTTGCTGCGCTGAGAATCCCCTCCCTGTTCCTCGGGCTCCTTCCTTCCCTGGCAGTGGATGTGGAGCAGGAAAAGCAGCCCTGGCATGTGACAGAAATTCTGCACCTATTTCACTGAACCTCCAGCCTAAAAGTCCAGTTGCTACCAGATAAATTCAGTTAGCTCTTAGGTGTGGAATTATGAAGACATGTGGATGTGGGGAACCATCCCCAGGAAAAAAGGATCTGGTTTGGGTGGAGGGGCAGGAGGGGGCCTGGCAGTGTTGTTATCCAGCACACAGATGCAGCATGGCTCAACAGAGCTCTGGGGCCATTCAGTCTGTCCTTTGATCATCCCTGAAACAGATCAAGGCAAAACCATTCTTTTACTCTCTGAGGAAAAGGACTGCCTGGCTTTCTCTGTATTAAACATCCCCTCCTGCTCTGGAAATTGGGTTCAGGGATGTCTGAGCTTCCTGCATTTCTCTGTGCCCAGCATCAAGGGCTGACCTGGGAGAGCTGTGGGGCCAGTCCTGCCGTACCTCATTGAAGGGCTGGAGTAACTGGGGCACGTCCTTCCAGAGCAGCGCAGGTGGGATTGATCAAAGAATCCACAGAGAATGCTGGAAAGAACAGAATTTGTTTGTGCACCAAGGCAAACTGCCTCTAAAATGAACCAGAGGGATTCTAACAAATGGTGCCAGTGGTGAAAGTTGATATGATGAGAATCAATAGATAACCTGGTATGAAAAAACAGTGGTGGCTGGAGTACATTCATCAAAGTCCTTGCATGCTCAAGAACAGATAGTGCCATGGTGTATATTAAAGATGGGCTAGGGCATAAAAATAGAGTAGCACAAGAAAAGAATCGATTTGGATCAAAATCACTCTCAAAAAGAATGATAAATAGTCATTGAGAGACTACAGGGATTCTTTCTGTGTAGTCAAAAAGGTTACCTTAACCAATGATTGATATCTTGATAGTATTTATTACACACAGGCACAAAACCCACCTGCAACTGTTTAATTTTCTCTGGAAAAGAAAATTGGAGAGAAATGCTACAGGCAGCAGACAGGCCCATATGTTCTGTGCTTTGAAAATTCAACAAAAAGTCACCAAACCCACACAGTGGAATGTCGCTGGGGTCAAAGGCTTGGTAACCAGTGAAGACATTAAATGGGGGATAGAAAAACAGCCTTGCTGATGATGGCATCCTGTTTGTTCCTTTTTAAGGGTAGTGAAGAGCTGAGAAAAGAGGAGCCACGAGAACATCTCCGGTTCTGAAATGACAACAAAAAAGGGCAAGGAAATGTTCTTTCAGCTTATTGTGGGGCTCTCTCTTCCTGTATTCACAGGTTTAATCCCTAAACTGCTTGAAACAAAGCTTTTGGAGAATGTAAAGACATGACCTATAGTGGGGCAGTGGACCTGTTATCCCAAAGCTTTCCCTGGTTCTTCCCCCCATTTTTTGATAGCTGGCAGTTTTGAATACCCCTGCCATATGCATGCACTGGTATTCACTTTAGTACCTAAAAAATAATTCCTCTTGCACCTATTGACTTATGGATGCTAAACCCAAAACCTGAAACAGCTTAAAATTCATCAAGTTAAGAGTAGTAGCATGGATACAAGGCATAAATCCATATTTTGGCATCCTGGAGACACCGTTAAGCTTTTTGTTATCTTATTAAATTGTATCAGGCTAGCCTTGCAAAGAGTACAACCAGGATTGATAAATGCTTGGCTGCAGCTACTCTCTCCCATTTATTTTCACTCTGTCAGACTTAATCCATAACTGCTGCTCAAAGGCAATGGGCAGGAGATGAGGGTGCATCTTGGCTCAGCTGGTGGCTGGCTACCAGCAGCCAGCAGCCAAAAGCTGCAAGAATTTTTTTTCTTATTATTATTCAGACTGCATCTTGACACCATTTATTTTCACTTTTTTTTTATAATCTATTCCCTGGGGATAAACAATTTATAATCACATTATTTAATTAGTTTTTAATTTAGTGTCAATTTGCTTAATCTCATTGACCAGAAAGCACAGATTATCGTGGAAAGAGAAAAAAAACCCAACCCTTAAACCTAACCACAACCACAGCATCTGAAAAATGCACAGAAGACGTAAATGGAAAACTTGGATTGCTGGAGTGAATATAAAAGTCACCTTTTACTCAAGCTGAAAGTTTTACAGACATTCCTACCCCATGGCCATGGACAAGCTTGAATTATCCTGAATATTTTAATTGATGGAGGGGGTCTCACACTGGGTTTCACCTCAGATCAGTCTTTTACAGGAACCTTCTTCATTTTCCATCTGATATTTAATGCTAGGGACAGGAACAAGTAAAGAAAGCTCATTAAATGTTCATCACCCCCCCAAAAAATGCATTTTCCTTTGTCTGAGGTCTCATTTTGGACCTGAAATTGGCTGGAAAAATTCATCCAAACACAGTTCCTTCAGTGCGCAGCCAGACAGAAGTAAGTAAAACAACCAAATATGGATTTTGAGCATCAGCTCTTCCCAGACAGCAGTGATATAAACTCCCTCTCACTGGAGAGGTTTAGATTAGATTAGACCAGTCTCTTGATAAGCAACTCAAAATCACTGGCAGCCAGAGAGAATCCCTTTGCAAGCACAGCTGTAGAGGAGAGAGGAGGAGAGCTGTGTGAGCCAAGAGTTTCCACTTTTTCATCAAAATCACACCAAACGGCACCAACTCATCCAAGCAGGAGGCAGAAAGAGAACCTTGCCTTTCTGAGACAAAGTAAGGTGTGTTCTGAGAATATTCAGTCGGTTCCTGAATGATTCATGGGCAAGAAAACAAAGGAAATCAAACCAGACAGAATTTGTCCGTTTACTTCCAAATTATTTCCTGTCAGTGGATTGCTCTGCTTCTAACTCTGACTGTCAGCACTGAATGTGGCACAAGTGCTGTGCTCAAGCTTCAGAGTAAATATTTTAAAACCTTATTCAAAAGAGAAAGATTGCTGATTCTGAGAGATTTAGCACTGATTGGGTGGTGAGGGATGAGTTGGGCTGACTTGCTGTGCCTCTGCAGGAAAAGGACTCCACACTGCAGGGGACGGGAAGAAGAGGGAAAACAAAGGGTAAAGGGAAGAAAGAATGATTGACACAGACTGCAGAGGAAAGAATCAATTATTGTCACTATTGTTCCCACCGAGTGGCAGGGAAACAAAATGTCCCTGCAGATCATGCTTAGGGTTTGTGTGATCCAGGAGAGTCTGTCACCAGATTGAGATGAGTAGCACTGCTGAAGTCCCCCTAGATAATTCTGTGAGAACTCTTCTGAGCCAGAGCCTCTGTATTAGGACTTTAAACTAGGTAATAAAACTCCATAATATTACCTGGCAGGGACACTTGATGCTTGAAAGGAATTTTTAAAATTTTAAGTGAAATTCCTACTTTCACAGAGAATGCGCTCGCAGTTGTCCTCCAAGCTTTGCTTTTTTTTAGGGAACCTGCCAGCTTTTATGGTCCTGTTGGCTCTAAAGGTCATCTGCTCACCCTCTCCCCCCCCTATAATTTGGGCAAAGGCCTGATGAGGCTGTTTTCCACTGTTCTGCACTGAGCTGGGATAGCTCAGCACTTTGTCAGCTCTGACACCTGTATTCACTCCTTTTAGGTAACACAAGATCAATGGTCCTATAACAGCATTTTATCTTATTCCTGGTTTTAACATGTCTTGCTGCAAAAGTGCTCCATGGGGGGGAACTGTGTCACTGTGGTTGGATCATAATTTCCCAGCTGCTGCACTGCAAGGGGAGGAACACTCTCAATGCCACGGAGCTTATTTCAGTGTTTTAGCAGGTATATTTATTCATAGGGCTTGTTTATTACCAAGACATGTTAAAAGTGAAAATAAAACAAAGTAAGTGTTTCTGGATGTTCCTATTCATCATTAGAATCCATCTGAATTGAAAAGATGCCACTGCATCAAGCAACTATTTCCTTTATCCCTTGAGTTTTTGAGAAAATCTTATTAACAGAATCTCAATCGCTCCCTTGATTTGGGACATAAAAGAAACCCCTATGCTGATTCCTTAGCAATTTAAATTAATCAAATACAGTGTATTGTGCACATGCAGATAGCTTCCTTCTCACCTGCAAGCTGCCAAAAGGTCTTGTGATTTTTTTTTTTCTGCAAGTGCTGCTTAATCTGCTCCAAACTGTCAGTGCTGTGCCTTACACCAGTCTCCACAACAAAATGAACTGAGCGATGCACCCCCTTGTCACCTCCTTGTCACCTGTGAGGGGGCTGCTGGTGGCTGTCAGTCACCCCCCACACAGCCACTGGAAACAAAAAGCCTTCCACGGGAACAAGCTCTGGCTGAAGAAGAGATTTGTACCTTTCCACAGTCTTTAGTAAAATTATTCAACATTTTAAATCCTTTAAAATATTTATCTCATTTACCTGTGAGTACCAGCCAGGAGGGTTCCAGCGCTCTAAGGGCTGACAAAATCCTCACCTGGTTCAGATTTCAGCAAAAGTCCTGTGTGTTCCTTCCTTGTCTTCACTTAAATAAGGCCTTTAACCACGTTGATTTAGGAGCAGTTTTTGACCTGCTTAAATTACCCTCTCTCTAACCAGTTGATACTTAAGCTGCCAATTACCCCTGGGACAGAGGAGCAGCCTTGATCCCAAGAATTTGTTGTGCTGAATGACCCAGTTATTCAGACAGGGAAAAAACGGAGACAAAACCGAAGAAAATCTGTTGCATGTCAGGAATATCAACCCCCATAATAAAACACCAGGTCTTTCTCCTCCTCACACTTACTTTTTCATCAGCATGGCTACAGAAGAACCATTCTGAGGACTGCTCCAGTTGATAACCACTGTTGCAATCCCACTTAAAAAGTTGGTGGTGTTAGTGTTGAAACACATCATCACAGAATGATGATATGCAGGTGCTTTTATTGAAGAGCTCTGGGAATCGGGGTTCGGGGTACAGACCCAAATCTGACTCCCACATGGATTTAAGATGGACACCTTTTTATTCCCTTTCATTATATAACTACATATTAATTATTAAACCCATATTGTTCTATTGTATATCTGTTGCCCTGAGTTTTCTGTCTTTTGTCTTTCTGTAGAACTTTCTCACATAGCCTTCATGTAAACAATGTCTATTCTTAGAATGTTTGCATTCTTCTCCTGTGAGAGAAGAAATGATTGATGGTGATGTCCACCATCCAGGTTGAGAGGTGGCAACCTCTGTAGCCAATCTCTGGACCTCTGTACAAATGTATAAATGGAGTTAGATTGTAAATAAAGTAGAGAGAGTTTGTCCCCTCACTGTGATGCTTCTGGCCTGCTCTCTTTCTGTCCCTAAAGTGGGACACGCCCAGCCTTGGCTAGCGACATATATCCAAGCATGAACTCTTGTACTTTTCATCAGGCCCCCCCAAACATCATTTTTCATGATTCTTAAACAATGATCATATTCAATCGGTGCTCCTCAAGCCTCAGCCAGCCCTGGCACCATGGCCAGCAAGGTACAGCCCAGTGACAGATATCACCTTCCTGATCCTGTGGGTCTTGGTTTGACCTCAGGCGAATGACAACAATGGCAGGAGAAAGAAAGAAAGAGGGACTCTGCTTTGGCTTAACCAGGCTGGGTTCATTGTTCCCACAGGGGAGAAAACTGAAGCGCAGGGTGTCTGCCTCAGCAGAGCGAGGAGCGCCCTTGTGCAGTGACCTTTACTGGGGGGAGGAACAAGGGGATGCGTTCAGCCAAGGTCCAATCAGGAACAACAGGGGAGTGGCTCTGAACATAACAGAAAGACACAGTAACAAATCTGGGGAAGGTAGGAGGGGGAAGCCAGGATCTTGCCCCCTCAACGCTCTCTCTGGAACTGTCCAGATGCAGGGAGAGGCCCCAAAGTGACGGACAGGACCCAGGGTTACATAACATATGAGTGACACACAACTGTAACTGGGAAGAAACCAAGGGGGAATAAACCAACAGTGTACATAGAACAAACCATTAGAGAAACAGCATAAGGAGAAATCCAGAACACATTAACAGAACAAGTAAAACTAGAAAACGCACCACCACATTTTTTATACCCTTTCGTTGTGTAACTACATATTCATTATTAAACCCATATTGTTCTGTTGCATATCCGAGCATGAATTCTTGTAGTTTTCATCAGGCCCCCCAAACATAGTTTCTCATGATTCTTAAACAATAATCATAATCAATTGCCAAACGATCATTACATTTAACAATCCTGTCATTTATCATATGGTGATTATGCAGGTGCAGTTTCACATGGTCTGGTAAAGACATAGCCCAACCTTCGTTTCTAGGGCCAACGTAGTTTTGGTTCCCTTTCCCAGGCCTATCCAGGCCCAAGCTTTTTTTTCCACTTCCCCTGAATCTATTGTGTACAATTCCCATGATGTTTAGAAGCATTTTAACCCTGTGCTGTCAGTGGCACACCAGGGAAATGGAGCAGAGGATAAAAGAGTTGCAGCTCTGAGCTGGGAGCAGCGCAGCAATGGGAAGATCCCTTCCCTGCCTATGTTCATTTGTTGAGACAGAACGGTGAAAGGAGGGCAAAACTGAGTATTCGCATTCATTACCAGGCAAAAGAAGGGGGAAAAGAATTTTCTCTCTACTTCTTTTGATTTCAGGAGTGATTAGGTTCACTTGCATCTCTTAAATTGCTCGGTGAGTGTTCCGTCTCTCTACAATAAAAGGGATAATATACTTCATTGTAGCATCTTCACTCAAAGAGATTGGAATCTATTATAAATAAGATAAAGAACCAGGAAGAGGGGGGCAAGGTGGAATTCTGAGGACATTAGGATGTTTTAAGAGTTGTTTCACTTTCTGTCTAAAAGCTCTCTATCACCTCTTTTCACATCCTGTAAATAAGAGAGCTGTTTCTCCTGAAAAACAGCATTAATGGTCATTTTAGGTTGGTTTTTTTGGCTTTTTTTTTTCAGGATCTATTATCCTCTGCTGAACTGCTGCACACAGTTCATCAGGACATTCTTCAGTAGCATCAGCCTGAGTTAAATCTCGCTGCAGACCCCAGGATTCTGTCACAAAATAAAATTAATTATCATGGCAACAATGATTTGGAAGATTCAAAGCATAAATTTTACTTCCAAGGAGCCATTTTTACCCTGCCATCAATTCGTCACCCATTTCCCTGACTCAGGTGCCAAGCCTAGAAAAGCAGTGTGCCATTTGGAATAGATCAATAACCATTTTCCTTGTTATTATTATCAGAAATTAGTATAATTGTGGGTGTAAGGGCATATGGGTGAGCCATAAGGATTCCTCCACTCAGCTGTCAGCATTGTTAATCGATGGTGGCATCAAGGGTTCCAAACTACATCAGATGTAGTATAAAAAAGTACATTGCATTGCATATACTACATTACTGTAGTATAAAAAGCTAGAAATAAAACCATTATCAGGCCCCGCATTCCAGCGCTGTTGTTTTTAAAGTTATGCAACAGCACCAATTTTACAGCGCATGGTAAAGGTCAACAGATAAAATATTTGGAACTTTTACTCATGAATATATTTAATTTGCTCCTGCGAGTGATTTCGATTACATTTCACAAAATACATAGCTGCTCCTCGTTTTGCAATTAAAGATTTCTAATAATGCAGCCGAACCTTCTTAATCATTGCTCATTCTAGCATAAAGCAAAGCTTGCTGTGTTTAAAGAGAACCAAGTCATCTTAACAGCATCCCTTTTTGTTCCTTTTTTATTTTGTGAGATTAGAATTCTTAATAACCTTTGGCATATCTGGCTGCAGTGCAAGTGTGAAGAAGGGTAAAACTCGCGCAGTGGATTATATGGCTGGGACAAAACTCAGCTCTGTAATTAGGTTTGGCTCTGTTGCTTAGGTTTGCAGAAAAAGTCAAAATTAATGGTTCTTTGCCCAAGATTCCCCTGCAGAGACACATATAATAATTAAACATGCTTAGAGACAGGCATATCATATGAATTTTTGCCAAAACCATTGATTTTTTTTTTCCTTGCTAAAACCCCATCATTTTTGAGGAAAATAAATAGAAACACTCAGTGCCTAAACAGTCATCATTTTAATTGTCGATAATGAAGACATTAAAATAGTCTTGGAAACACCCACAGACCCTGACACTCATTCTTATAAAAACTCAAGCTAAAGTCTCAGATCCCTAAAGTATGGAGCTGGTGTTGCAGCCCCCTCAGAGCTTTGCTGCAGAACAGTCTTGGGACTGACCAGAGAGAATTTACAGACACCCCCCCACACCCCAAATCCTCAAAGCTGAGCACAGAGCTCTTAGTAACAGAAGCTTCAATTTCATTAAAAAGAAAAATGCGTTCAGGCAAGTTGATGGAGAAATGAACCAATTTGAATGTATTGAAGTTCTTCGCCGTGCTACAGTGCTTTTTAAATGGTGTCTAAACAGTTGGTCACAGATTTATTTATGTTTCCGTGTAAAGAAAGAAAATATTGTCATTTCCTATATGGGAAACAGTTTCCCTAATTATTTGGCTCCTTCTTCTACTACATAAACAGCAATTTGTACCCCTCTCCTTCAACTGGCTGCAATTAACAGCTACATTGCAATAAGCAGATTATGTTAATTAAAAACTCAAAACTATGTAAACAATGGGAAAGCTGACTAGCCATTTTCTATTTTTGCCAACTGGGAGGAACACAAGAGAAATTAGTACCAAGCTTAATTTTGCTGTTTATAATTCAACTTATTTGTAACAAATTACAGAATTTTAAAAGTATTTTTAGAAAATTAACTCTATTCCTCCACATCCTATTTGAACCACATCCCACTTGACAAGTTTACATCTGTACGAACCGGCGGGAAGAAAGGAGTGTAAGAAAAGAATCTAAAACGGTTTTGGGGGAACAGCTTTGTGCACATCATCACCACAGTGGAATATTAAACACAAGTTTCCTACCATGCCTGAGTCACACTCTCAAAAAGTCATAGCTAAGGACAAAAGTGTAACTTAGTTCTGCTTCTTTGACAAAAATCTGAGCAAACGCCAGGAATAAACGTTACCCAGCTGACACCAATAAATTGCGAACTTTTCCTGTGTTGCCACAGTTTCGCAGAGTTTTGGGTTTGTCCTTCCCTTTCCAGGCCAGGATTGCTTAAGGAGAGTGGGAGTCAAAGCAGAACTGTTAAATGTTTGTGTTCCAGTGCTCCTTTCTGACCATGGAATTATATTCAATGGGGAACTCTTGGATTTTCTGCCTAGGAATTGGACTTTGATGGTCCTTGTAGATCCCTTCCAACTCAGGATGTTCTAGGGTACCTCTCCTTACACTGAGGGGATGCCACCAGCAAGGGAAATAGAAGCACAGAGATGCTGTGCAGAGAGAGATTTATTGACTGGGAACTTGCCTTTGACCAGACTTTGAGGAAAAAGGAACAGAAAAAGAGAAAGCTATAGCCCTGCTTCAGTTTTGTCCAGGAAATACTCCAAGTAGATGAGGGAGATGGCTCATTTCCTTCCCCTGGTTTGCATGGCTGGAGATTGCTGATTGACCACAAAGAGGAGAACACCAGGGTGGGGAATGGTCATGGCTTCAGCTGAGATGTTGGACAGTTTCCAGAGGGTTTTTCAAACACTGTGTGGAAAAAAAGAAGATGACAGCGCATGGAAAAGCCAGACTTTGAGAGTGGCCAATACAAATATACCAGCTGAGTGCATGGCTTCAGTTACAGCCCTGAACCAAACTGCTTTAGAAAATGGGAATGGTCTCAGAGGATGTGGAGGTTGCATTATTCACAGACCCTTAGGAGGCCACGAAATGCTCCGTGCACAGTCACAGACAGAAGCAGCAGGGGAAGCTTGAGGAGGGCAGGCGTTTAGAGGCACTCTCCACATCGTTAGTTGATCCTATCCTCGAGTAGTTTACAGAGAGGGAGACTACCAGGGAGCTTCTAGCACGTATATTATGCCAGAAAAGACATTTCCTCTGTTTTAAGGGCAACACTGATTTCCCATCTCTGCTCCCCGCAGCGCTGGTGGCCGGTGGGAGGGCTGCTCGGAATAAAAGTGCAGTTGATCATTTCACTTTTTTTGTGTTTCCACTGTTTTCCTTTTGGAGACGTGAACTTTAAATGAGCTGCTGTAAAAGCTTCTCGGGGTCAAAATAGAGGAAATCACATCCACCACAGAGACAGGCGCTGCAAAAAAACCCCTAATATGGCCATTATGTTCAACTCAGCAGTCTTTTTCCTGTTGGTAGGGTTTCAATACAAGCTTAGCATCAAGCCAGGCTGTCAACACCAATGAAATCTATTTCTGTGACATTGAAAGAGCTCTTGACGAAAGTCAATCAGTTTAAGCGATGTGTTCTGTTGGGGTTTTTTGTGTTGTTTTCCTTTTAATAGCACCTGGAAACAAGTCAGGGGAAGAGTTGGGTTTTAACAGAATTGCTGCTTTTTCTTGGTTTCGAGGAGGTGAGGAATATGTACTAAGTGAACCCATTTATTCTACAAGCAGCACATGTAGTGTTTGATGGTTACAGCTGCATTTCAGTCTGACCATTTCCTCAGAGTCCTGTTTCTTAACAGAGTTAACACTTTTGCCAGGCCTTTTATTCTGAAATTATTGGAAGGGTTTAGATCTTGTTGTGACTCTTTTTCTGGGTCAACACAGAGCAGCTCTCAGGCTCCTGGGTTAAACTTTAGTTTTCACACTGTAGAAGGAAGATCTAATCCAGATCCTGCCTCTGAGTCCAGGACTCGAGGCCACAGCTCTTTTCAAGCTCAATAAGAATTCATTTTCTGAAGTCTCTTCACCTCAGAATAGGATGATGATGACGGAAATGATGTTGTTACTATTATGATACTATTATTAATAACAACAATAATAATAATCTGTATAAAGCCAAATGGTGGACCGTGGCAATATTGAGGTTTCAGGCAATGGCTGTGATGTGGATTTTTTGTTTTCTTATTAAAGCACGGCATGGGGAATTATATTGAAATAATTTAAAAGGTGATTTCAGAGTGAGGCCCATAAAAGCTGGTGACAAAATAATGCCATCCATATTTCCCTGTCTCCGTTCATGGGAGTTTTTGCAGCATTAAATCATCTTCCATTGTTTTTCCTTTTGGTCTCCTGACTCAGTGAGAATCCTGTTCAGCTGAGATCCAGTCCCTGTTCCTGCTGCCCAGGAGCAATGGCATTTCAGAAATTCCTTGGGGGAAGGGGGCAAATTTTTTCCATTTCTGAGAGAAAGATTTTGTTGTTCTTAAGATTTGGGGTAAAGAATCACAATTTGGTGGGCAGAGAATTGTGGGAACTCTCAAAGCTGGGAATTTTGGATTCTCTGTGCTGACAGGCACAGACCTTCAGGGAAGCACTGCGTTTGACCTGAGGCCTTAAAACAGGCTGCCAAAAATGAGTGATAGCACTGGGATCATGGGGATGTAGTTCGGATAGCATCGTGTGATCTCACAGGGTGAAAACCTTAGATTCGGGGTTTTAGTGTATGATGATATACGGGAGCCAAGGTGGAGAACTTTGGGTGTGAATTGGTTGCCCTTTTGGACCTTCTTCTGCCTTCTTCTTCATGAATTGGGTGGTTTTGTGTAATTGTGTGGAAGAGGTTCTCCTTGCAGGTTTCAGGTGATCACAATTGGATTAGGAGCATAAATAATACAGATATCAACTGTCTATTGGACAATTGGGGCTTAAATAGCCTTGAACAGACACCATTTTGACTCACTTTCTCCACTCCTTAGAGAGAACTCCCATCTCCTGAGTTTGTAATAGATAAGGAAAATAAACTTCAGAGCGAGACTTCAAAAACAGCATCTCCTGAGTTTTATTCGCCCTGACCTTGGAGCAGGAAAGAGCCAGGAATTCCAGCAGAGAATCACAACCACTGCTGTTTTCCTCCCACTCCCACTCCCTGCCCCACCAGGGGCGATGAAGAAATACAGGGAGATGTGCAAAGCTCACCTTCAGTGTGACAACCCTGAGTGACCAGAATTTTGAGCTGACAAGGACATAAACTCCTGTAAGTGAAGTGTGTTATTGATTTGTATGCAGCTACAGTGAAGAGATCAGGGGAAGTTCAAGGCTATACACTGTTGTAAAATTCCTCTCAGATTAGGGGGAGAAAAAAAAATCTAATTACTTTCATTGAGGTACACAAAATGAAAAATCTATTTTGGTATTTTCTATTTAAAATTGATCAATTCCTTTGTGCCATTTACCTCTTAAACTGATGCAGGCTTTGATACATTGTGTAAAGAACAATTATATTTTAGAATAAATTAAAAGCAAACATACTGTTTGTAAAACTGAACCGCGGATGTCTTCTTCTTGTGGGTATTTTAAAATAAATAAAATCAAGATCATGACTCAAAAAGATGCAGGAGATAAAAATGATTATTTAAAATACTCTCATTACTTTTAATACGGATGACCCAGGAGGGATTCACCCTCAGAGGAATCATCCCTCATTTTATTTTTAGTGATTTTCAGGCTGAGTCCAAGGTTCTTTGCAGCCCCAGGAAGGTCTGAATGGTCTGATGGTTCATTTTTTGCTCTGCTCATCGGTATTAGTATTTTATCCACCACTTGCCTCATAATCAATGCTTTAAAAAATATGCATTCTAAGAAGCACGTAGAAATGGATTCATTCCACCTGATTCTCGGAGTCTTAGGCCCATTTAAAATAATCTCATCTGCTTGATACAAATAAGCCTTGTTTAGCCCTTCCTTTCCCCCAGTTTGATTCAGCTTTTCCCCATTGTTGTGGCAGACCTTTCAAAATGTGTTTGATCAGAAATCCTTCCTGCCTGATGTCCTGTGCCAGTGATTGACAAGAGTCCTTTGTGAGCAAGCATTTAAGTAATGATGCACGGACTTGTTAGGGAGCTGCTGTGTCAGGAAGAGAAATGAACAATAAATTAGAATAAAATGGAATTGCATTTGAAACTTGGCTGGAGGATTTTGCATTTGTGAGGACAAAGGACATTTGACAATCTGAGTCATCTTGCAGCTTTGCCTGTAGCAACTGTCAAATTAGTTCTTAATGCTACAGGGAAAGGGATTGAGTCACAGCATTGCTCAAAGTTAAGAGGCTCATCAGTAAATCACTGGCAATATTAACAATTATGAGCTGCACATTAATATGGCAAAAACACTTTGAATATTATGCTTACAACAGAAAGCCAAGAGGTGAACATAATTTTGCTTCCAGATCCCTGTGCCTTCTCCCAGCAACCACAGCTTTAAATTGGGGTAGGCAGAGCAAAAGGAAGTGAATCCAGCCAAGATTTTCTAAACTACATGTCCTCACAACTGTGTCATAAGAAGAAAAATCAAGGACTAAATCTGGATTTAGTGAAGTATAAAAGTGAGGTGAGGAAGAGAAGTGCTTACCTGCATTTAAATTCAAGGTTCTCGTGCTTGTCTGTCATCCCCAAACCTGCACTCAGCAGGATCCTGCAGTGCCCCTCCCTCCTCCCAGGCACCTCTGGCTCCATCCCTTCCCTGCAGCAGCTGGAAGATGTGCCCAGATGCCAAAGTGGCTGCACTGCTGCCAAAACATGGCTCAGGTAACTCGGGGACATCGGGTCCATGCTGGGCTGGGGAAGGGTCGTGTCACACACACCAATTCCAGTCCACTCCACCAGAAAAACATCAGTTTTCTGTTATTTGTATTAGAGGTATTGTCTCTCCAATTTCCTCACACACACACGAGAAACTCTTAGAGTGTTACACTATTCTGCTGCCAGAGAGCTTTAAGTTGTTTCACAAAGCTCAGCCCCTTTGGAGGATTTGGGTCACAGGGTGCCCTGGCCTTAGAAAGGCTCACAGAGAATCAGTGTTTGAGCCGTTTTGGAAAACACAGTGTATTTCCAGGCCAGTGCTTTCACAATCATTTCATGCATCATTTTATACAGTGGCTTTCAAAGGGAAAAAAAAAAAAAGGCACGACCATGTTTTATTTGCAATATTGAAGATGAGACTGAACTGCCCCGTGCGATCAGTGTAATTTCACCCCTTTGAAAACCCCTGTGGGCCTGCCTCAATATGCTCCACGACATTACGAGGAAATCCATTGTGCCAGGCTCTCCACCACTTTTCAAAGACGCAACTGCACAATTCCAGCATTTTCCAGCATGAAAGGGGTCAGAGGGGGACAGAATTAGAGATGTTGTGGGAATGGCCTGAGGTACGGCTGCATTGACAGCTGATAATGACACTCCAGGACACCTTCCCTCACAAGCTGCACGGGTCTCTCCCTCAGCAGGCTCTGCCCTTTTAAGTGCTTGCACACCGTAATGAAGTCCCGTTGCACTGACAAAAGAAGGATGATGAGTACATTCACCACCTGAAGAGCCTCTTGAAAGTGACACCAGAGAAAGAAAATTTCCCCAGCTCTGCGAGATCGGCCGCGCTAATGAAACCTCGAGTGGGATTGGTTGGTCGAAATTCGACCAAAGAAAAGAATGAAACCCTGAAAACCAAAACCATAAAAACTCAAAAGCAGCAAAGAAATTAATTGTTATGGGAAATCCCACTGATGAAGGTGTTTACAGGACTATTTCATGTACCCCAGCTCCTATATTGAACAGAGACGTCTTTCTACTCACCAAATTCTTTGCCTGGCACACAAAAATATGATCAAAAACGTTTTCTGATAAGGCTTTTGTTGGTTTGGTTTGGTTTTTCATGGGTTTTTTTTTGTTTGTTTCCTTTGTCTTCTGTGAGAATGTGTATCTACTTCTAGCAAAACCTCTAGCAATGTGTGATAAAAGAGGTCATTGTGTAGAAAACAATTTCCTTCTCTTCTTTAGAAAAACGACAAATAGGTGTAAGATACTGATTTCTGAATGGCAACACCCATGCTCAAAACCACCTGCCACCTCCCTTCTGTGTTGGAAAAGACCTTAAATTCAACCTGTAACCAGGAATTTTATCCTTCTTGTTGTGTTTTCCAAAAGAATTCCAAAGAGCTCAGGTGGCGCTGGTAACTCAACCTGCAAGAGCTGACAGGGACACAAAACCCAGACTGCAGACATGTGTAAACTAAAGAATATCAGCAACAACACTGAGACAAATCCCTAGAGAAAGGGAAGCGAGGCTGTAATTTTCTCAACATCTCCCTTTCCTATGTGTTTGCAAGTGGAAGATTCCCTTTTTCTTGGACTTTTTTTAATGTGGATTAATAAGCAAGGGCCCTTCTGCATCTAAAAACACACTGAGCACCCGAGAGGAACTCAGAAGAAAAACCAACTGAACAAACAAATAATAAAAGAAATCAAAACAGAAAAAGAGTAATTAAAATAATTTGCTTCTCTTGTACTAAGAGCCCTGAGGAAAGGAATCAAGCCTTATACACTAGCCTGATGTAGGGCCTTTTCTCTTTCCAGGGAAAATATCAATGAAAAACATCCCGAGGGACAAAGAAATGGATGATCTGAGTTTAATGAAGGTTGACAATGACTATTATTGATGTCCTTATCCCAAATGACAAGAGGTTTAGGAGACTTTTATAACATATTGACACTGTACTGGTTTAAATGCTTTTTCTTTTTTTTTCTTTTTTTTTTTCTTTTTAAAGTTAATGTAC
The DNA here is from genome assembly GCA_008694505.1 of Cyanoderma ruficeps. Lineage (NCBI taxonomy): Eukaryota > Metazoa > Chordata > Aves > Passeriformes > Timaliidae > Cyanoderma > Cyanoderma ruficeps. The sequence continues at coordinate 1,686,829 of VZDJ01000601.1, forward strand.
TGTCTGCTTCAGGGGCAGTGTTGGAAAACTTGATGTGCAGAATGACATTTGTCACCCTTTGTTCCCCGGCTCAGAGCACTTTCTTCCACTTAGAGATCTCTCAAACTGAGTAACAGCTGCATTAACACGAATTATTCTCTGCCCAACAATTTGAATTTCAAGACAAAAAACAAAGCAAATCTCAAGTGGAAGAAGAATGTTTCATAATTAAGTTCTGTCCTACTCTCCTCCTACCTGCTTACTTTTACAGGAATGTGAATTCAGGTGCTGGGATTCAAGAAAAATGGGAAGAAGGGTATTTGCGCCAACATGATGGAGAGTGTAAAATGGTATAAAATGTTCTTCAAAACACATCATCCATTTATGTTCTACAAATTCAGTAAACACTTATAAAGACAATAAGAATCTGGGGAAAAACAAACATTTTCATCTACAGGAACAGAGTGTGTTCTCAAGAGGCCATCTCACAAAACAAAACTTAAAAAAATTGACTCAGATGAAATCCCCACATGCTGCCCCTGCAATCCTCTCCAAAAAATATACAAGTATGTGTCTGTTCCTTATGAAATATTTGCCATATATAAAAACTAGACTGTAACTGTAGTCACTCTGAAATTCTGTGTTTTCTGACATCAGATTCATTGAAAACCATTTTGAAACATCTCTAACTTCCCCAGATGTCAAGCCTTTAAACCAAATGCTCAAAACACCACGTCAAGCTTTCTATCTGCAGCTGGACACGTTGCAAATGTTTTCTTGAAAAGGGAATGATCACACAATTCCTGAAGCTGAAATATAAGCAAGGCAAAGCTGAAGTTTGATTGTACAGCCAGGTAACACTGTACCTGTGTGCACTGTAACATATTCATAAGTCATCAGGAGTATCTGAAAGCAGAAGCTCTCCTACTCATTAGTATTAAAGCCTGGAAAATGAGATTTTATTAAACAAATTTATCTTTGCATAAACCAAATTCTGCCTCTGCACTGCCTGTGACAGGCGGCTTCAATCATCTTTAAGACACAAAGTTCTCCCTCGTTCCATTTTTCATCTTAATAACAAAACTGTTGCTACAAAAGAAACAAACTCTAATCAAGAAAAAAAAATAGAAGAGTGTAATAAAATTAGTACAACGAAATTTTTTGGCTTTACTGTATATTTGTGCTCAATACCAAGACCTACACTTTTATAGAAGACCAGAATTTTTCTGTTTATTTTAAAGAGAAGGCTCATTAAGGTAAAAATGTGCAGATCAGAGACTCTCTGCATCATAAAACATTGACCAAGTTAAACATATGCACACTTCAGGTTAGATACCTTGCAAAAATAATTCCTTTCCACGTGAAAGGTTCTTTAGATATTTTCTTTGAAATAGGACAGGACAGGGAGAGATACAATTTGGGAAACAGCTGTAAAAAAAAAAAAAAACATTTTATTTATCTGAGATGAAAACCACTTTTAAAAAAGAAAACCCAGTCATTTGTTCATATTGAACTTAGAACCTTGTGCTGAGTTCCCAGAGCCTGTTTGTCCTGAGATGAGATTTACCAGAGATGCCCTCTCCTGTTCCTGCTGGCTGGGCTGGCTTCAGAGATCCTTTTGGAAAACTGAAGAACAGGAAAAATGTGTGAAATGACTGCAGGGAGCAAAGATCTCTCTAGAGCCTTTGGGTAATCAAAACAAATTCCACTAATTCAAACACAAAATTTACAAATTTGTTTGTAAAACAAATTTTCTTCACTCTCACAGACCATCTTGACTAAACTTCCAAGAAGTGTCCCTCAAATGAGGGAGAGAAGAGGGGTGGAGCAAGGAAACAAAATTGTCCAGGCAATAAATCCAGTAATTTAATACTTAATATATCCCCAGCTTAACTTTAGGTTGTAAAAAGGTTTCCATTGATCTTTGTCTGTCACAATTCACCTATATTTTAAAGAGTGGTGCTGTACCTATTTCCCAGCAAATCTGTGCCATGTTATAGGGTGACTGTCCAGTTCACCATCTTGATACCAAGTTTACAGCCTGTTTAGCCAAGTAATAATAATAAAAAAAACCCTAAAAAATCCCCAATTGACTGCTGCAGTTCTTTATTTCCACTAAAGCCTCACAGAAATCGCAGTCGGTGTGGAAGTAGCCAAGAGTTATGAACTGTCAACATGCTGATAGGAAAATAAACAATGTAAAAGTGAAGCCAGCATTTGAGACTCACAGCATGGCACAGCGCTGTAATGGTTTAAATCATAAGCCAAATGATTGTTATTACGGAGATAGTGGATGTCATGCTTACAGAAAAATTGTGCATGTTAAAAATGACTGCCATTAAAAAGATAAGTCTCGCAGGGGGAAGGGACCTCAAGCCAGTAAACAGACAACATGCATTACAGGAGAAAAAAAAACCCAAAAACCAAACCCACGAAAAGCAGAAAAGGGAAGTCTTGTCTAATTACCAGATTCAGGTATCATTTATAGTACTTTTTATTATCAGGAAAAGGCTGGAAGAGACAGATACAAGGGCAGTAGACTCAATTATTCGTTTATTTTATAGCAACAGAGTCCCAGTTAGATTTAATAGCATGGCATCTACAAAATGCATGTCTGAAAAGAGATCCCGGGTCTTTGTAGGCAAGTCTTTAGCCTTGGTAAGTGTTCTGCACACAAACAACATTATTATATAAGTGTCAAAATACATACAAAAGAAAGCTAAGGCTGACTCATAGAAACTTAGAGAATCATTTTCCCCCACCATTAACACTGAGGTGTGTGGCTCATCACAAAACAAAACTGCTCGGCCATCCTGCCTGTTACCCAGGGTAAAACACCAGGAAAGGAATCCCTTTCACTCCATCATTTCAGTTTGCTGACCAGAAGGCCAGAAACAGGAGACTCCCTCCATGGGACAACATTCAAGCTTACTTTTCAGTGTTCTCCCAGCAGATTTTAAAAAACCTAAAATCAGTTTTGTTGGAGTTTTGTTTGTTTGTTTGGTTGGTTGTTTTGTTTTGTTTTGTTCCCCCCCCACTGATGAGACAGAAT
>VZDJ01000601.1:1696353-1749348 GCA_008694505.1 Cyanoderma ruficeps
TTTTATAATATCATGCCAAAGTGAAAGCTTTCATTTTTGCATTCCTTGGCAAATGAGGTATTGTTGTCCTGCCCTTATGACTGGGAAGCTCAGAAAATAGCACTGAGTTCTGCCATCTAACTGAAGCACACTGTAATGACTGACTAATTAGCTGCAGTTTTGAAATGAACTGCAAAGTTTCCACTGTCAATCACAGTGAAATAATGTTTCTTTTTTTCTTTTTCTCCCCTTCTTTTTTCTTTTTTTTTTTTTTAAGAGTGGAATTAAAATAATCGTCAAAATGTGTTAAAACTTCAGGGGGTTGTCAGTCAAATGAAAGCATCCAACAGAGAAAAATATCTGTCCTGAGATAAAACGAATATTTTCATTTCTAGAGTTTGTTCAAGCCAGATTTATACTGAAAATATTCAGGAAGAGATTCTGCAAAAGCAAGAGTGGGCAAACTGAAAACAAAGGAAGTAGCAACTTAGAGGAGAGTGAAAGACAAGAATCAAGAATGAAATGGGACCAGGAACAATCACTGAAAATTATAAATAAAAAAAAATTGAAACCTGCCTATTAGGAAATACTGCATATATTTATAGTACTTGGTCACTGCCATGCTTATTTGTTTAAAAAGAAATCCTCAGTGTCTGGAATCTTTGCAAAGATGTTTAAATCTTCCTATTTCTCTTTTCAGAGAAAGAAACCTTGATAAACAGGACCTGCCAAAGAGTTGCTGCTGTGCAGCTGAAGAGACCTCTCAGACTGATACACCCTCATCTTCCACTTGTGAGTGGATTTGTAAGTTTATGTCAGACTGAAGTAAAGAAAAATAAAAGTAAAGAAACTAAACATGATGTACATTTAGAAAGAAAGCTATTACACTGCCTAATCACTTTATAAATATGATAATGGTATTTAGCAGATGGTGCTTAAGAAGAAGTTGACATTTTTAGCCAGGCAAGACTCTTCTCTTCTGTTGTTCCTTTAGTTTCTCTCCTGCATAAAATCTAGTGGCAATCACCTGAAACACTCAAATTAGTAAGACAAGAACTTCAGCAGGAAAGAAAGGGGGGTGGAAAGTAAATGATCATTAAGGTCCTTTCTAAAGCTTCCTAAGGTTCTACGATGGGTCATTTTAAACAAAACATTGTAAAAGTCTCTTTGTGGCAGGGACCTCACAATCCAGACACGGCACAGATAATGACAAACCCCGTCTGTACAGCTTTGAGGCCTCTGTGCTGTCTCGTTTCGCTGTAGCTTTCATAAGAACACAGACCTATAATTAAAACAAGAACTTGGTGGACTGTTTAGAGTCTGACTTTCCCTTTGTTACCTGCTATTTCCCATTTTTCTCTTGTTTGAAACTGAACAGAAAAGATTATGCTTTAGCCCGCAGGCACTTTCTTTAGATTTATTTTTTTTTCCAAATGACTGAGGGAACAAAATATTTCCTTTTTTCTAGACGCTCCCTTTCCACCTGACTCAGCTCCCCGTGACCTCAAGCGCCTTTTTTTTTTTTTTCCCTCTGTTGAAGACTGGATATAAAAGCACCAAGTCAATACGTGGCCTGTTCATTGTGGAGACAATGCACCTCTTGGTGTGCCTTGTGATCTTCAGAAGGGCAGAAGGAAAACTTTGAGAAAACCTGAAGGCTGCAAATCCCTGACACTCTAATGGCAGGCACTGGCCTGTCCCAAACGCAGAGGATAATTTGCCAGGATTCCCAGGCAGTAACATCTCTCCCCTGGAACATGCAAGGCTCCAAACACTCCCTGACCAGCAGTCCCTGGAGTTCAGGGCTCACGCTGCTCTGTTTTTGCGATGTCACTGCTGTCAGCTTACCCTGCTGCCACACAGGGGAAACTGGAGCAAATTTCAGGAGAAATCAGGAACATCACGGCCCTGATTCTGTGTGATGGACATCTGAGGAGTGTTTCAGTGGGCATTTGGAAAGAGGAGGGAGCCAAACTCAAAGTTTTTAGTGAGATTTAAGTTCAAGCAGCTGATTCTCTTTTTCTCTCCCAGGCACCAAACTTTTTGGTGCTGTACCCTTGCCTCCAGTGAAAATCCCGAATATTTTGCAAGAATATGACAACAAATGACTCAGGCAGATTCTGTGCAGTTGTTTAATGCATCAACCCTCAGCCCAATGGAACAGCAGTAGGATGAATTTGGACTCCTCTACTTTAGGGAGCGTGAGGGGCTTTGCTCCAGATGCAAAATGACAGACCGCTGATGGCTCTTTACATATATTTTGCAGACTGAGCTACTCATAAATAATTATGTCAGATAAAGTGAACTCCCAATAGCCTTTCCAAGGAGCAAACTCTGAGAATATTTAAAAAAAAAAACAAACCAAAACACCAGAAAGCTACAAGGTAGAGAAAGGAAGTAACTGAAAGGTGCTTGTTTTTTTGGTTTTTTTTTTAATTAAGTTAATTTGAGAAGGGGGGAAAAAAATTTAGAAGAAAGACAGCTCCCACAGGAGCTTTCCAACAGGTTTTCACCAAGGTGTTTAAAGTTTAAAATTTTTGCATTCTGAGCCAAGTGCAAGAAAAAAAAAAAATGCCCTTCTCAATGTGGAATCAAGAGGATTCCTTTAAATTAATCCAGTGCAGCAGTGAGTCTATTCATACTAGGAATAATTTATTTTCTATCTGTTTTCAGGAAATATAATCCAACTGGGAGGATGAATTTGACTCAGGTTGCATTATATTTGGCCTAACAAATTGGGTAAAGTTCTCTACTCTCTCATAACTAGTATTCTAATGTATAATTATGTGAAGATTGAAAACCCTTTTTTCTCAGTTTCAAGCTGTAGGTGACAGCAGTTTTTCAGGACACAGGCTGTCCTGGCATCTTGTCACAGTCTGTAAGATGTCCTCAGTATCTCCATTGTCCCTCATTCCTCAAGCTTTTTGTCTTACTGTGATTTTTTTCTTCCCGTTTTCATTATTCTCTTTTTAATTGTTCATTATTCTGCCACATTTCCCCACGGACTGTGGCTGGCTCTCTCCTCGGATTCCATTCTCCTCTCTGCTTTGTCTGCAGCCATCCTCATTTTGGGACACAGCTGTCCTTATTAGCTGGTTTCCCTGCTCCAGACTGACTTCCCTGTGCTCTGTTTGACAGAAAGAGGAGCTGCATCTTCCACACAGAGCTCCTCATCCCCCAGCAGAACTTCCCTTCTGATCCCCCCACAGACCAGCAGCTCCTCCTGCCTGGCACCTGTGATGAACTACACAGGCAGCAAATTCCACATAAACCGCACTTATTCGGGAATGTGTTTTAGGAAACCTCTCTGCACGCCAGCCCCTGTTTTCCCTTCTGCAGGGAGAAGTTGCTTTTCATTTCTGGAACATTACCTGAGTTGCACCCATCCTGCCACAGACTCAATTCTATCCTGCCCCACTCCCAGGAACGAAGAATGTCTCTCACCCTTTACTCCTTATTGAAAAATCAGTACTTTAAAGTGTCCAAACCCACCCTTTTTTACTGGTTTGGTCTATTTAACTCATCACACTCCTTCTCCTTATCATTATCTTGTTACATTTTAGATTTTTCCCCTGTTCATCAGTACTTAGAGTTGCCTCTTACTGATAGAACAACAGGAAAACTTCCCTCCAAACTGGACATTCTTACTGGATCCATGACTGCAAAGTTTTCCATACACAGCCTCAAAATCCCCCTTTGCAGTAAATATCCACTGCTTGTCACAAACAGGAAACTACAGAAGTGATCACATCATCAAGAAGAAATAAAATTAAATGGAAAAGGCACTTTTCACTTTAATGGTAACTGGAAGACATCAAACTTAGCAATACAGGGTCCTGAGATTCTCAGAGGAGGGTGAATGCTTCCAGTGGGAAACCTGAATCAGCTGCATTGCAAGGAATCTGGCTTCTCCTAAGAACAAAAGCTGGATCATGCTTATTGTGGGAATTTCTGTGGTTCTGAGGGGGTTTAGGGTCTGTGCTTTAGGGGTGTTTTTTTTATATATAAACATTTTCCCAGTGGCTGTGAATGAAGTTTTGGAAGTGGGCCTAAATCTGGGAAGTTTAAATATGGTCCAACTACGATTGGACTCAATTATCTTGGAGATCTTTTCCAACCTTAATGATTCCAGGATTCTGTACAGGGGTACCCCAGTTAAGTGAATTGTTCTGTTTCTTGAGAGAAGACTCTGGAAAAGTCAAGTACTGATGGTTACTTATTAAAGAACTTCCCTTCAGTATTTCCTTTGCTACAGAAGTAGGAAGGAAGTGCTTAGACTACAAAACTGACTTTAAATATAGTAATGTAACAATATGTGGTTTCATCGAAGCACACACAAAATATTAGACTCAAAACCGGTACAAATACATAACCTGTGTAAGTAAAAAATACAGTTTATGAAAATGAACATTGCACGTGTGCATCTCTTCATGCAGCAACAGCAGGTACACGTACTTACATTGAATAAAACTTATTGAGAGATATAAAATCTGACTCCAGCAGAAGACCAGGGTGCTGCAAAAGGCAGTATTTCAGCAGCATGAGAGACTTCTACCCACTCTTTTTTATCAGCTGTGTTTCTAACTTGAACAAAAATTGTTATCCATCGCCTTGATTCAGAACCCAAAAGCACAGTTTTTATATTTCCAATGACAGGAGACACCAAATTTTATCTGGAACTGACACAGTTACCTACCTAAGCCTATGCTAGAAGTTGTGAGCTGAACTGAAAATGGAGGTAAATAATCCAGATATTAATGCTGTGCTTTTCCATGAGGTGATTGCTCTTTCCATGGCAGGCAGCACGAGTACCTTGAACAAGATCAGAGTTTATTTTATCCAAGGATGATGGAACATTTTTTCCCCAAAGAAAAAAGTACTTCTAGCTGGAAAGTTTCTAACAGGTCCCATTTAAACGAGGATATCTTTAGAAAAACCCTTGCCTTTCTATGCAAAACAACTTCATTGACCATTTCAAAATTCCGTAAAACATGACCAGATTTAGATCAGGTTTGAAATTCCTTGCAAGAAGAAAAACGTTTATTGCATGAACAAGACAATTTCTGAAGCATTCTGTATAATTGAATCATTAGACTTTGGGGTTTAATAAATGGCAAAAGTCACCTAGATGAGGAAAAGTTATAAAAAACTCCTTTATCATTGTATATTTCCTATTTTTCCTCAGTTAACTAACACATTAGTGTGGGGTGTATAATCTTTAAGTTAACATAACAGTACAGTTTAGATCTCAGAAACTGCTAATCCAGTTAATTTATGTGAGCAAAAAAAGATATTTTTAATGCAACAGAGGCAGCTCATCCTTCCTTCCTTCCATGCTAACCTAACACTTGTTTTGAGACTTCCTCTCTGAGTGATTTTCATTTAAGGAGGAGATGCTTCTGGTTATATTTTCAGGGGAAACACCACAATTTTCCTTCATCCTCTTTGCCTTGCAAGGCTTTCCCCACAGGTGTGCAGTAAGGTACTGTCCTGGGTTATAGAGTCTATTCAATTTCATCTGCTGAAAAACAGTTGGGGGCGGGTGCCTTTTGATAATGGCCCAATGGTCAATATCAGGTAGAGCATTGTTCTTATCTTTCTCCATAATGGGCCATTACAACTCCCCAAGCTTCCCAACACATACCCACATTCTATCATACCTCTTGTGAGATGCTCCACCCAGTGGGAGGAGCCAGCCATTCTTACCTGGATAAAGCTGGAACTCAGGACCAGGAGGCTTCTTTTCTTGCTTCATCCAATTACCAGAGGAAGGCTGGACCCTTCTCACCACCTCAGGGCCCTTTCTTTTCTGCTACTGGATCATTTTCTGCCTCAGCGGAGCCGTAACTGCCATTCCAGGAGGACTCACTTTTGGACTGCTTCCGACACCCTGACTAACAAGGTTGTAGCTTTGACCCTGTCAGGGCTTTCCAAAATTGTTGTTTGTTTGTTTGGTGGGGTGGTTTTGTTTTTTTTTCTACCACATTTGTATTCTTATATTCTTAGTAAAAAGCTGTTATTCCTATTCCCAAATCTTTGCCTGAGAGCTGTTAATTGCAAAATTAGAATTTGGCGGGGGGTGAGGGGTTTACATCCTCTATTCTAAGGGGAACCCCAGTTTCCCTGGCAGATACCTGTCTTTCTAAACCAAGACAGGTACTTAAAGCCCTGCAAGGGTACAAACGGAGGTTGCTGACCTGCATTCCAGATTTGTGGGGTTTTGAAATGGCAAATTGGCAGCAACAGTTGTCCAAGGCTGTCACACAATAATCAGGAACTCCCAGCTCCTCTATTCATGAAGTACAGCGAGATGCAAGCAAGGACCAGCCAGCCCTAATCAAGAGGAATGTTCCTGTAATTAGATGGGATTGTTTGTTAGCCCAAGAAATTAGAGGCAGCTCTTACAGCACAAACAATAACAGAGTTTATTGCCTCTGTAGTAATTTTTTCTCTTCACAGTCTCATGATTTGCAATAACACTCTGATTTTCATTTTAAGCTGTTTGGATTTTTGCTGTTCCTGCTGCCTTACTTTTGGGATGTAATGAATGAAGATAATGGAATTATCTTCATAATTTACCATCGCAGTTATGCTGTGGTAGTTTGGGGGTTCTATTCCTTTGGTTTTTTTGGGTTTTTTCATAAGAAAGCCAAGAGAATCTGCTCTTTTTTGATATGTCACCTTCTCCTTTTTACATCTGCTCCTGTTCACCAGGTACAGCCATTCCACCATAGGAATACAATGACCTGAAGAAGGAACTGCAGTAAAATAAAAGAAATATTGGCATTTCCAGGTGTTTGAGTATTTCATCTTCTTAAAAGACTGAAACAAAGCACATGTCCTTGTGGCATTAAGGTCAGACAAAACAGGCAGCTGTCTCCTTTCTTGCAGTGGTTTCAGCATCCTTCCTAAAAGGACACCAAGACATCACCTCTTGTGGAGGCAGAAAGGATTTGTGTGCCTGAGGTGACATTCTGCACTGGGAGGCAGCACAGGGATAGATCACCCCTGGAAACTGGGAGACCTGCAGAGAAAACCTGTCAGGAGCAGGCAACACAAAGATAGTTCAGGTTTCTCTCACACTCAGTATATTTTAATGTACCCCAGGAAGGATCATCTCAGGAAGATTAACTGGCCTTGGGACAACAGTGGGTATGAAAACTGGAGCTCTGTGGAAAAAGTCAGTTTTGATGACGACTCTGAAATTATTTACGTGGATTGGGAGGAATGGCAGGGTGACCACGACATCACAAATTATTTCCCCTCCTTCTGTGGCTGCTGGAAGTTTGATGATGCTGAATGTGAGACTCCATAAATATGTCTAAAGGGATTTTAGAAAAAATGGCTCCTTGCAGCTGCCTTGTTCTTTTCTAGCTGGATTTTTTTGGTTTTTTCCAGCACCTTATGTTTCAAATCTTTTCTCTGAACACTTTAATGGGATTTGCCCTTTAAATATCACCAAAAAATTTTCAGCAAAGACTAATTATAACCACCTCACACGATTTCAGTGCTCACATACATTGTAAAAGACTTACTGAAGAGTTGGTACCTCTCCAGCTATAGGAATTTACACCCTGCAAAATGACACATTCAAATCGCACGCTCTGACAAAAAGAACAATTTATTTTCAGTCGCCTTTGCATAAATTAAAAAAAAAAATTAGCCAAAAGGGAAGCTGAAACAGAAGTCAAAACTGTATTTAGAAGTTCTCTAAGATGTCGTGATGTGATGTAAATCTGTGTGTGAGTGGCTGAGAGCCTCACTTCGAGCACTGGGAGCCGGGTGGGCTCAGCTGCTTCTGGTTTCCTGCAGCTCCACCTGGGCAGGCTGTGGGCGAAGTTCCCATCTCAGAGCTGTGTATTTGAAACTGGATTTCTGGATGTCCTGGGTTGTAGTATAGAATATGCAAAAGCGTTCTATCACCATCTTCAGGAACTGTTGAATCCAATTGTTGGAGCAGTGTTTCCCAGACCCCTCCCCCTGGACTATCTTCTGTTGATGGCCCATCAGAGGCCTTGCTGTATGATTCATAGAGAACTGCCTCGGGAGGATCTCTCGCTAATGGGCCATCAAGGCTCTGCTGCAGGACTCACCATCCCATTGTGAGATGCTCCGCCCAGGGGGGAGGAGCCAGGCATTCTCACCTGGATACAATCTGGGATTTGGGCTGCCCTTACCCACTGGATTCCCAGAGGACTGGAGCTACCAGAGCTTTCTATGGGTTCACTGCTTCAGGAAGACCACCTCATCTGGACTGGTCCCACCACCTGGATCAGGTTATATTCTGGCTCTGTCAGTGGTCTTTTGTATTATTTGATTTATTTTTATTCTACCTTTTTTTTTCTTTCTTCTTATTAAATTATATTTTCTGACTTGGAGCCTCTCACTTGGTTTGTTTTCAAACCACTACACTGGAAATGGCACAAGGCTGGCGTTAATGAATAACGAAAGTAACACAGTAATGATGAGCAGGTGAACTTCACTGCAAAAATATCCACTGCCAGGCTAGGCCTTGGTGTTTGTGGCCTCAGTGAGAACTTCAGCTGTTGAATTTCTGCTGTGGGAACAATTTGCAGGAGGATTCTGAAAGATGTTATTGAATAACAACTGTTCTTTGTGTTGCTTGGGTTTTGTGGGCATATCCCAGCAGCTACAGAGCAGTCAGCTATGCCATAAAACTGAAAATATGATCAGTACATAAGTGGCCAGCTAAGGATAAAACAGTGTCATACCTGTTCTAAACTAAAACCCACGAGCTAAATCTTCCAGTTAGCACTATCTAAAGGAGAGGCTGAGAGCAGGGAATTTCAGCAGTCACTCAGAGACACGTTGGGCATAAAAGTGGTCAATAAAATATCTATTTGGATATTATTTCTCCATAACTCATGTGTGGCATCTCAAAAGAAATAATCTGCCCTGACAGATGGCCCCGTGTCTTGTCTCCCAAAAAGCTCATGGGGCCATATCACAATTTGGAGTGTAAGAAGCACTGCTTCATTCTTTTCTACCACTTCAAATAAAATAAAGAATTAAAAAATATCCTTCTCTTACATCTCAATGTATAGTAAATATAGTTGCAATAAAGAAAAGCCCACATAAAATACGGCAATTTTCAAGAAGACACTAAAAAAAAAATAAATATAAGAATAACAGCTTCATTACAGGATCCCGTGAAGTTACACGTTCCAGACCAAACTTTTCTAATAGCAAAGCAAACTTAGAGTTCTCTGCAAATAAAACAAAAATTACTCCTCCACTAATTTAAAATTATCCAACGCTTTATTAACAGTTTATCTGTTTCTAAAAGTGACAGAAAGGTACATTATTGTCTCTCTGCAAGGTGACGGAAAAATCTTCAAGGTCTTGCAGGAACTTTACCAAGTGGAGAAGAAACCAAATAAATAGAATCTGAATATACGTTAAGCACGACCTGATTTAAATTCAGACATAAGCTCTATCTCAAGCATGAGAGGACTACAGGTGACAGCATTTGGAATAACCTCACAGAGCAAACCAGATTTCAAGCCCTGACTGTTTCGAGTGTTCAAGCATCCTGATGGGAGCAAATTTCCTTGCACCACTCAGAACATTACGTAAGAACAAGTGACAGCAGCACTTTGCATATCTTCTGGGAGCACACCATTTATTTACAGGCTTAAAGAGAACCTGGAACATTCATCTAGGCAGCTTGTTATGCATTTTATACGGTACAGTTTGCTTCTAAAATAAAAGAACACTGCAGACTTGCCTTTTATGTCTTTATGTAATGCGCCATGTAGGAACTATAGGCATTACACAGATTTGGGGTTGGAATCTATACTTATTTCCAATATAGTTAATTATAGTCATTAAATTCCAAGCCTGTGTGTCCTTTCCTAATGTTCTTTCATCTAGAAACACCCTCCAAAGAAAACACATAGCACAGCTATTTCAATTTTTTTTTTTTTTTGCTAATTTTTATCCTCCTGCAGCTTAGTATTACAGGCACAAAGAATACACGAAAGGGAGTAATAAACTCTAAAAGGCAGAGTCAATGCAGATGCAAATTTTCCCTCTTCTCAGGCAGAGCAAATGTGATTGTTCCTCTCCATGAATTACAAGAGTAACACAGATTAGGTTTGCTATAAATCTCAGAGAAATCATTTCTATGGTTATATTACTGCGTATCAGGGCAATAATTCATGTGACAGTTGTAGAAATCACATGGACACCCAGCATCAAACTGATTTCTGCCAAACTTCCTTTATTTAGCCATAACGCCAATTTGCATATTTCCATTTAGTCAGCATAATTTTTAAACTGTTAAGCTAATGATAAATGGGTCCGTTTATTGCCAAATGAGGAGATTATTGCACAACTGTTGATCCAGTGGTCATCCTTGTAACGACAAAGACAATTATTTATGGTTTGAGATTGCTCCCCCTTCATCAGCTTTACAGCGTTTCACTGCTTGATAACAAAAACAGCACAAAGGGCCTTGCAAACCAGACAGATTTCCCTGCTGTGCACATCCAGCACCCAGGTTTGTTTTTACAAACTGGTTTGAACACTATCACCCACTTTTCAATTTAAAACGTCCAAATGAACAAAAAAAGATTATCAATAGCAATGCATCTTCTCACGCAAACAACACACCAAAGTGGTTCAGGCACAGTGATAAATATTCTGGCATTTCAGTCTGAGCCATTTCTGGAGGTGTTTCCATGTTTTAACCAATATATCCCTCGTTGCTCTGTGCAATTTGTCCAGTGTATTTACTGACTAAAAGAAAAGCACTAGGCACTGCCATTAAAATATAAAGTTAGTGGAGTCATGGACATCATCAGGAGGGAAGAAAAGCCACCTATCACCCCAGGCATCCCACTGACTGCAATTAAAAGCAGCCCCTGGCATTTATTCATCCTGGTGAGGTTCTGTTATTGAGGAGGTTTTATTTCATGCAAAATACTCTGTGCAGCAACAACACGCTGCGTGGCTGGGTTGTGGCTGGTGGGAAAGCCAGGAAGTATTACCTGGAAGCTGGAATTGAAAAAGATTAGGGATGCTGTTTAAGAAGTTACTGTACTACATGAACTGTCCTGAATAGTCCAGAAAGCAAACCCCACCCTGGGCTGCATCTCCAGAAGCATTGCCATCAGCCTGAGGGAGATGTTCCCTAAGATAAATAAAATATTATTAACTGAAAAATATTTCTGAACTATATCCCCCCTTTCCTCTAGTATATAGATTTGTGAATGTCACTAACAGAAGGGAAAACAAGCCTCGGATCTGTGACACGTGCACTGGAACTGGGCCTGGAAAATTCTATGAATTCTGTGCAGAAAGGGGGTCAGATTACAAATTTTCATTACAGGCAGTGATAATTTCTTTTGCTGCTGAGTCTTTGTGAGTATTAACCCAAGTTCCTAGAAGGCCGATATACAATGGAAAGTACGAAATTGTGGTTGTGATGTTTCAGAGGCATCCTGATGACTTTGGAAGGGTGTCCTATGATGTTTTTGTCACCTGCACAGGTTAAGGGTGGAAAATGTAATGCCTTTAAGTCCATGGAAAAGTTCCACTGGCCTCAGTAGAAATAGGATTTACTAGGAAAGATTCATATAGTATTTCAGACACAAGATGAAATTCAGAGTCTCTCTCTGGCATTTCAGGTGTATATTAAAAAGCACAACCATTAACAGCTCTTCAAAGGAGACCAGAAGTGAAGTACCAGCGAGACTGGATGAGGTCAATTACCCACAAAAAAAGGAGAAACTTCAGAAAGCTTTAATACATAGAATATCTACTTGAATAAGCATTATTGCAGGTAACCCTTTGGCCTGCTCAATTCTCCTAAGTGCCATAGGCTCCTATGGGTGTTTTCTGAATGGTGACCAAATCTGATTCTGTAAATGGTTTGATTTAAACGTCAGCTAGAACCCTGGCAGAGGAATCAGACTGAGCTGCTGTGAAGAATCACCACTCTGGATCCCATTCTGGTTTCTGTGTTTTTAAAGATTTGGCATTAAAGAACCAGAACAACATTCAATTCATTTTTAACATCTCCCCGCCCCGCCTCTCTCTGTGCTCTCCATCTCCCCAGTCCTTCTCTTTTCTAAGTATTCTTTGACAAAAACTGGTGTTTATATTCAACACAAAATAACAGTGTTTCTTAAACAGTACCCAAGGTGTTGCCTTTGCACGTCACCTCCCCAGACCTGTGGTGACACCACTGGCACAAAGACGCAGCACTAGAGAAGCTGAATTCACAGCTGTGATAAAGAAAAATAGGGACCTGCCATAGATTAATCATTTAGAAAAGGAAAAAAAAAATTACCAAGTCAAGGAATTAAACAAGAAACAAAGTTTTTGAACCATGACGAGAACTTTGTATAAAGAGACCTTGCTTAACTCCCTGCTCATAATCTAAACTAGGAAAATTCCAAACAAAATGACTTTGGAGAGAGTCTGCCTCGAAGCAAAATCCAACTCATGAAAATTCAAACCAACCAGTAAAATTATGCCAACAGCCTTCTTATCAAAAGCAATCCAATCAGAGAGAGGTAAAGTCATGCATATTAACCTGAAAATACCAAGAACTCAGGATCCCATTCAGGATCCCTGCTTTGGACGCTGACTTCTGGAGCTATTCCCAGTTATCCCACAGAGCACAGCCCCTCCTCTGGAGGGGAGCAGCTTCCAGGAGCAGTGGGATTGCAGTTCTGATCCAGACCACCTCAGACACAGAAGAATTGGGAGGAGAGTCACTGGGACACATCTCTCGAAGGACATATTTATGTCAGCAATTCACAAAGCCTGCACAGCTGCATCAGATAGGAAAAAAAAACCCCATTCAAACATAACAATAAATAAATATATTCTATCTCTGATGCATTTTCTGCTTCTTGCTTAGTCAGAGCTGCGCAGAGTTCACAGCAGCCTTGTTACAGCATTTCAGAACATCCTGCAAGCAGAAACACTTGGTTTCATGGCACTGCAGTTCTACCACGCCTGGAGAGGTTTTCTTGGATCCTCGGGCCAGAGGGAACAACATAAACCACTGCAAACAACCTCATGCCACACCAACAACCTCCATGACCTCCTTCCTGAAGCACCCGAAATAGCTGGAATCACTTGGATCTGTGGCTGGGTTGAATAGCAACAATTTCCTGGGAGTGATTCACTTTTTCACACATTGAGTGCTTCTTCAAATCAAACAGCCACCTCTGTTATGGTAAAAAGTTGTCAACTTTTCTCCTAAAAAAAAAAAGCACAACCCCCCCACACACACACCAAACTAAACTAAAAACAAACAAACAATAAACAAAACACCACCAAATCCAAAGGAAAAGCAAATCCGTGTTCAAACACAGAAAGAGGAGAGGTGTAAATCATCCTGTTGTTCTGCACTGATGTGTGCACTGATGATGTGTGCACTAATATATTAAGCTGAGTTTAATATATTGCTGTATGATTAAGTAAATATGTAGGGTCTGGCCCGGGGGTTAAAATGCTTTTATCTATCAAGAAAGGACACAGATTTCCTTGATGGTCACAGTGTCCATGTACCAAATAATGTAAAATTCTTTCCCGCAAAACCACATTTCCACCTTTTTTTTAATCCGTCCTTTCCGTTTCCACAGTATTTGAGTCGGAGAACTGTGACGCTGCTGTGAGTTTTCTTCTCCAAAATGAAGTCCATGTCTTTCTCCAGGAAGCTTTGGGAGCTTGACCTCCTTTTGCCTCCACCTTTGTGAGAAGGTCTGCAGATAAAGGAGGAAGCAGCAGAGCCACGGCCTCCCAATTCATTTTTACCTCTCTACCCATCAGAATATCTTTTATTGGAAGAAAGTTTAGTAAGTTCATACTTCCCCTCACAGTTTGTTCCAGGTGAAAAAGAAGAGAAAAAAATTCCAAGTTTTACGTAAGTGTATATCGCTATTGATCTGGAAAGAGGCTAAAAATTCTAATGAGCTTGTAATTGTAGCTTTACCTCATTTAAAAATCTCTTTTTCCTGGCTGAGATGGCAACAATGTAGAAAGATCTCACACATGCTGGATCTTCCCAGCTCTTACCAGGCATACCTTTTAATCTAGATACAAGGCTGGATAAAAATAGGGTTTAAAATCCTAGCCAGCCTCTGCCTCAGGTTTTGTATAATCCGGAAATCCATCTACATCCATTCTTTTGATGCCAGGTGAATCTAGAGTGGGACAAACTACTTTTAGCACGGAACAGATTGGATGGATGAACACAATACAAGCAGAATACAGGCTAATATAGCTTTGGGAAACTAATCTAAAGAGATATTTAACAGAAAATCCTAAAAAAAAAAAATGAAAAAAAGTTGAAGAAGGATTATTTTCACATTGCTTTTAGTTTCAAGTTTTGCTAATTTTAAGGTTCCAGTTCAGCAGGACTTTTAGATATGGTTATCAAAACACTTGAAAAATTACTGTATAAACTTTTCACTACTTCAACTAAAATTCTTTAACAGAATCTTTGGTTATGACAGGAAATGCTGCACATTCTACTTTTTATTTCACTACGTTACATATTTAGTATAAACAAGAACAGAGCTGTGGTTTCAAAATAAATTAGAGGGGATTTTTTAGCTCTGAGCAGTAGTATTTGTATTTCTCAACCTATTAAACCGACTTGGAATGAATATATACCTCCACCTTCAGGAAAAAGAAACAAATGATTATTTAATGTAATTATAAAGACAACAGCTGAGAACCTTGAGACTATCTTAGGCAAGGATTTTTTAAAAAATCCTTTTGTTCCATCCTTTGCAAATCATTTTCCATGATTCATCACATAACTCATTATTCAAGCCTTTTCCAGGGGAACTATCAGACTTATAAATTATTTAATGGTAACTCTGTGTTGAACATGTTTCTCTCCACTTCATACTACAGTATAATCCCATTTTTGTCTGGAAATAATAACTCAAGCCTTCCTTGGCAATCAGAGTAAATCACACTGAGATTTTTAATCAACTAAAAGATGGGTAAAGTTGGAAAGGGAATTAAAACTACATCCAGAACCTATGGAAACAGGGAATTGCAGTAGTATTTCTGTTCCTTGTGTTTCCTTTTGAGCTGTACACGTCAATCATGCCTTCAAAATAAAAAGGAGGGAAATTTTAAATAATGAGGTCAACAGGTAAGTCCAAGCAACTGCACCATTCTTTTAACTATTTACCAGATTTGTCTTGGATTGGGCTACATTTAAAGCTCGGATGTGAAGGGAAAAATGCTATTCCTACGGGGCACAGGGAACCCAATAACTTTCTTCTTCATGCTTAATAATCTTGTATGTGAGGGACCAATCTAATTTGTGGAAACGGATTGTACCTTAGGGATATGTTATTTCAACCCAAACTGAATATATTATTCATTCTAAAAAGCAGCAATAAAGATTATATAAGATGTAATTCATTATTTTTCTAAATGTTCCACTATTCCACGGGGAGATGAGACTTAAATAGCTTACAGGAAGCCTACCTTAATTAGGTTGCTTTTCAAATCAAATATCATGTAATTTTAACATTAAAAAAAAAATTGTCACTCAAGGGAAGCATTCCATTTAGGAGGATGATTAATGAAATTTAAAGGGGAGAAAACCCACATAGATCCACGGGTAACAAAAGATGTGGAGCAATCTGGGAGAGGGAAGGAGGCACACGTGGATGGACGTGTACAAATATGCTGTGAGCTATATACAGATATCCCTCTCATATTCATGCATTCCTGCACACACTTATGGAGAAAGGCAATTTGTTACCAGAGCAACCACGGTCAGTTGGCTTTTTTGTCCTCCATCAGGGCTGGTTTGCATTTCTGTTAACTCGTTTTAGCCATAGAAGCTCAGAAAAATTGGTGGCATAAAGGGATTAATTAAAGATTTGTACCCACGTTTACATTTGTAGGAATGGTTTTTCCATTTATATGAAAAAAAAAAAGAAGAAGAAGAAAATTTAAGTATCTTTTTCAGAGATTTACTAACAGTGAAATTTACTTCACTGTAAGACAGTGAAGGCATAATTGAGGCACTTCGCCTCAGTGGGACTATTAAAATACTGATGTATATGCCATAGAAATAGACATCACTTTTCTGTGCACAGAGTAATGCTTCAGTTTCTCAGATCCCAGAATGCATTAATTTCCATAAATATTGACTTTTAATGAGGGTCGTGGTCAATGATTTAATCTGGGGGCTCCAATTCCACTGTCATTTAAGTAGCAACAATAAAACCTGAAACTCAGGTTCTTTAATCCCCATATCCCTTCCTAAAGACACTCAGTGCTACGTTTTATAAACCTTCAAATAGCCTTTAAATGAAAGGCTTGAATTAGGCAGCAGAATCTGAAACTTCTGGCCTCACCCTGATGGCATCCCAGTTTACACTGTAGGAAAATTCAGAAAATTCCACAAAATTCAGAAAATTCCAGAAAATTTCAGGTATCAAGGATTTATATATCATAGGGAGCCATGGTCCAGCGATGGAAGATGATGGATATAATCCAGTTACAATTCTTTTTTTCTTTTTTTTTCCTATCAGGCAAGAAACTCTTTGAAATGAAGAATATTTTGACTAAACAGTGAGCAAGAGAAGAAAAGGCCATGAATTTATTGCTCTTTTCCCCAACCTCTTTGCTTCTTGGTTTGTTTCATTTTTGTTTTCCTTTGGTTTTTTCTGTTTTGTTTTGTTGTATTTCACAGTTGTCTGGGCAAGGACCACTCACATCTTCGCTATTAGAAACAGATCCATCCTGCAAGTCTGGCCTATACTTTAAACAAAACAGACTAATGTATTTAATTTATTACAGTCTGTTCATCAGAGACACTTTTCCAGTAAATAAAAATCATATTATCTCCAGAGAAATGACATACATGAAGTGGTTAGGGGCTGCAAACAGTAATTTTCCTCATAAATGACAATAGGGATTTTGTAATATGATTTCACACAGAGCTCAGATATTTCAGTTTATAATGTTAAGATTTACTTCACTAGGTCTGTGAAAAGAATGTTATTAGTTTTTGGCTTGGTGAGAGACTACAATTTTTAATCAATTCTGGGTCAATCAATTTCTAGTTTGCTTAGAACAAACAACAGATGTTGTTTTGAGTCAAATGAACCTTTGTTTTTAGTTATATACTTTAACCTTAAAACCTGCTATTTAGTTTTCAGCAGCTTTTGAGGAGATTATTTCAAAATAACAATTATTTTTTAAAAAAGCCTCTATGCCTGTTTTTTTTCAAATTTAGAAATGTATTTCTGGAATTTTAGTTGAGTCTCTTTTTTTTGTATGGATGATCAAATCTACTTGCCAAATAAAAAATAATAAAAAAACCCTACTCAAAAATCTGTGTCTATCTAGACCAAAAAAATGAAGTCAGCCTGGACGTTTTACTCCACTGCAGACTCCTCTGTTTAATCCTCCACAGGTTGGTTTTTCTGCACCTTCCAAAAGAGGAGGTTGCAGTAATAAACAAATATGAAGCCTTGAGAGATTTGGAAATAACCAGGACTCTTTTGTTAATAAATTAAAAAAAAACCCCAAACAATTAATAGTGAGCCCATGCTTTGGAGTATAATGTTCTCTGTGTGTATTCCTATGCAGATTTAAAATAAATTACAGCACATTTGATGCAGTTAATGATGTTTCAGACATGCCAGTCTTTTTCAGATGGGTTTTCATGTATCACATTTTCTCTAGGTCTATTCTTCAGCCTTCTCCAAATCATTTGTTAAGCAAACACGGAAATGTGGAAAAGCAAATGTGGAAAAGACCAAACTAAGGGCTGTGGCAGTTTGGACACATCTCAGTCATCTCACAGGAAAAGTCCCTGACATCCTCCCACAGCAGGGCATGGGAATGGTCCTTTCCTGTGGATCCAGGGAGCTGGGACACAGAACAGCCCCCTGGAGCCCATCATGAGCTCCTTTCAAGCTCAGAACCCCTGAGAGGCACCAGCCAGCTCCTCTCCCTGGGCACTGAGTGACTTTATGACCCTTCAGGAGGAAAAAGGGTTTTGGCACCAACACAGAGGGTTCTCGAGCAACCACCTGAGCTCCTGTGCTGATCACAGGAAGCAAATCAGCTGCTGGCTGGAAGTGCTGCTCCTTCACACACCAAGGTGCTGCCCTCTGTGCTAAGGTGGACACAACTCAAAAGCCATCATGACTTTATGGCCCCTCCAGCTCCAGGTTTTCTCTGTCCCTCCTGATGTTCTGGAGCTGGCTTCTCCTCCACCTGGAAGGCTCTCGGAGGTCTCTGCCCTCTTTCCCATCTCCCAGCCTGCTCTCAGGGTCACAGCACACCCACTGTGCTTCGTGCAGGCACAAGGTTACAGCTTGATAACAACACAGATACTTGAAACTAAACATGGGGTTTATATTTTCCACATTCAGATGAATTATTTAGGATTCAGCTATGGTCACTGCAGTTTAGGTAAGTGGGGGTCACCAAGGGATAAGGAGAGGAAAATAAAAGAGAATTTCTGGAAGAAATGTTTTTCAAAGGAAAGGAAAGATTCCAGTTGTCGGGTTTTATTTCCTATGATTTTACAGCCTGCTCTTTGATTTTCTGTGCAAGAAACAGTCTGCCTGTCTTATCTGTGAAAGAAGATAAGGGCACATCACATCATAGTATTTTGAACCAACTCTTAGCCTTAGACTCTGCTCTAAGGTCTCATTATTCCCAGACGATATAGATAGAAATGCCTGTCTCAGGCACAATTTTTTTTCCCCCTTCAAATTATATGACAAGTCTTTAAGAGAAGTTATTTGTCCATTATGCTACAATATGTCTGGGAAAGGTATCCATCATGACTGAGGGAAAAATCATTCATTTTCAGACCTGTCAGTCTGAGCAGACAGAACAGGGATCATCTCAGCATGGAATAACAGAGGCAGCTCATCCTCCATGAAAGTTTAGCTCCGTCAAGGCACCTCTGACATCCAGAGTTGGTTCTTCCTTCCCAGCAGTTCCTTTCACTTTTTCAACAGGAAGTTTGTGCTTCCAGTTGAAGTGCAGCTGTTTTAACTCTGCTGGCAGGGAATTGGAAAGCTCAAGTGCATCCTCAACCTGCACTTCTGCTGGGCAGGAAAACAAGCAGAGAGTTGTACACTCCCGGTTTGTGATATCCCGGTGAGGATGAGGCAGGGAGGTGTCAGCACAAAAAATTTAGAATAGAGGTTAATAAAGAGCATTAGGCAGGTGTGGCAAAATTCTGGTGTTTTGGAAGGCATAGAGACTCGCCCTACAATGTGATGATGGTGTTAAATGCTTCTCACACGGAGGTTTTGCATCAGACTCCAAGAGCTCAGAAAAATCACAGCTCTGACAGGAAGCAAGCTATGATCATAAAAGCTCCATTAATCCCTTCTGTAACTGAGATTTCTACATGCATCCTCAGATCAGATCACATAGCAAAAAGAAACAACAACAACAACTAAAACTACAAAGAAACCAAAAAAACCCTAGAAAATCCTCCAGGTTTTAATGAGAAATCCGGTTTTATGGGTGTGTTGGTTTAGCACAGACGGTGAGGTGCAATCGGTGATTTCCTTTGAAGTGACAACCAGAATAGCCAATTGCAGGCAGGGATACACCTCTGGGACACACAACCTTAAAAAAAGTTAGAAGGAAGGCTGGGATGGCTCTCTCTTCCTTCCGCCTTCACAGGAGGTAAGGCAGCCCTGGCTCTCTCCCTTTTGGAGGGCCCTGGGACAGCCCGGCCTGCCTGTGCCCTGAGCCTTCATGGAAGGCCCGCCTGGCCTGATGACTCCCAGCCGGGAGAGGGGATGGTGTGCCCCCATCCTGACCCCGATCGTTTTTTAGAGCTAAAAACACTTTGCTGCTCCCCTAAGGGGAGTGAGCTGGCCCGAGGCCTGGCCGTGGGCCTGGGCGCTTTCCCCAGCAGAGGAAGGGGAGCCGGGAGCCTGCAGCCGCTCCGAGCTGGGCCCACCCTGAATGAGACCGAGGTGTTGGAGAAAGGAGCTGTTCATCAGCCGGGCTGCTCCAAGATCTGCCTGCTTGAGTTTTTCCCTCATTCCCGTGGCTTTTGAAAATCCTGGCTGCCATGGGCAGAGATCACACGACCATGGCAGGCCTGGACAAGCTTTAACGCTTTGCTGCCGGGAGATGGGATTTCTGAAGCACCGGCTCTTCCCAGAGTGAGAACAAAGTGATTGATCATAGAGAAGACTTAACATAACAGTCAGATGGAGAGAATGAGAAAAGGATTGATTAGAGGAAGGATGAAGGAGTTGCCTGTTGGCTGGACTTTCTTGTTCAAGCTATGGAAATGAACTCTGTTGGTAGATTGTCCTTTAAATAAGGGGAAAATATGCATTTGGGGAGATGATTGGTAGATTTTTGAGCAAAGGTGTTTGTGATGGACTGTATGATCCCATGAGATGCCTGAACAGGGAGAAAGAGATGAGAATCTCCCGCACCAGTGAAAGAAGTGAGAAGACATCTCTGTTCCTTGAGATGAAGAATCCTTTGCCTTGAAGCTGCTTATCTTTAAAAGGTGACACCCCAGATGCCTGAGTTCCATTACCCATAAGCAGTTTGGGGGAAGAGACCACATGGAAGCAGGGTTTCCCCAGGCGGCTGTTTCTGTGAGAGTTCCAACCCACAAGAGAACTTTTCTGGGCTGTCAGTGGGAGAATTCCATGAGTCCAAGAGACTCCTCTCCTGAAGAATAGATGAAAGACTATATTGAAATGGTGAAACTGGCTGAATGTCACAAGTTTTGTCTCTATGTTGTCTGTAGGAAAGTGAACACTTGAAGGGGGAGGAGAAGGGTTTTGAAAGTTTCATTTTTTTCTTTTCCTTACTGTGTGTTAATAAACTATCTGTTTACTTTTAAGTTGAGCCTGTTTCGCCTTTTTCTCCCAAAATCCTATCTCCCACTTGGCAAACAAAATTCGGAGAACGTGAAACCAGCACAACAGGTTAGTTAGAAATAGAAATTGTGTTAACATCCGTTAATGGGCAATCATGGCATTTTAAAGTGTTCATTTGCAGATTGTTCCACACATAATGACAAGACAGGAAATAATTATCCAAGGCCTTAATCCTAACCCTTCATAAATTAAGGTTCTCTCTCTGCTACAATTTCTCACCCAGTACCACAAGACCACAAAATTCCTAGTAATGACGGATTGATTGCACAGTATGAATATCTTAAAATAAGACAACATAAAAGGAATAGAATTAGCAAAACCTGAGTTAGATCTTCCAAACTATAACAGCAGAAATATCAGCCTTCATGCTTCACTTATTATGGGAATGGAATAATGCCTGCTAAAAGGTGGGCTGCAGTTCATAAATACAACCTAATTTAGCTTATCCTCAAAGTGCTGGACATAAAAAAAGAAATCAAGAAAACAAAACTCGCATTAAAGCATTTTTGTCACACAAAACCATGTACAACAAAACAAATTTTATGTGTAATTGTATTTTGACCATGTTCTTATCATTTATCATAAATCTTGGGTCTGAATATAGATATTGTACAATTACTTTCACCATTTGGCATAATTGTTTTGATCTTAACTGTTATTCATTCTGAGAGAAAAATACAGTGGATAATACCAGATAACAAAGGGACCGTTTATGAGTAATGATGCTGCTCAACAAACCCATTGTCATTCTCCCATTTAATGGTTATGTTCTGTGTGTGGCCCAAATTATGTGGCAATCCGTAATATAATGATACAGCTGTGGTAACTCTGCAATCCCTGAAAAGCACAGCAGAAATTTAAATAAAAAATTAAAAAAAATAAAAAACAACCCCCAACCCTGCCTGTGACTTGTCAGTATCCGAATGTTACATTAGCAATATTTCAAATAGGAAAAAAAACCCCCACTATTAAGCTTTTCTATCACAGCAGGTGACATCCAATTCACCTAATTTTAGCCACCAGAAAGTGGAGTCTAATTCTAAAATATCCATTTATTGTACCATCAATTACCAGGAGATAATTAATTCCTTCTTAAAATGTAGAGGCTGGATTGTTCTCTGGGGACTCACTGACTACAGATCACTTCCAGACAAGTTTTGCAGACTTGGCACCACACAGGAACAGAAATATTTCTGTGATTCTCTGTGCCATTTGACTTCCCTCTAACAAACAGCAACTTCAATTACTCAAAGACTTGGAAGTCTCAGAAAACCCTCTGAAAAATTCCAATAGGACAGAAAAAAGATCCCAGCAGACCACTGATATCCAGCACAGCATTGATTACAGGCAGTTTTTCTCTTTTAGATCGTTCATTCTCAGGGCCTATTTCTCCAGTTAACTCTGAAGTGAATTCAAAACATTGATATATTCATAATGAGCATTAAAACCCTCCTTAACTCACTTTCTGCACAAGACCTCCAACTTCCTGAGCACAATGTGTGGCCTTCACTCTGAGATGTACATCACTGTGCACATCACTGTTCAGTTGTGACCATTTAATTAAGTGCCCCAGGTCATTCCCGAGACCAGACGTGGCAGAAGGAAGGAGGAAGATTAATGGAGTTGTGGCTTCTCCCCTGAGGAAGGATGGGCTGGCACAGGAACAGGCTCCCCTGGGTGTCTGCTACTGAGCAGCCCCTTCACTCAGGCCATCAGCTGAACCCAGTCCTTGCTCTGTGTTAACATCTCATCATTCCCACTGTTAGCATTGAAACAGATAATCACAGAATGATGATATGCAGGTGCTTTTATTGAAGAGCTCTAGGAGTCAGGGGTACAGACCCAAATCTGACTCCCACATGGATTCGAGATGGGCACATTTTTATACCCTTTTGTTATATAACTATATCTATTAATTATTAAACTCATATTGCTCTATTGTATACATTGATCTTATCCAAGCATGGATTCTTGTGGTTTCCATCAGGCTCCCCAAACATAATTTCTCATAATTCTTATTACGATTACATCATTTCTCATGATTCTTGTTCAGATTAAACAATAATCATATTCAATTACCAAACAATTGTTACAATTAACAATCATATAATTTATCATGTGATGATTATGCAGGTGCAGTTTCACATGATCTAGTAAAGACAAAGCCCAACCTTTGTTCCCAGGGCCTGCCCAGCCCTGGTTCCCTTTCCCAGGCCTATCCAGGCCCAACCTTTCTTTCCACTTTCCCTGAATCTATTGTATACAATTCTCATGATTTCAGAAACATTTTAACCCTATGCTATCACCATCATCCCTTAACACGGAAATATTGCACCACTTGCAAGCTTTGCATATTCCCTGTCTGTCTCCAGCAAATATCAACTACCCAGTAACATCCCAGGGGTTTTGTTTCTACCTGTTAGCAACTTAAAATTATTTTCTATAAGGGGATCATGTCTAAACTTAATTTTCAAAACACTCTATTATTGCCTTTAATGAGAGGTATGGAGAAAGAAGGAGGAGAAAAAAGCTGGAGAAATCCAGACATCAAAATGCTGGCTGTCCTGACCAGACCTGCAAGTTTGTCAGGATGGAACAGTACAGAAAAGTTTGAAAAGACAAATTGCACAAAACCAGGTGTGCAATGTAAGATTCAGCATTATAATAATTAGCTGTCTTAAAGTCCCAGCTCATTTGTTCTTTTATTTTGTTTAGAATCAATATCAGTCCAGTTGATCTATAACTCCCAAGTCATGATTTTTACCTTATCCAATACTGGGGCAATTTTATAACCTCTATTTTTTGTGCAACCTTTCTTTTCTTTTAAACATTGGTGTTAATTGTGGCTCAGGACACAAAGTCAGTTCTTCTCTGCCTCCAGAACACATGTCCCCTAGACTAGAGGATTACATATTGTCCTCCTGGTAAATGTAACTTCCTCATCCTCCCCAGTTAGAGCTGACAACATTTTTATTTCTCCAGGGCTGGAAGGAGCCTCTTGATTTTAAATCCTGGTATGGCTTTTATTGCTTACACTGGTCTTACAAAGCTATTTTTAACCCAAACACTCTTTATTTTGAAAAACCTTCCTTTTTACTTACTCTCTTCACTATTGATATCGCTATTATATTTTTTCTTCCCCTTAGTAACTGCTTAGAACCTTTTAAATAGTAACTTGTGTTTACTACCTGTTTCCTGTTTTATATCCCTTATCCTGTTTTATTGCTGCTCCCCTGTGTCCTTTTTTCACCCAGGTGACTGTCTTGAACACTGGAGCTTTATTTAGAGAAAAATACTGGGGATGAAACATGTTAAATTTAAGTATTTCCAATCTATATAATTTACAATATCTAAAGTATTATATATCTTTTATATATATATATATAATTATATATATCTTTTATATCTATTATAATATTATAGTATTATCTATAATATTATAGTATTATCTATTATAATATGATAGTATTATATATCTTTATATATCTATATATCTATCAGAGCAAATATTCCAACTGCTTTGAAAAATCAGGATTCCTGCTCCTTTTGTTGATTAAGGCACAGCAGTCCTCAGTGGCTTGGCAGTTACCAAATCAATACAACTTCGCCCAGTTTGGGGGCAGAGTGAGTCTCTTCCATCTGGGTGAAATTATGGGACACCACACATGGCTTCATAGCTGCAGGACTTGCTTTGTAGCATCCACGGGTTTGCTTCATCCTGCTGGAGCTACTTGCTTAACTATGGGTCTGCAAATAATTCTTGACTTCGGTTTTTAATTTAATTCTTTAAAAACGTCTTGCTTAATAAAGCAGCAGAGATTAAACATATTGTGAAGAGTGATTTTTATGGGAAAAATAAATGCCTCTCGTATAAGTGACAAGCCAGTACGCTGCAAAAAATAAATAAGATTAAAGATAAAAAATACTAAGGGGAAAAAAAGGATATTTTGCCAGTGGTGAACCAGTCTCTTAAAAAGAGAAATCACTGGGTGAGGAGCTATACATTAATCTGCTTTCCATTGCCATCTGTGTGAGATCTGAGTCGAGGGAAGGGACGCGAGTGCTCTGAGTTCCTGAACTCCGTTCCCTCTTTCCTTCTTTACTACCTCTTTTCCCGGCCACCATTTCTAGCAAAGGTTGGTGTTCTCAGCACATGCTGCTTCCTGGTCCACGCTCACCTGGGTTTAAGTGGTGCTGGAGAGAATAAACGGATGGCAAAGCAGCAGCTGGGGGCAGGGCTGGAGTGAGCAGGCGAGATCCTGGAGGGGAGAGAAGCTTCACAACTGTTAAATTGTTTTTCTCCGTACAGCAGAAGCGATAAGACCTGGCTTTATCTGAATGCTCCCTGGACCAATTGTTTTTTCCTCTCACTGTCCTCACAATACCTCTACACAACTCCAAAGTCAGGCACTTAAAGTCTTAGCAACTTTCCGCCGTTTAAGGCTTTGGGGAGGCTACAAAATAAAATTAAGGGCAGAATTTAACCTTCGTTGTTTTGCTGTGTGGTTACCAGGAGCTTTGCAGTGCAGTGACCTTTCTTTAAATCCAAGGTTTCATTACATGCAATTACAAGCCACTAACTTAACCAGGTTTAACCACGTTCTGCATGGCACAGACAAACTCCTCCACCGAGCTGAAAAAATCCCCAAGCAGTACATACATACAAATGGAGTCGAATTTCTTTAATGTAGGCATCATAATTTAGTTGATATTTCGCTGCAGAACTTTGTGCCAGACATGAAGACATCTTCATCCATAATGATCAACCCTAAAATAAAGGAAGATAAATTATGTTTGACATTATTAAGCCGGCACACGTCTCTCTCCTCTTTTACTCAGTTTAAAAGAGATTCTTTGCACAAGCCTTGCAGTTTCTTTTTCTTGGGAAGAGAGTAGAAAAGATGCAGTGAGGAAGTCATTATATGGAATATCTAGTGTGGGATTCCCATATGTAAAAGCACTCTGAAATTCAGCTCTTTAGAAATCAGAATGCCAGTAATTTCTAATTCTTGTTTGGATTTTACCCGAATGCATTTCCTGTCCTTCAAATATTTAATGTGGTATAAGCTTTATTAAAGTCACTTCTGCAAGCACTTGAATTTGAACACAAAGTCTCTTAATAATAATTATCTGATACAACACATGAATATTGAATATGAATATGATGCTACTCGATACTTCAGTTGCCTCGTTACTTTAGAAGCCATTTAAATATGATGTAAGCCTTGAAATGAATTAATCATACAGTCATGCTTAGGTAACAACATCTTATATATAAGAAGGCAAGAAAAATCTGCTCCAGAAAGATTAGAGGGCTGAGAGTTAATTGTGCTCCAGTGACTGCTGTGCAACACAGCAATATCCAAACTCATTTTAACCCTTCTTCTTGCTGGTAAAACTGTGTAGAGCAGCTTAAACTCAGAAAAGGCTCTTCTGCTCTGAAAAATGAGAAACGTTATAACCCCGATCTTTCTAAAATAAACCCATTATTTTTAACCTTTAACAGGGGGACTGGGGGAGTGTATCACTCTGTCCAGTTAGAGCTTGGCTTAGAGGCTGCAGGGTTTGAGGGCACTTTCTTTCCTAGGCCTTTGAAACACAGCCAAAAATGGAAGCAAAAAAACGGGTTTTAGGGGATCTTTTTGCTGTCAGCTGGAGGACAGACTGGGTAAGAATGTCTGCTTAGTATTTGTAATTTTCTCCTGAATATCAAGTCCCACAAGTCTATGAGAACCTTGTGTATTCACATAAGTTTATTTCATAGACTCAAAGGATGGTTTGGGTTGGAAGGGTCCTTAAGAATCATCTATTTCCATTTTTTTTCTTTTGGTTTTTTTTCATATTTCTCCACTTTTTGCTTGTGCTGTCAGTGTATGAAAGGCCTGAAAGCTGCCTCGTTTCTGCAGACTTTTTGACAGAGCTGTTCTCTCTAAAGCTTTTCAGAGATGGATGGAGACTTGAGTAAAAGCCAAGAGGCATTTAGAAGGAAATGTGCTATGGAAAAAGACTTCCCAGGCCTGGGATAATGGAAAGAGCAACGTGGTTTTGACAACTACAAGGGAAGCAAAGGGGAGAAAAATCAAAAAGAGGTGAAGTGAGTCCTTAGGCAGCTGCTTTTTGTTGTTGTTTTCCATTTTTCCTGAAAGACTGGACTGACAGACAGCAGTCAGAGGGCCTTGGTAGGCTGGAAGTTAAGTGAACCTCTGATTTTTACTCAGAGTTTCTCTCCTTCCCAGGACACTGATTCCAACTACTCAAAACCAGAGCCGAACTTATTTGAACCTTCTGTCAAGGTCTTTCCCTCTATGCTCTGCATCTGCCAACTCCCCTATTTCAGTGTGTCTCAAAACAAATGGTACTTTACATTAAAAACGTATCAGTCAAACCAAATGGCTTGCAGGATTATATTAAAATGCCTACTGACCTGAAGCCCAACAAAAATGAAATACATCATGTGAAATTCAGCATCTCTGTTACCTGAACAAACCTATATCACTCAGGGCAACTCACAAAACTGCTTCAAATATTTGTTAAAACCAGGTGACAAAGACATTTAATGAAAAAAATTATATCTCTGAGTATCATTGTTGCTTTTCTTTATTATATATATTGCACTGTATTGCTTATATTGCATTTCTTCTTATGTATTTCTTTCTTTGCAAATATTTGCAAAGAAATATTAATGTCTTTTCACATCCATGGACTATTCAATCCATGTTTTCTACAAATATAGTGAAAATGAAATAACATTAGGATATACTAATTGTAAAAAAGCACAACCACCACTCACTAGGAAATTATAATTCCCTACACTCATCCTAGCTGCAGAATTACATTTTTAAAAAAAATATTACTGATATCCATGAACTATTTCAAGACAGAAAAATTGTATTTTACAGAGAAATCATTATTTGGCAAGAAAATGTTTGTCTTGATTGACATACAAGATTTCATTCCCCTGACTAAAGTGCCCAAGTTAGAAAGCTGCTCACACACTTTATATCTAAAAGGAGAAGCTGAGTTTTCTCTGGAGGGTCCAATGCAAAGCATCTAAGTTAAATTCTTGCTCTGAAATGCCCTCTGGAGAAATATCTATCTCTCTTGTCATGAATTTCATTGGAGGCCTAAGAAGATTAGTTTCTGGTTTAGTCACTAAAAGCTCCTGGAGCTGGACAGTGGAACTCCCTCTTTATGTACCAAACAGGCTGAACCAAACATGTGGAACCACACTTCCTTTTCATCTAGAAATGTGGACCTAATGAATTGTAATGAATTTCCAGGATTCAAATTAAATTAAGTCACTATTACCTTTTTTGGGGTTTTTTTGATAAAATGACAGTCCATGTTTGGATTAAAAAGAAAAGTGTCATTTCCCATCTTTTTAAGACGTTATCTTCATCGCTGAGGTTGGCAAGAGTGCAGGAAGCATTTGGACTATTGAAATCCTTGCCGTTTTTCCATATGGATTGCCAGCAGCAGTTACAGCACTCCCGATTCCACTTTACCAAACTGACTCACTGAACAGAATTAAGGGCATTTACCCTCTGGAAGGAAGGTGAAAACGAGTAAGCAAACACTTGCATAAATACAGAAAACACGGAGGAAGCACCCCACCCTGCACCTTGCACCGGTCGGCAGAGCAGATATCGAGCTGAGCAGGGGCTGAGTGATTTTTGTGGAGAGCAGTATCAACACCATGCAGCTCTGCCTTCCTCACCCAGAGCCTGTCAGCCCCCGGTGAAACTCGCTGTATTTCAGGTGCTGTCTCTGGTTGCCTTGACACAAGCCAATGATTTGTGTCCCGTTCAATTTAGCTCATGTGAGAATACTCCGAGCCGCTCGCCATGTGTCAGGGGCTGATAATTGCATTGATCCCCTGGCCGTGGGCTCAGCCAGGGCACTCTGCTGAGGACAGGGGAGCTGGGGACGGGCCTCGTTAGAATTTGTAAATTTGACTCTCTGGCTGGTTTGATTCCAATCAGCCTTGGCAGGGCGACGTGTAAAATAGGGAGTGCTAAATGTGCCAATAAGTGAATTACTTTTCAGATTATGTTGCTGGTGGAGATATTGATGAGTGGGCTTTGTGAGCTGAACGCAGCAGTTTGTTACATTCTATTTCCTATTGAACAGGTGAATGTGTTCTGATAAAATGAAGGAAAAAAACCTGCTCATCTGCAGGCTTTTTTTTTTTTTTTAAAGTTTGGTTTTAGAGCACCATAGTTATTTCTAACAATAATTTTCACTCTTCTCTTTTAACGTTCTCATCAAGAAAAAGCCCTGAGTTAGAAGACCTTTCCTCACGACAATGAACATCCAAAACCAAAGTTTATAAAACAAAGACAAAGCTTCTGGAAACACAGCCAGACTTCCATCATTTTGGGGTACAGGATCATTGCTAGCTGATCCTGCATCAGAGCCCAGTTACTAAATTTTTTTTAAAAAATCAAATTTTCAGATATTCTTGTTATCAGCTTCCCTGGCTAATTCCCTGAAAATATTAAAAAGCCCCAAATATCCAAACATAAAGATGTTTTCAGCAGGTGATTAAACTGTCAGTGTTCAGTCCCTCATTTATCATATAAGGATCCTCACACTTAAGACCCCTAATTTGAACAGTGACAACTTTTCATGATTCTAATGGGTTTCTCTCGTTTCTTTTCTAAAATTCCCCTAAAGCACGACGCCTCTAAATCTGGGAAGATATAGGTGCAAACTGAGAGATTCACAGCTCCATTTTACAGCTGTCTCTGAGCACCCAGAGCTCCAAAGAACTTTCTGAAAGGTGCAGATGTTCAGCACCTGTTGGGGAGCACTGCCAGGAGGATCATGTTTGCAGCATGCCAAGCAGCCATGAGCATTTCCAGGACTTACAGAGGTCTTTAAATCCCTCATGCTTTGCTTCCTCAAGTTTTGGACAAAAACTCAGTGTTCTGCATACTAAATATTGCAAGCATCAAATTTTAGTATTAGCCTCGCTGCTGTTTAGACAGATTTTGCCAGTTTGTTTTGCTTTGCTGAGCACGGATACAAGGAAATTGCATCAATAGCTTGAATGGGGTGGTTTTGAAAGAAAAAAATGTTATTTAAAGTCTGTTTCAATTTTTGAAAGGGAGGCTATTCATAATCACCTAAACTTGTAAATCATAATTGAAAGCCAAACACATGAGACTACTCCCCACCCACTTATAAATGCATTTTAAAAGAACTAATGTTTAAGATCTAATTTTTTACTGCAACAAAAAACCCCGCATAACTACCCTGTAGGCAGAAAAGGAAATGAAAAACATGTTCAAAATCACATATGGACACTTTAACTGCTTTAGTAAAGTTTTTGCTTGATACACTTGTTTTATTTTTAAAGCTCAGTCAAGGTGACTGGGGGAAAAGAAAATGTGGGTACTTATATTCTGTTGTTCAGTGGTGAATTTACTGTACACTGTCATGTTGTCTACACTCAACTAAGTAAAATTCCAGGATTGCAAGAATATCAGAAATATTAATTGGTTGAATTTGCCACTGGGTAGGTATTTCCAACAAAAATTGCATATATGAAAGTAATAAAGAGCTAGATGCAGATCCTAAGTGTTGAAAAACATGGGCATTAATTAATAAGTTAAGAGCTGTGATCTTCTTCTTTGGGAAAAAAACCCAAAAAACAGTGGGAATATCAGCATGGATTCATTTGCAGGAAATTACATTTGTAAGAGGAAGAAATTAGGATAACCATGGATCCTATGGTTTGTTAATTCATCAGCACAGCAGGATTAGCTTAAATAGCAACTAGTGAGGATATGTCGAATCGATGAACCTGGGTAAAGAGTTTCAGTGTTTGCTCACCTCCACGTGATATGTGGAAGCTTCAGCTAAAAACCAAGGCAAGTTTCCAGGTGGAGTCTGATGGAACACTCACTGAAAGGAGAAGAAAAAATTCAGCTTAAAGTTCCTCCAATACACAGTCACAAATTATAGATCTCGCAGTCAGCTGTGGTCAATCAGATGCCTACTTTACCCATAGATTTTAGATTATGTGTGGAAATATGGACAATTCTGATTGCACAAAGAAAAGCACAAAATACTGATTTTTTTTTTTCCCCCTTCTTTGGTTCACTTTTTAAGTGGTAAGCACACATGCTGTATGGTAGGATTGATTACTGGGCTGAATTCAGTAATTAAAAAAATACACAAAGGTTGCATTGAAATTAAGGTACTTAAGATTCATTGAATTCAGCACTTTGCTCCTCTCACAGAGTCATTGCTGGGCAATGAGCAAACCTCAGGAAATTATACCCAGGCTGTGCTCGGGGTAAGGTTTTGACTATTTGCCCTGCTGGGTGATTTCAGCCATGCCATACATGTCATTATTCCATGCTCAGGGTGGATATTTGGGTTCCCCATCGACTCTCCAGCCTCTGTGTTGTTCCAGTGCCTGAGGAATCGTGCACAGGCATCCAGTGAGGGCTTCCTCTGCCTGCTGAGTGACTGCTTGGCACAAAACTCCATCCTGCCCAAATGGTTCCTGGAGAGCTGCATCCAATATAGAGCAGTCAGTCAACAGCTCCCGAAATAGCCAGCATAATCAGATCCACAGCACAAAAGGCAGCCTGCTCTTGCATCAAATAGATGAGACAAAGAGAGCCTTAATCTATCAGACAAAGAGGAGGAATAAGATCAAGAAATCCTTATGGTCCATCTGTGCTGGTTTGCCTCTGTTTCTTCATCCACGTCATTTGACCTCAGTGCATTAGTTTTCCCGAATATGTTTTCTCTGTTACTGGTCTCTTCATCAGGCAGAGCTGATGGCTTCAGCTGCTCCCAATTAAAAATAAAAAGAGAAAAAGTTTTAACTGCTTAAACTTCTGATATGAGAGGAAAGGGAAAAAAATATGTAATTGATAAAAAAGCAGGCTGTGACATGCAGGACTTTGCAGATCTTGTCCTACAACCACCACTTCTCCTTCCAAAGAGCAAATCATTCCCAGCAGGGAAGCACACATGAACAGCAGCTTGGCTCCGTTAGGTTTTCTGTCTAAATAAAAATAGTTCCTGCCTTCAAAAGCTTAAAAAATGACTTTGGTAGGGTGTGAAAGCAGAAAACCTGTGATCTTTACAAAGAAATTATGGTTACTACTATTGTGTAGCATTTTAATATATGGAATTCAGAATATTCCAGTTTTAGAGTCTAAAATGCACATGTGAAATATGTACATTTTCTCCAAGGAAGAATAGAGTTATCCATGAGTAATCTCAAGCACTAAGACTCTTTCTGTTCTAGTATCAAAGCCGGTTTAGAATTTTGGGCTGACGACTGAAAATATGCATCAGTCAGTGTGGAATCTTAAAGACCTCCTCCTGTTTATTGCATGTAACTAAATGTCTCCATCATTACTCCATGAGAAAGATCTGTACATTGATACACAGAACAGCTTCAAGTCACTGATCTGAACACAGCCAGGTGCAGAAATTTATGAAGGAACGCACTGTCTATAATGAAAAGTGTTCATTAAAAAAAAAAGGGTGGTCCCAGAAGCTCAAAAAGAGTATTTAGCCAAAAATAACAAGGAGCTGTAAAAAACACCATAAATTTAGAAAAATATCTGATATTACCAGTCAAATGTGCTGCCCAGCAAACCACAGTGAAACACCACAGACTGCAAAGCCTTGAAGGCCCTTGTGCTGTGTCTGCACCATCTTCTCTGATGCTCCTGGTTAAAAATATAGAAAATATTTCCACTTCCACAGTTCCCTGCCAGATGTCTCTCCATTGCAAATGCCACCCTCCTCCAGACTGGTTGCCCTCCCTAAATAACATTTAGCATGTCAGTTTTAAGTGACTGAGTGCAATATTCAGGTCTTTTCAGTGCTGCAGCTGGGATAGCACAGGAGATTGTGGTATTCCATGGAAATGCACCAGATATAATAAATATGACAGATAGCCCCCAGGAACTTCTCTCTTCATACTGCTCTCAGCTCTCACTCCCTTGGTGGAAAGGAAGGCTGAGAACAGTGGGAATTGCTCATCACTTCACTGGACCAAGAACGATACCAAAAAGTTGTTTGGGTGGTTTTTTTTTTTCTGAACACTCTTGAGATTCGGCTGCATTCTTACAAATGTATTTAATTTCTGTTATTCATGGGTTTTTTAGGGAAAGAGAAAAACACGCTGTTTTTAAAAGCCTTCATTCCTAGTGAGAAACTGCTCTTATAAGAATCAAATTTGAACTTCTACCAGTCTTTGTCCATGCTTCGCTCAGAGAGTAATTTGGATTCCGAGTTACAGAGAGACATGAATTACCATGACCCTCTGGTTCATATTATTTTTTTGAGGATTGAGCTGTGATGAGCTGGGGAGTGAATAATTTATGAGCTCCAGCTTCAATATGAGGTCCAGATTTAACAACCATCTCCAGCCTGATGTGTCTCCTGCCCTGTTACTGCTGCTTACACCAGTGGCTGTGGGATGGACTGGGAGGCAGCAGCCTCCCCACTCATTAAAGTCAGTCAGCCAGAGCACAATTCTTCCTACCAGGGAACTGAAATAATTTTCAAGTATAAAATCCTTACTGAGACTTCTCTTGTGAGCTCTGGGGGTTTTTTTGGGTTTCTTTCCACCCTGTTTGATACTCTCCAAATCTTTCATCTGTCTCTGAAGGGGAAAGAATGGGAATAAAAACGGTCCTACACACCACACTATGTTGCCAGGAAGAGCTTCAGAGTGGGGAAGACATTGAATCCACGCTGTTTAAGCTCCCAAGGGCAAGATTTAAGAACACAGCCTTGGGATAAGGCAGCTCCCTGTTTTCTACATAGAAATTCCTGCTCTCAGTTTGGAAATCTTTCTCTGCATTGACAGAAGCTCAGCTGGGTTTGGATTCCACTCTGGAAACCAAGCAATAAAAATGAGGAGCTGCAAGTCTGGCAGGACTCCTGTTGATCATAATAAGCTTGAAGAATAAAAATTTGGACATATTTCCATCCAGAGCCAAGGGATGACAAGGAAGACAGCAGAGAGCAAAGAACTATTGGGGTGTTGAGATTTTGTTTGATAGGGTCAGACCACTTCCTTTTTCATGCAATCTAAAATAGTATTTTAGAAAATAATTATAGTATTAGTATACTGTTTAGTATAAATATTTAGTATACTAAGTAGTAACTTTATGTACTTTTTTAGCCATCAGATATTGATGAAGAAGTGAATTATAAATAGGAGAGGAAAAGGGTATTGGGTGTATTGGATAGACTGAAATTGTGACATTTGTCACTGAATAGTGGCAACTTCTCTTTAGAGAGGGTGGCCACTAGAAAAGTTGCCCAAAATATGCTTAAAAATGAGAATCTGGAAAGCCCCATTTACATTAAAGCACAGGCACCAAAGAAATCAGATAAAAGAGATGGAAGTTCAGTAAGGGAAACATAACCAGCAGTCTGAGAAAATAATTGGACTACAGGAAGTAAATGTGGCTTTATTGTTTGTGTCTCTTTGAGTTTTCTTTCACTCATCTAAGTATTCATTGATTCTTGAATCACAATTAAGTTACAACTAAATCATATTTCTTTAAGATATTTTCAAAAGCCGTAGGAGCAGCTCTTCAGTTTTAGTAAGTTTCTATTGAATCCAGATTACTTGGGGCATTTTTTAATGGGAAAAAAAAACCCTCAATATTTTAAACTGGTTCTGTGATGACTTCACTCAGATTAGAACACAGGAAATTCTGCAATGAAAAATAGAAAGCTAATCAGAAAAATTGTAAGAGAAGGGAAACCAGATTGTCCTTTATCTTACACCAATTTATGCTGTTGAAGTCAAAGAAATCTGAGCAGTGAAATGAAATGATGAATCAGACCTAGTGCTTTTCTCCATTGCAAATTTAATGTTACGGAAAATGATATTAAAGTATAATACCCCTACTTTAGGGCTTACCAGAAAATGACTCATGATAAACAGAGCGCGCTTGCAGAAATGGCATTAAAAAAATAAATTTAGCTTCTCTCTCAGGCTCATTCAATATTTCAGGGTATAATTTAAGTACACATCCTTCATTGTGCTCAAAAATTCTTCTTTAGGAGTGGGAATTCAGAACTTTAATGGCAACTTAGACATTCATGCATAAAGGTATCAACGAAACTTGAAGTTAAACTGAACATTTCTGAATACAGAAGTGAGGCAACACAAGGAAAGGCATGTTTCTCTTTCCCAAATTGCCTTTGAGTGAGGCAATTTAAGTGACATGAAAGATAGTTTAGCTTTTAAAAACTGCATTTAAGTGCCCATTCACCTTGATATTGAAAGCATTTTTATTGACTTGAACCTGTGCAAGTACTTTCAGATAAATTACCAAATGAAATAAATAAATAAACATTAGACTTGCAAAGAATGTAACAGGCAGAACTGACCATCAGACAGAAGCTTGCCTTGAACAAACCAAGTGGCAAAGAGGAGAAACCCATTTTTCTCAAGAAAATACCTAAACTCTCCCAAAATCAAGACAAAATAAAACCCCAAACCC
This sequence comes from Cyanoderma ruficeps, assembly GCA_008694505.1. Classification (NCBI taxonomy): domain Eukaryota; kingdom Metazoa; phylum Chordata; class Aves; order Passeriformes; family Timaliidae; genus Cyanoderma; species Cyanoderma ruficeps. The sequence goes on from VZDJ01000601.1 coordinate 1,731,743, forward strand.
TTTTTGGCTGAAGGCTGCAAGGTTAAGTTGGTCTTCCTGAGTGTTTGAGGATGACATACTCTGTTTTATGGAAATATGCTTTTTTATGGACCTCAGCTAAATGAAGTAATAAAAACTTCTGTTTCTCCAAGCTATCGTATCAAGGATATTACTTTGTATTTGCAGCCCTAAGAATATGTATTGCCAAGATTCAGAGTTCATTGCTTTTGTGAAGTCTCTGTCATAATCTCAAAGGAAAAATCTTAAGTAAAAGTATGTAAAAAATTACACTGAAATCAATACACATTAAATTAACGTTATCCAAAGAGTAGGAACTGTTTTCTTTCTAACATCACTAATGTCTGTTTCAGAAAGATTCTAAGCTTTTTTTCCTTTTTTTTTTCTTTTAAAGACCGAGTTTATTAATTTGGAGAGCGAAATGCTCTTCAGCACTGCACAGTCACAGACCAACTGATACATTCAGGTGAAGTGCTGGAACAGTGGGGATGAAAATCAATCCATGCAAAAAGTGGCAAAGGTCACTCCATCCCTCCGTTTTCCACAGCCACTGTCACACAAACTGCTGAAGAAGCATCTGCAGCGGAAGGGAATCTCTCTGGAGGTCACACCCCAACCCAGAGCAGCATTTTGGGGAATCTCCCCACTCACAGCACAGGCTATGAGAGCAAAAGATTCACTGCAGGTTTCCTCTTGTGTTTGTCCTTCCCCCCAACCACAACCCCAAGAAACCTCAGGAGCAGAGCCAGCCTTCAATGGTGCTCTCAGCCTTGCTGTTGGAACTGTTTCCCCACATAAACTGCACAGATTTTATAAAACAAGCCCACAGCAAGGCATTTCCATGACAACACTCTGCAGCAGCTAAACTCAGACTTGGAACCAGTCCTGGTATTGGTTCTTAAAATCCAAAAGTGTCTCCAGACTGTACTGGTTTAACCATCATCTTCAGTGGTCCAAGATGCATCGTTAGAAATGAGTGAATTGAACGCAGGGAGCCACCCCAAGTGCAACAGCTCCAGGACTTTGCAATTGTTCTTAACTCTGATGTTAATTGTGATCCCTTTTTCTGGAGACCCAGCAAGCAAGGCCACCTGCAGCTGAGCTCTGCTCTGTAGCACTGGCAGGGACCTGAATCAACAGAGCTTATCGCTGGTTTTCCCTCAATCTGTACACAATTCCTTTTTGTTCCTGTGGTTCCACCTGCCCTCTGCAAGGAGAGAACTCATCTCTCCTGGAGTCAGGTGCAAGGCAATAAAGCACAATTCACCCCTTTGCAGCGTTGCATGGGTTCCTTTTGTGTTCCCCTCTCCTGCCAATATCACGTTGGCTCAAGGCCACAAAAGGAAAGACAAGAGGAGCAAGTGTTGTCACAGATCTCAGGGCGAGAGCTGGGTGATTGCAGCCACTCTGCAGGGTGGGAGTGTAACAACCACGTGAAAAGCAGAGTGCATTTGCAGAAACTTTTAAAATCAATAGTGTATAGTTAATAATAAAAGCCACTGGAATGGCTGAAAGGAGACAAAATCCACTGGAATGATAAAGAGTTTTACTGGAATGATAAAGAGTTTTGTGCAAATTCTAACATGATTTTACACCATACTCAGAGGAAGACCTGTTTGGTTGGTATTAAACTGCTACCTAATTAGAAAAAGTGCTGAAATAACATTTTTTTTAACATCAAAAGCTGCATTTCAGATTTTATAGAAAACCTGTGGTGTTGCTTTGTGCAAACTCACCGTTCTCTGGGGTGAAACCTTTCCTTACTGCAAATCCCGCCACAGGCACCCCAAAGAGTTTGTGGTTGGGGTTTTTTATAGGAATTTATTTAGGTGGGAAAAGATTTCCTAAGTGGTAAGAATGCCCCAGACAAGGCAAGATGTCCCAAAGCACCCAGATGCTGAATATACTGGCTAACATGGTTAATAGATAGATTTATTGGATTGCAGATTCCAATCAGGAAACACAAAGCTTTGAATCCTGATTAAATTGTTGGATTGCTCCACAAAAAATAGACTGAGAGTTTAAGTGCTTTGTACATTTCTTATAAGAAATACTCCTTTTTGGTTAATTCACACATTGATCAAACAATTATTTTGTTTCAGTATAAAAATCACAGAAGCATTAATCAAAAGTATTTAGTTAATAATAAAAGAGAAGACAAAAGCCACTGGAATGATAAAGAGTTTTGTGCAAATTCTAACATGATTTTAAAAGAAGTCAAATGTTTGATGTATTTTTTAAAAAACACCTTTCTTGACTTGAGTCAATATTAATCTCTAATTGATGAAATAAATGCTACTGCTGTTTCTCTTTGAAATGAATGGACACAAAAATGTTCAAAAGGAATCCTTTATAGACATCACATGTGGCCACATCAGAAACCTTTGGAAGTTAAACTACAGCAGAGTAGGAGCATTAATAGTGGCCTGAAATAGAGCCATTGATCTGTTGAAAGTGAATGTAGACCAAGTACCAAAAGAAAGTCATGACAAAATTATTTCCTTTTCAAAAAGTACAATCAATTAATAATATTAGACTATTCTATTAAAAAAAATGAAAGTCCTTTTTAATTATATTTCTTATATTTTCAATTCTCTAAACACTAAAATTCTGCTCTAAGAATAGCCTGAGTACTGTTATAATACAGTGAACAAGTCCTTATTCTAGATGGCAGCAAAAACTTGTATGAACAAGAATTGAGATATAGTCAAAATTCCTGTTTTTTAAAATGACTGGTTTTTGTAAGATGCCCACTATGAGATCAGTTGCATAACCTCAGTTTGTCAAAGTTCTGGAAACTAAAAGATTTGTCTAGTCCAGCACATTCCCTGTTCAGGCTCTGAAAAGGCATCCTGAGAGCTTTGCTAACATCCACTAAGAGACTTGGTCAAGGAGTTGGGAAATCCCATTTCACAGTACAGTCAGGTCTTTCTGAACTCGTGCCCAAAAAAGCCACGCTTGGAAATGTTCTGGGCTCCTCTGAGAGCTGCCCACAGAGGCTGCAGCAGGAAGGCAGAGCACAGGAGCACTGCAAGGCTTTGCAAACACAGGTGGCTCCATTCCAGTGACAATCTGAGGAGTGAAATTACAGAAATGCAGCTTGGTCTTGTCGCTATGCATAAATGAGGTATTAGGTTGACAGCAGTATGTTATTTTGGAGGTATGAAACGGTACAGGGTTGAATTTCGTCCATTTTTACTCACCATTAATCTGAATCAGGTCCTACAAATTAGCTGGTGCTTCAGCAGCGGGAATGACACTGGATTATTTTTCCTGTTACTCAAAAAACAACCACCCAAAACTTAACCTTGATCTCTCAGCTCCTAATTTGCGATTTTACCTCATCCCACACAAAACCCTGAAACCCACTTGCCATTTATGCCAGAACCTCCATCTGATTCCAGAAGGGGATGATGCTCCTAAAGAGTACTCGGGATAATATTTCTGTTGATGTCCTCCTACTTGTTCTCTGCTGGGATTTTTATAATGTTTTAAACTGTCCACTGTTTTAAATGCTTTTCTTCAATGCTAGCTCTTTCACAAAGACATAAAGAGAAACCATTAAATAAAGTCATCCCAGTTGCATACATGCTTTTTTCTTGCTTTTAATTTTACAAAGATGTCAGGAAAAGTGAGGCAAAGCTGGAGAATTCCAAAAATTCTGAAGGAATTTGACAGTGATTTTTTTTTCTGAGCCCACTCTAAGGTTGCCAATTTTATCTGTCAGTTTCATCTGTGCAATTGTTTGCAGCCCCTCCAGCAGCTCAGGCACTGCTCTCATGCTGTTGGGGCACAGGCTGTTCTCTCCAGCAGACAAATCATCCTGAAAGTTTCAGGATCCTCAGACACAGATTCTTTCCCATTCTCTTGACACCAACACATTTCACACTTTTAGAAAGTCTTCATTATAGTCTGCAAGTCCTTCCTCACACAGACGGCAAAAGGAGGACAACAATACCAGACAGTTTTGAAAAAGCCATTTCAGTGTTCCAGAGTGGAAAGCAATTTATGGAAAACAGTTTTCACTTCCTTTGCTGCCCCGCGTACAGAAGAGGAATAAACACTGGGAAGTGTGAATTCTTTGGGATAATCAGGCCCTTTAACGACACCCACCCATAAAACAGCAGAAAATGACTTATTTGGGATTGAAGTTGGTTTAGACACAGAGTAAAAATGTTCAGCCTGGATGTGCCAGAGGACCCTGATTAGAAATCCAGAGTAAACACGAGGGACTATTAGGCTGAACAGTTTTTAACAACAAACACCTTTCTGGTAGCCTTAGACTTTTTGCTTTCCTGAGGATAATGAGTCAGTCCAAACCAGTTTTCTTTTCTGGTACACAAATCTATTGAGTGGAATACAGAATATTCTCTAGTGAAGCAACTGGTTTCCGTGGATACAGCTAAGATTACTCTTCAGCATATTTTTTCTTTCAATTCAAAGTCTAGAGGAGCTCAATTTGCCTTATTAAGGAAAAAAAAAATATTCTTTAGTAGTCTGTCCAGAATGCAGACAAAGGAAAGCAAATGTAGCTTTCTAAAGCAAGAAGTCTTACGAAGACTGCTGCCCTTTTGGGTAGAGATCATTAAAAAAAAGGTTACATACTTACAGCAATAACTGTAAAAGAAACATGATTTAAACATTGGGAGGATGTATGCCATTCTAATCATTATTTTGAAAGTATAATATGCATTAAATGTTTTCCCTCGAACATTTAAAATATTTTTATTGATATCTTGCCAAAATCCAGAATAATATGCCGCATGGTAGATCTACTTTTCTGTTACAAATAGACTGTAAGATACCAGAGTAGAAAATTTGCATTTGAGAGACTTTTAATACAATGCAGGATTTAAAAAACAAATTAGTTGGAGATTTTTATTTTTTTTTTCTTAATATTCTGGATACAAGAAACCACATATTTTTCATATTCTCTTTAAGCCATTTGGTGATCCAGATGAACTTTTGTCCTTACTCTTGGGTTCACAGACTCCCGCGTATTTCTGTGTCTCATTATTACTCTAGAATAGAAATGTTTCTTTGGCTACAAATATAACCGATGTTAAATGACTCAGTTACTACAGCTTCAATTACTGAGTTGCCTCCTCCATTATCTGCCTTTCAGCAAACTCTGCTCTCATAGAAATTGTTAATCTGTAGGTCTCGGCCCTACACAACAGCCACGTGCGTTCCAGCGATGTCCTAAGGCAATTTCCTATAGATTCTTGAATCAAAACACCACGGTCTAGAATTTTACATAGGTCACAAAAAAACCCCCATCATTTTTTAGCTGCGAGGGAGTCGGTGGAAGACAGACTTAGCCGCAGTGTGCAGGAATTCTTACTCCAAAGGCGCGTTGCAAACGTCGAAGAGAAAAAACTCGTGACCTCTCATAAGTTTACATCCTCTTAATATGGCTTTATTGGGATCAATGGTATTGATTTACATTAAACAATCACAGCTTTGCTGTTACCTCCCTTGCCTGTTTAGAGAACACTCATTGTATTTCTGCTCAACAAGCCTGCAGCGTCAAATACTTTCATGTTTTTACCCACTGAAGGATATTTCCTGCGTTTGCCTGCATTTCCCAAGCTGAATCCCTACAAAGGCACTCCCAAACTTCCATCCAATTTGCCAGATCTGGCCCAGCTGCTATGACACTGTTCCTTTCTGCCTCTTTGCAGGGTATTGTTTGCTGATTAGCACAGGAGACAGCTCTCTGAGGCTCCCCAGCTTCTGAGGGGCTGTCAGAGTTTTTGATCCACATTCCTTATTCCAGACAATGTCATGATAAAATTCAGTAGTGCTCAAATTTCTGTTCTTTCATTAGGGCTCCCTTATCTATATAAACATTTCATGTTCTTTCTTTCACAATGCCTAGAGGTTTGGAATAGTTTTATGCATTTTTTTGCCACTTCTATCTTTAATCTTGATCCCAGTTAGTTCTTTATCGTTGCCAGAGGCTTGTACTTTTTTTTTTGTTTTGTTTTGGTTTGGTTTTGTTTTTCTTTGTTTTTAACTTCAAACACAACTTTCTGTTATACTTCCTGCACTGAATACTGACAAGTTGAAAGGAAGGAATACAGGAAACACAAGGCAAGACTGCATTAATCTGCAAAACCTATTGCAGATAAGTAAGCTGCTGCTTAATTCATATTCTGCCAGGGTGAGGCCAAAGTATGAATTCCAATAAATATCTAAAATACAAAAGAAAAGGAAAAAATATTGGGAACAACTGCTTGAAGGGCTCCTAAGATATTTTGTTCACGTCCCTTCAAACTGCATTTTTTAAAAAAATTATCTTCCATGAACACATTTTGGTGAATACTTTGCAGAAGGTACTTTATATCTTTAGAAAAGTTTTGTTTGTTTCAATGGACTCTGTAACTTTGTGCAGTTTTACGTGCCTACCTCATGAATATATATGCATATATATATCACATCCATACTTCTCTTCCTGGGAGAAAAAACAGTCAAGAAACATATGGTGTCTATAATTGAATACCAAAGGAGCCTTGTAAAAGACCAAAATTATAACATTCTATAATACCTTACACTTTTTTTACCTGAGAGAAATTTAAAAAAAATCCATTGCTTTTAAATTAGACTTTCTAGAATTAAAATAATTCTTCACTTACCATTCCCTTACTTGTAATCACCCATTCCATGCTCGTAGATCTGAGAAACATTTATTCCACTGCTTCTGGTAAAAGTGAAATATATACCTTGGTTATTAACTTATTAATTTTGGTGCATTTAATTTAAATTTCAAAATTTCTAACTTATTAATCATACTGCAAGTTAATTTTTAAACAAATAGCACTCCCGTTAAAAATGTTGAGATTTCTTACAACTATAAAGATTTTGGTGAAACTGTTGGCAATTCATACAGGGAAGGGGTTTCTCCTTCAATGTAATATTTGGGTTACAGAATGTTAAAAAAAAAGAATTCTTTGTCTTAAATGAAAATAGTAAGGATACAAATTGGTGAAATACCCTGTTAAATTCAAACAAATATTTGAAGGCTTTTTGCCTCCTGGTATTTTTCATCTCGGATATGAATTTTTATCATCATCACTGTGAAATTACATCCAATCTGCTACTAAGTCCTGCCTTCCGAAAATAGCAAGTTTTTTATTTTCTTACACCCACCAACTCCAATTTTCTGCCAATTGTTAACAAATCTGAACTCACTGGAAGAATTAAGGTAGCTCATTTTGTAGATTCCATTTCCCCCCAGCCCACCTCGCGCATCCAAAATTATTCTCCATGCCTACAGCAAACTGGTTATTGCCCATTTTCCATTATCCATATTTTCCATGACCCTTCTGTTTGGATCCAGGTCTGTTCCCACCCCAGGGACTCTGGTTTTATTTGCAGCCCCTCATGCAGTGCTTGTGCACCAGTTTTTTCTGCGAGGGGAGCCGAGGGGATAAACCAGAACCTGCCAGGTGAGGTTCCCCAGCACTGATCTGAGCTCTTCCCCGCCCCCTGCACAGCAATTGTCATGAAACTTCTAGGAACTTAATTGTCTTGGAGACTTCTGTCCCTTTGTCAAATGGGGTTGAAATTGGCCAAGAAATTCAGCGTTTAGCAAAGGGAGCAAGGGAGAGCAGGCAGAGGATGGTTTCACACCAGCAGCCTTTCCTTAGGACACAAGGGTAAAATAACTGCGCAACAAATGGTTTGGAGGAAACTGGCTCATGAATGTACCAATTAAATCACAGACAAATGATTTCTTTTTTGCATTTATTATCATAAATACTCTGCTTTACCCTTTGCAGAATCTCATTTAACCACATTCATTTTAAAAGAACAGTTTCAATCCGAGTTTTGTTTTTGTGGAGCACTGAGGGGAAAATGTTCTCTTATCTTCCAATGTTATTAACTGGAAATAAGTGTAACCTACGCTTTGAGGTCCTTATTGCAATTTAGATAGACAATTAGATATCCGACACCAAAAAGAAAGAGAAAACTTTGTAGCAGAGATTTTTCTCGTGGTGCCCCAGGTGACTACAGCAGACTTCCTTCTGTGTTCAAATGATTAAAAACTACAATATCCTTCAAGCCATTTTTAGAAAGCTATTTGTAATTGCACTATCAAGTAACATAACTTTTTCAAAATTAGCTTATGAGATTTACATAGGATTGAGCTTTTAACAGGAAGGTGAGTTTTATCCTCATTTGCAATAGTTCTGCTCTTTCTTTGAGGCTGGAAACTTGCAATAGAGGAAACCAAATCCTCCCCTCACTTAACTGGATACACAAAGAAAAATTCCAATCTTGGAGACTTTCAGTAGCTTCCACAACAGATACAACACCACTTTAACTAATAAAAATACATTTGTCTGCTCTGTGACAAATTTATCCTTCATGACAGTGCTGAGAATGAATTGATTTTTGCTGTAAATTTAATTTTTGTTTAAAGCAAGCCTTTCTGGTTAGAACTTTGAAGGGGATAAAGGAATAGTATCTCTGTACTTGCATCCAGATGTTGTCAGCAGTTACACTAATAAAGACTTTACAGACAAAAGGAGTTTTAATGACTTCATCACAAGGGACCCATGAGAAAATCTGGGATTTTAGCCACTGATTTTTTTGTGGCAGTTTGCGTGTTGTAAATGGGAAACAGCACACAGCTTGAACAAATACTTCTTTACAGGAGAAATGATCTCCAAAATCAGAAGCATAAAGCTAAATGAAGCTTAGTTCAAAAGACCCTGAAGAATCATCCACTTAGAAAGCTTGATTTAAATGTTGTTTTGTCTTACACTTAGGAAACGTTGCTGAGAAGAAGCCAGAGTAGAGCAAAGAAGAGAATAAAGAACACTGGCACTCCCTTGTCAAAAAAAAAGGACAGGAAAATTGTTTAGCTTTCCCCAAATTCATGACTGCATTTTTTGAATCGTGAATTTTATCAACTGAAATGTATACCCTATGAGCTTTACAGGAACCACTCAGAAAATTTCTTCATTTTTCACTCACATATTTGCATCAGCCTCAGATCCTGGGGATCTGCGAGTATATAATGAAAAAAAAATCATATTTTCATAAGCACTGGAAATCTGCATAATTTCCTTTTGTTAAATGACTACTTCGGCACGCAGCGTGCTGTAGGCAACTCATTGTTCACGTTTGATAATTAGCTTTTGTTTGACAGCGTTGTGGTGTGATTTTGTGGAAGTTGTGTTTGGGCAGAAGACCCTGGGATGTGTGGGGATGACCCTGGAGGATGTCCTTGCTTAACTGGAGCCCCAGAGTCTGGCTGTTAATTGGCCACAGAGAGCCACAGAAATGGATAAATGGATACATTTTTCAGCAAACTGAAAAACTAATATGGCAATTAAACTCAATTAAGAAGAATAAACATCAATGGTTTTACTAAAAAAGCGTTGCAAAAATCTAAGCACACCAAGAAATACCTAGAGGTCAGCTTAAGGAAGAATAACCAGGTGTTATCTTCACCAGGTTGACTCTGAATACTTTTTCTTCTTTTTTTCTTTTGTGAAACGATACTTCTGGGGTATTTAAAAATCAGTTCTTGGAAGGTGAAGATGAAAACACACCAGACTAATCGAACACAAGAAAATGCGCATCTTTTCAGAAATCCAAGATTTCTGCAAACAGAGAGACGATGTGAGATTTTAAAATTAGAAAATTAAGGTAATCAGGAAAAGAGGCTGCTTTACTCCAGTGTTTTCTACTTGAGACCACTGACTTCCTTTTTACCTGCATAACTGATTTATCCATCATCATACTTTAAAGATTTCCTTGTAGGTTCCAGATTCAAACCTAAAGAACTCATTAAAATACAGGAAATGCTGCCCTTACCTCATGGATCTCACTCATTCATTGTCCCCATTTTGACACACTGGATTTCAGTTTGGCCACACAGTGACCTTACTTTCAAATTGAAGAGCAAATATAAGCATATATTTTTAAATTAAAATTTGTTTTGTACCTTATGTGACTGCTCATTAGCAATCTGAACTCCAGGTGTGGATAAAAATTACTGTTTTTCCAAAGATTTCTCAGCTATCTAAGCTGGCCTGTTGTGTAGATGCTGAATTTAAGTATGTGAAAAATCACTTTTTAACCCTGTCTAAAAAAACCCTATTATTTGACTGACTGCTAAAAGACAAAGAGAGTCTTTAATGACACTTCAAAACGTGTTAAGAACACAAACATATGGAAAGCTATAAAACAAACCAGAGCGTCCTCACCTGACACAAGCCAAAGGCCCATCTAAATGTCAGTGGAGCTGCTGGCAGACATCAAACCAACCCTCTGATTAACTTCAAAAAGCTTCACAGGAGGATCCTTGACATTCTCTTTTTGTTTGACCTTTGAAATCATTTGGCTTCCTTGTTTTCCCCGATTCCTCACTTCCTCTTCATCTTTCTTTCCTTGGTGGAGACAATGAAAGGGAAAATGCCTTCCCTGTGGGCAGGGACTTGGAGCTCCTTGGATTTCACTTGAGTCAGCCTTGGGAGAGGATTAGAGACTTGGGCAAGGGGGAAATGTTCTTGAGGACTATCCCATGGAGCACATTAAAGGACTCCTCCTCTCCACCCAGCTCCACTAATCCTTCCAGCCATTGTTGGGCTTGTGCGTAATTCTCTCACCATGACAGAATTTAAATTGCAACGTTAATGCGAGCTCGAGAAATCAATGCAACTTTTAATGACAAAATGGTTTCCTACGAAACATCAAAGAGTTTCTGGCAGATATGGTGGCAGCTGCCATTTTCCTACCAGGTCATAAGCAAATGTGACTGACAGTACTTTGATTTTAAATAGTACCATCCTGTCCTTTAGAAAACTATTTTCTCACCTAACAGCAGTGCACCACTATCTGAAACTAATCTGAATTCGATTGTTCAGTTTAATTCTTTATATGTCTCTTATTTGTCTTTTAAGTTTGCAGGAAAAGAAAAAAAAATGGAGCTTGTATTTTTCATTCATTTACTCCAATATTCTTATGGCACCATAAATGTAAATTGCAATCTGTTTTTTTCTTTTCTACTTAAAAACTGATAGCAAACTCAAAGGGTAAATGGTTCGTAATGGTGGATTTTATGTATTTCAAAAGAAAAAAAACAAAATCTCAACATTGGTAGGCTGATAAAATAGTGACCAACTTCTATCTATTAGTAATGAATCTTCAAAAAGAAAAACACAAATTTTCAAAATGGCAGCGCATATCTGTGAAAGGGGTCAGTTTTTATCATGACACTTTCTAACTGCAATCCTTCTCAAAACTCAGAAAACATGATGCTTCATATTCCCGACACACTAACTTGTGTTTCCAGTTTACTGATAGAATTCCTTTTCTTTCCAATTAAAGTAAATGCTGGCAAAATTAAATGTCTCGGAGGAAGACGCAGACTATTTGAAACATATATCCTCGGTTTAATGGAGTTGTAAATGCTTTCATGCTACATGGTGGAAGGTCAAGTTCTTTAACATTTCCCTCCACACATAATAGAAATGAATTGCATTCTAGTTAAATCTAGCCAGTCTGAGTTCCTAGAAACTCTTGTATCTAATTTTAGGATCTTTTATTGTCTAATACTGAAATTTTATGAACTACAAAAGCATTACCTTTAATCATTGTGCCAGATACACTTTAGAGGAGTTCCTTGCGAGATTGTAAATCTGTACATTTTTTGTTCTTACCTAAGATTTTTTTTTCCTGGTGTGACTTCTTGCAGCTAAGAACATGTAATTTAATTTTAAAAAGAGACAGCAGTGAATACAGAGCCATTAAACTGTATACATAATTATATTAGAAAGTAATCTTTGATGGAATTTATTATGAAGATATTTTAAAAAATCTTATATTTCTAACACAATAACTAGTGGTTTTGGAATAATAGGTTAAACTATCTAAGAAACCCGTTAACAAACCAATCATGCAAAGATCAATATGGTAAATATTCAACAGCATAATTTCAATTTAGCTTGCTCTAAATGACAAAAATAATACATTTAAAATAGAATATTTTAGTATCCTTTTTCACTGGTATTACTGGCTGCATTTCTGAAGTAATTCTGAGCAGTCTCAAATAACTTCCTACTACAAAAAAAAATTCCCATTGTTCAGGAGCAGAGGTTTCCAGAAGTGCAGAAATGGATGAATTCTTTCAACTACTTTCAACTTTTAAGGTATTCCATTAATTACTTAGCAAATGATTACAGCGCTATCATGATTATTGACCAAACTTTGGCAGGTATATAGCTACTATCCCTTAAGCTGGATAGAATTTAAAATTAAAACAAGAAAAGAAAAAAGAAACTGAAAGTCATGCAGAAGGAATAGATAGCACTTCACTTGGCAGGGGATTTGCAATTTTTTTTTTTTTTTTTAATTAAAGAGAATTCCTTAGATGAAAAACCGGGCTGATGCTGTCAAAAAGCCTCACCCAACCTCTAGGTATTGTTCTGGGTGTGTCTGTGACTTGGGGTCAAGCAGATCCAAGAGAAAAGAAGTTCCTACTATCAGGGCTGTAGAAGATTGGGTTTTTTCTGAAGTTTAAGAGGGGGGGCAGCATTTAGGAAGATGAACTTGGGACTCCTGTCAGCAGCTGATTCAGAGCTTCGCGCCCACGGAGCAGTCAGCAAGTTTTCCATAATAGGGTTCAACACCTACTCCTATTACAGGCAAAGTCAGTCGTCCATAAATGCATTCAAATTGCTGAGTTATCCACTTATTCTCTTCAGCTATTTAGTATGTGCATTTCAGATGCCAAAAAAAGTTCAGTTCAAAAGGGAAGGTTTTAGTCTTACCAGCGTTTGATGAACAAACGGGAGAGAGCAACTCAAACCCATGGAAATCTCCTATGTTAGATGATATAAAAAAACTTCCAGGCATTTGAGGGCTTAGTCTATGCTTCTCTTCCCTATAATTAATATATAATCACAAGTATAGTTCATAATGTAAACAAGTTATAAAAAGGTTTTATCATATTACAGAGGATAAAAGCTATGTTGAGTTTTTACTCAGCAACCACTGCAAAGAGAATGTCTGTACATTGGTCCAGCATTTCTAATAAATGGCTTGACCTTATTTAGTAGTTAGTTTTAAGGAAAAGCCTAATTCTTAAAGATATTTATAATATTTAGGGACAAGGATAAAACATTTGACACAGAGAAAATAGAGCCTTCTATATGTTGATTAAGGAACAGCCACACTTGCAAATATGGTGGTGGTCTTCAGAGAAAAAACTTAATCAAGAATGGGGCATTCATCCTTTTTAAATGGAGTGCCAGAAATAACACAAGTGGTCAGCTGCTTCAAATATATAAACTAAATATATAAAATATTCTAATTTATTTCTTAAAAAAGCATTGAGAAGATGATGTGATCAAAACACAGCAGAACTGAGGTTGTGAGTAAAGTGCAAATTATAATCACATTGCAGTTTAGCTGTTTGTGTGATTAATTGTGGGTAAATATAAATATTCAGTGTGGAAAAAAGTCCTCATAAAAATGTTGTGCTCCTGTGATGTAGAGCCAAATGCTATTTAACATGTGAACTTTTTAAATTGTGAGTAAAAAAACAAAGAGACAAAATACTACTGAGAGAAGAGGGGATGACACTTAGGCCTTGCTATGGAGGACATCAGTATCATACTAAAAAGAAAGAAAGAAGAGAAGACAGAATTTTCCCTGGAAGACTTGCATCATTTTATAAAAGAAAGTGGAAATTATCATTGTGCATAGCATTAAGAGGTCCATCTGGGAAAAGCAATCCCATTTAGCAAAAGCAGAGAGGCTGCAGAAAAAAGGAAGAGGAGATTGGGTGTGAAATCCGACCCTCTTTGAAGTCAATGGGAATTTTGGCATTGATTTCACTGGGTCAGGATTTCACTCAAGGTGGATGCAGACTGTGCTCTCTGAGATCCATATTGAATCGAGGTTTCTGATTTCAAAAGCCATATTAAAGTCACCCCCACGTAAAACTAATACAGCAGAATACAGAATAAACTTCATTATTTTTTAATGGGGGAAAATGGAAAGATTACTGTCAAAACCTTGCTGTTAATGCAATTAAAGGAGGACAGAAGGGAGGAATACATATTTCAACATTTGCCTCCCGTGTCTATTTTGTTTTTTCCCTTTTAGTTTTCCACACTGAACGCTCTTATGCCTCCCTGCTTCACTCTTTGTGCTCTCCTCAAGGCTTAACTGCAGATTCCAGTGGCAAAACTGACAAATTCCAGTGACCAACTGACAAAAACCTTCTCTCATTTTTATACAATCCAGTCATTTCAACTGCACTGTCCAAGTTCTGGGTAAAGTTTGTTGCACACAGTTTTAAATATATTTTACATACATTTTTCAGTAAGAAAAAAACCCCCACTCTCAGATTCTTCTTTTGTTATTATAAAGCAAATTCAGATTTGCAAGTAGCATATGAAAATGTCAGCTTTGAGCGATGTGACATTTGATGTAAATAAGTAATATTACAGTGCTATTTTTACTATTTTGAAAAAGCGATAGTAAGTATAATTTATTAATAATACCATAAATAATACTCTTTATAAAGGGGTTCTTTCTCATGGAGAGCATTCAAAAGTTACAATAAGCCTCGTGTTTTTAGATAGGTTATCTTTACTCATGGGAAGATGCATCTTCCTTTTCCAAAATTGCACATATCATAAGAGCTAATAACTTCCATAGAAAACATGTCCAATTAAAAGTGAGAACTAAAGAAACAAAAACAAAATTTTCCGTGCTATACAAAAATGACCCTTCTTTCTAATTAAAATTACTTCTTGAACCTAATGCTAAAAAATGGAATCAGTGGTGCTATTTAATCAGATGCCGGAGATTTAAGTTAGAAATATGAATATCAGGCTGGGAAAATACTCAAATATTCTTTACCTGCTCCTTTCCTGTGTGTGGTTTGGTAAAAGTATTTTTAATGCATTTAATGCTTTCATCTCACTGCTGTCCATCATGAAGGGAAACCCACAAAGGTGCAGCCCCCACCTTCCTGCTCCCTCCCTGCTGTGCCAGAGGAACAATTAAAGTTGTGACCATCATTATTTGAATGATCCCCACCTAGAGCTGGCAGGTCTGTGTCTAACACACTTGAGCCTAATTTAAAAATATGATTGTTTACAGAATGCAGCAGTTCAGAGAACTGTTGTACATACAGCTGAAGATCTCAGAGTTTAATATTTTCGAGGTTCTAGAGAAAAATTCCTTCTAAACCTTTTCTTATCTGCAGAGGAAGATTGGATCCCTGAAATGAAGAAGTCATCTTTTTGCTTTTAATGTTAACACTGTCAAACATCTACTAAGTCATCGAAAATAACGGGAAATCTGGCAAGTTCTGAATTTAAGGGATTGAAAAAATTGACTTATCTTTGACAAAATTTCCCTTGTTTTAGACGAATTTGTAAGAACTTGCCTTGCTGATAAAAGTACATCCCTTTGAACATTTGATCCGTTTACTAAATGGTAATTTTTCTGTGTAAAACATGCTCCATTTTCTTTCAGTGAAAAGTGAATGTCCTAAAGTTTATCTTTTCTCTTTTCAAAGCAGTTTTGTTTCAAGCGTCCTTGTGAAACCAATAGCTCTCTAAACATTTCCAGAGGCATTTGTCTCTCATTCAGCCTTTAACCATGTTCAGCTTAATGCTGCACATCAGAAATTTCAAAAAAATTCAAAAAACACTGCATGCAATGGCAGCTAAGGCAAGGCACTTTCTACTAAAGGTTGCACTGAACTTTAGGGTCTAAAATATTTTTCAGAGAGTCTTTTAAGTGTAGAATCATGTATAATGGGTTGTTGCCTCCAAGTTGCTGAAGACATTTAAAAACTAAAATTTATTTTTCTTAGATCTATGAATTTTAGGGTTTAGCACGCTATTTAGAATTAAAATATTAAACTCTTTTGCATCAATTCAACAGAAAAATAGTAAGTTTTCTTCATCTGTATTGAGTTTTCTCTCAAACCATTTTTTCAACTTTTGTTCAGTGAGAGAGCTGTGGTTTTGAAGGATAATTAAATCCTGCTAATAAGAAAATGCGATTGGGTATCAATGCTGAGAACCCTGATGGTCACATTTATTGTGTTCTGATCATAGGAGTCACAGTTTTCCATAGGCAGCTTCTTGAGATTTCTCGTATATGCTTTGGTCCTCCGTCTTGACTCTGTTCGGGAGTCCTGGATTCTTTCTAAAGGCTGGAAATATCCTGGAGTGGAGAAGGGGGAAGAAGAAATGGTAGTGCTCTATCCAGGATCCTTAACAAGCAGTTTATTTCCCCCTGCCTCAAGGTAATGTGCCCACACATGGGGCTCCAAGCACACTCTTATTTTCACCACAGCTTCAGGACCCAACCTCATTTGTTGCTGAGAAATCAAGGCAAAATTTGTTGGCATCCTGGGTTCTAGAATTACTTTAAGCATAAGCTTAAATACACAATAAAGTTAATTTATTGACTGAACAACTGCAATTTACAAATACTTTAGTGATAGCAACCACTGGGGAGGATAAAAAAAACCCCCAAACTGTTAAAGCTTCTGAGAGTGTTGTCACATCAGCATTAAAGCACAGAAGAAATTTAGGCTACAAACAACAAACTGGTTTATAACTCCCAAAGGGGTGAGATGCTGAAGCAGCCTTCTTGTGGGAGAGGGAGAGGAGGAGCAGAGAAGAAAACAAAGAGGAGCAGAGATGAAAGCAAAAAAATACGTTCTCTCTAAAACAACTTTGACAAATTCGAAGAACCAGCCTCAGCAGAGGAAGGCCTTCCTAGGCCTGTGCTACCAAAATGCTTAAAGGGATTGTTGAAAACGACTTCAGACCCACTGAGGCGGCCGGTTGGAAGTGTTTGAAGAAGCTGAGCAGGATGCAGGAAAGGCACAGGACTGCTGGCAGGGCTCTGCAGATGAGGTCAGGTTTACCTCTACAGGAGTTAACAAGAAAACTCCACAGCTGGGTGGAAAATGAAACAGCCCCCAGGTTGTACAGCAAATTCAATGGAAAACACAGGAGCGCTCTGTCTCCACAGTGAAGGCTGGGAGTGCACAGACTGGAAAGAAAAATGAGTATCATGAAGGTAAACCCTGTACCAATTCATCAGGTGGTTTGGTTGCCTGCTGTATTTTCTGTTTGGTGCTGCTCTAGCTCTAAGCATTAAGCCTTTCTACAAACACTGCTCCTCTTAAGCAGCAAGGTGTGAATGATGTAGCATTTGTGCTTTAACAACGCTGCTCTGATTTCAAATCCATTCCAGAGCCTTTTGTGTGATAGTCAACCACTAATGCAGTCTGCTCAGTCTGCCTCAAATAAGCCAAAAATGAAATTACTAGTGAAAGTAAGGAAAACTGATTTCTGTTATTGCTGTCAAAGACTAAGGCAAATTAAAAAAGGAAAAAAAAAAGAAAAAAAGAAAAAAAAAGACTGATGGGCTAACTAATACAAAACATATGCAAGGAATATATCACAAAATAATTTATTCCCCACTAGAAAAGAAAAAACCAAAAAAACCCACAAACTATCAAGAGTTATCTCATTACAAAACACCAAAGGTCACACTTAACTGTCACGAATTATCATTTGCCTTAGTTGCAACAGAAAATAGTTGCCAAA
>VZDJ01000601.1:1749363-1835142 GCA_008694505.1 Cyanoderma ruficeps
AAAAAAAAAAAGAAAAAAATTAACATGTGGGTGGCACTTTCCCTGCAAAGGAAGAGCAGGTTGTGGGTTTCACCTGCCAAAGAGGAGATGCTCACTGACTGCACACGGAGCAGGGTGTCTGTGCAGGATTGTCCCCTCCACCACAAGCCTGACACTGGGATCAAAGCAGATCCTGAGCACCACGGGGTTCAACATCAGACAGGCCTGTTGGGCTTGCAAGGAGGGCTATTTTATGCAGCAGGTTGCCATGGTAACCCCCCGATTTACATAGTGAATAGCTGCACGAGTTAATGTGACTCAGTACCAGCATTCACTGCCAGGGGAAGGTTTCAGCTTATTAGCAAAGACAGAGCTCCTGTGTGGAGGTTGGAAGTTGAAATGCTCAGGCAAAGCCTTTTGAGCTGCCCAACCCATCCTCCCCACACGAGGGTCCTCTCCCTGCAGTTTGTACCTTGTGTGTGCCCCCGGCCCACTTGGTCACTCAAAACCCAGATTGCACACAAGAAATAGTATATATATTTTATCTTTTTTTTTTAATGTGAACTTTTCCTGCTGCACAATTAAATCTAAATGTTGAATTGTTGAACGGTTTGGGTCAAAGGACTTTGAGGATCACCTTGTTCCCAACCCCTGCCATGGGCAGGGACACCTTCCATTGTCCCAGGCTGTTCCAAGCCCCAGTGTCCAACCTGGCCTTGGACACTGACAGGGATCCAGGGGCAGCCACAGCTGCTCTGGGCACCCTGTGCCAGGGCCTGCTCACCCTCACAGAGGTTATTCATTGCTAATATCTAATTAAACCTGCCTTCTCTCAGTTCATCCTTGTCCAAAGTTCCTCTCCAACTCCCTTGTAGAGCCTTTAGGTCCTGGAAGGGGGTCTAAGTTCTCCCTGGAGCCGTCTCTTCCCCAGGCTGAACCAACTCAGTCTTCCTCCCACGCCAACCAGAACCCAGCAATTTCTTGCACAGAGCTTAAAACCAAAATTAAGTTTCTTGTGCAGGAGCCTTGGGTCTGCTTCTGTCCTTAATTACTTAATTCAGCCTGACATTGCAACTTCAGAGTCTGACTTCTGGGAGCATTTCAGGCATTTAACTGAGCTAAGGGCAAGACACAAAAACTCACAAACTTCCCAACCATATTTATTAGCTCTGTGACTAGTCTTAATCAAGAGCTACTGCTAATATGCATTAATTTCACATCCATACTTTTGTAATCTTACATGCACCTACACACACTTCTAAAAGCAAATTTCAACGTATGAAGGAACTACTGGAGCTGGGATAATCAGTTTTGCAAATACACAAGAAAGGATCAAAGATCAGATGGAAGTTCTTCAGAAAAAAGTCTAGGGAGTGTTTGAGTCTGGGCAAAGCACAAGTCAGTGTCATGGCACTGGTGAAGGCAAATATCACACTGGGATCTACAAACAGGAGTTCATAGTTGCAAGATACATGAGTTGATCCCTATTTACACAGCAAGCAGAGAATTTCTGCTAAAAGAAGAGTTTTAGGCAACGTGTTCCAAGACATACGTGGAGGAAAGTGAAGGGAGGGATGAGAGGTCAAGAGAAATATGTCCTAGGAAAGACAGAGTTAAGTACTGTTTGTCTGGGAGGAAATTCTGAGTTCTTCATGAGTTTAAGAGGCCCTTGTTAAGAGGAAGGATATCATCTGCTCCTCATGGTCCTTTCTGAAAAGAAAGATGTCCATGGAATAAATAAAAGTACTAAGGTTATTCTAAGAGTAATTTATACCTGAGGAATTTTAACCTCAGAAAAGACCAAAATGGAATATTACTGCTGTGTCTGCTTTTCACTTGAAAAAAAAAAAAAAATAAAGTCAGAAATAGTTTGGTGAAATGAAATGTAAGAAAAAGAATCTAGGTTTCTGAAAAATTAGCCAGAGGCTATTTAAACATGAGATGTTTATTTTCTAACTCCAGGTAAGTAATTTCTGGAATTTAATCGTCAAATTTCCAAGTCTAAAAGTTAAAAAACTTTCTGGGAAAAATAACAGCTCTCACTTTATACATATATATATGTGTGTGTGTGTGTATATATATATATATATATGTAAAATACTGAAACAATCATACTTCGCTTAGAATTTTTCATATCTATTGATTCCAATACTTAAAAAAACATTTTTGAATGAGGTTGCATGTCAACACACATAAAATACAGGGTTTTGTTTTTGTTTTTTTTTCAAAGAAAGAGGCCTTTTGAATTGCCCTTGTTTTCAGGAGGCTCTACACAAGTACTGTTACGCACAAATTGTCTTGTTATCCACAGATAACATATTAAGTTCTACGTTAGACCTCTGGAAAAAGAACCTGCTCTTCTCTTCTCAACCTTCTTCTAATAAATGCTTTATGTATAGCTGGAAGGTGTGTGGGCAGGAGCCTGCCCACTGTCCGGTCTCCTGAAAGTCTGATTCAATAACTGACTCAAGCAAAAACCCTAAAGGACGCTGAAAATATATGCACTATGCACTGGGAAGTGTGATACTTAATAGAATTGTGCTCTCTTTTCAGTTCTGCTGAAACAAACGTGCCAAGATTTAGTGCTGGGGAGCAGACATGACAGAAAACATTCTGTCTTTGAGAAGCTTTAGTGCAAGAAGAAAAGGCTGAAATAGCTGTGGCTTATTACCAGCTTAATAAGATTCAGATTGTTACAAGTCTTGGAAAGGGGGAAAAAAAAAAGATTTCCAAATTGCACATTTTTTTTCCAGAGTACAGGTACAATTCCTGATATATCAATAGCCCAAGGGCGCAACGTATTGAATGACTTATTAAAGATTCATGATACAAATTTATTTCCTAACAACACTGTAGGAATGTGTTGTTTTCCATTACAGGAAGCAATGCTTCTCAAAAGTGTTTACAAGTCTCAAATTGCAAAATTTAATTTTCAAATCAAATGAAGCATAATGAGCTTCACCAGCTCCTCATTCTTCACTCCAGGTTTAGCTACAAACACAGCACAGCAAACCAGACCAGAGTGAGCAAAGCAGGTGTAACAAGGAACTCTGATGGAGCATCTTCCTCTTGACCAACGGCAGCCAAAAGAGTTGTGTAAAGAACAGAGCACAGCCAAGCCAACAACCTATCTTCACCTCTGAGATGACAAAAAAAAATATAATTTCATATAAAAACAGCTCATTGTGAGATGTGTATCTATATCTAACCTGTATCTCAAATATTTACAAACAACTATTATTCTACTATAAATCCAAGCTCCTCTTGTATGACAGTACCTGCTGGCAGGGGGAAACTGAAGGGAAATTTTTAGCATAATGAGAATAAGAAGCACCAAACAAATTACAGGTAGATAAAGGGGATAATTACTAAATCTAAGCTTTTGAGCTCAATTTTACAAGTGAGACTGAAATTCTAGATCAACCAAACTTCTGTGTGGGTATCACTGATTGGAAATTTTGAAACCTGATTATTTCTATTGATCCAGACAAAGAGAATTGAAAAAGGAGCACCACTACATTTTTCAGTGAACTACTGTGAAAGCTGCAGTTGTTTAACAAAGAAACCTGACAAACTAACCAAACTCCTGAATGTATGTGAAAAATAGACTTAAATGAAAATTTTCAGCCTTACATGTTTTTTATATATTACTGATTTAATAAAATAACACAGCACAAATTCTTAAATTAGTTTTGAATTAGTTTTCCTTCATTATAAATCATGTCAACAGATATTTGTTCCAGGAAAAAATCTCACAGCAACCTGACTCTAAATTACTCATTCTTCTCAAGTAGCTTTGCCTTGATATCGCTTGCAAAAAGACAAAAAGACACTTAACTCAAAAATGAGCTTTCATCACAAAATAATTTAAAATATTTGGGATTTTTTTTTTTTTTTTTTAGGTAGAGAACATTCAAAATAGCCAAGCAACCCCAGGCAAAAAATGCAAAACCAACTTAAAAACAAGTGCCAAGAAAAATCCCTGCCTCCAGGTGAGCCTATCGTGCACCTTTCTGAAGAGTGGCAAAATCTTAATAATCCCTGCTGACCAAGGAAGGTTATTCAGAAGGTTGTCAAGGTGTGGAAATCTGTTCCCAGTTTAGCCCCAGATCCCCTGTGAGTGTCCAGCCTGCTGTTCTGACCCTGTCCCTCTCTCCTGCCTGGCACAACTCCCCAGACCCCAGGAGTGACACATCTCCCCTCCCTCCGGGCACTGTCACCTTGCCTAATCACTCCTTTACACAAGAAATAAGATGCAAATTCAGAACAAAGAACTCAACCAAATGTTGTCTGCCGCGCAGGCAGCTTGACATATTCGCCCATAAACCAAGAAAAATAGACGAGGTACATGATTTACGGTGGAGCTGGGAATCCAACTGCACAAATAAATTGTAACTTTTTNAAAAAAAAAAAAAACAACAAACCCAAAATCGAAAAAGCTCCCTACCAGATAAATTTGCATAAAACTTCATAAATGTCAATAAGTGTCTTGCCTGTGACACACCAATGTATAATTGAAGAGAAGCCCAGGAGAGGCAAGAGCTGTTTTCCCATGGTACTCATTTCCTTCTGGTTATGCCGTGACAGCTGGAGAGTGAGCCTTAATATTTTTCAGAAGTGAATTTAATTGCTTTAGAGAGTCAGTTTAGCATATCACTTCAGAAATACCCCAAAGCTACAAGCAAACCCGTTGTTAGCCAAATAGCTTCTTATTTGTGAGATTTGTAGTTTACGAGTGTAGTTACCAAATTATGTTTTCAACACCTTCCTGGGTATTCCACAGGTGGCCTCCAAATCTTATCCCTGCTGGAATATTTTCAATTAAAAGTTTTATGATAAGAATCCGTGACAGTCTGAGAAGTGTTGATGATAGATAATGAATGGGCTATAATCCAACATATTTGGGAATCGGAGCCTTAAAAGTTATCCTGGAAGCAAGAATAACCCACGGGGCCTAAGCAGTACTAAGGAAATATTGGTGTAAAATGTGATAATTTGGGAAGGAGTGGTAAAGTTCCTTTTCTGAAAATGATAATGATTCTCAGATCGAAAGCAGCTTATGTCAAATGAAACAAATATAAATTATAATTAACATCCGTTTACCTCTGCTAAGAATACAAAAAAAAAATCAGTTTTTCATTAATTGTGGAAAGTTCTGTAATCATTCAAATATCTCAACTACATATTTTCAACTATTTGCAGTTCTGGCATAAATATGTGATAGATACTTTGTATTAGCAGATCAATTGTCTCAACAGACACCTTTGTCACCTGGAGGCATTGATTTCCAAAAATACCGATAAGAAAATCATTGTGGTATATTTAAGGAAAATACTGTAAGATGACATAAAGTAGTGACATGGTATTTTTCTGCATTTTTTTCTCTGGATATATAATAATTCTTGAATTTAGTAATCATCTTGTACCCATAATTAAAATCATATTGATGTTTTTGACAGTGAAAAGAAGTTTCTTATTATTAGTCTTAACATTTCCTCTCCTTCCTGTCCTTAAAATTTTAGAAAAAAAAAAAAAATTCAACGTGTAGCAGTTTTGTTCAGTAATAATAACCAAAAAACCAAGAAAGCTCCCCCAATATTATTCTAAACCTATAAACTGTGATGACTGAAATTTTCATTCAGTTTTTTTACCTCCAAACAAAGTATGCTTAAAAGGGCACGTGAACAATTCTGCTGACGTATGTAGTGTGATATTTAGGCCCATTTATTAATTTGTATTTTGCATGAGGGAATTTAGTAACTAGCTGTGAAATATAACTGCATTGAAACGTTACATTTGTTGGGTACAGGGAGTCTCTTTACAGCTATTTATAGAGGACATCATTCTAAGAATCTCATTTGCCTTTAACTCAGCATAGAGCGGCCTTAAGTCTTTTAGGCAGGAGAAAGTTATTCAGATTGCATTTTTGTGAATTTGGACCTCTATGATTCTGTGTTCTGGGTCAGCTGGACTGGTGGGACTCCGTGGGCAAACACCCTTTGCTGTGACCACCAGAATTCAGTCCCAAGAACCACCAGAATCTCACAAATCAAGGTCACCTTATCACAGCCCTGCCAGTGGAGAGCACCTGGTAAATGCAGCATGCGATGAGAATGACACCACGATACTCTCATTTTCTCCCAGCCACGAAGGGCTCTCTGCACTACATTTAACCATCATTTTAGCAGATTTCAAGTACTGAAGGCAGATTAGTGATCACAATTGCTTCGATACTTTTCTGTCTGTTCCACAGAATTATGGCACTCCTTGTTTCTACTGCCCAGGTGAGGAAAAATTACTATTTCACCTCAGAGAAACAGTCTAAATTTGCTACCCAAACATTACAGAAAATGTACAAAACCATTTTACAGGACAGCTGATGAACACTTTATTTCCAGTAGCAGTTTTATTTCTTTGCAGGCTTGAGCACATGGCTGATCTCTAAAGCTTAGCTCTTTTAAGAGAATTTAGGACAGTTTCGGCCACATAAGTAGGAATTAACGAATAAAAGTCTACTAATTTATAAGCATACACTTAGTGCAAAATCCAGGTAAGATCAGCTCATCTCTGCTGCTTCTTGGCTAAGCCTACTCTTATATTTTCTATGTCCTGTTCTTTTTTGGTCTCTCCTCCGACCAAAGGTCTTTCCATGGCCACAACTGTTTGTGCTTCCACGCCTGGTCTCTGTCTGACAAACAGATTATACCTACTCTTGTTTCATCTCTCTCTCTGATGATCTGTATTATTAGCTCAGCAGTAAAACTATTTCTAGCCATAAATGTGTATGGGCCCCCATCATTTGTCAGGCCTTACTGGCACTTTAGCAGTTGACATTAAAACAAACAAAAAAATCACAAATCCCAGGCAATCTAAATTGAATTCATATTCTGTCTTGGCGGAATCCTCAGAAGCCCAGAGCTACAGTTTTAAAATGATACAGCAGGAGTTACCATACTGGCTAACACACCTCAGAAAATAAAATAAAATAAAATAAACCCATCAAATCTAAATGGGTGAGGCGCTAAGGAATGAAATAAAAGAGCCACCAGAGCTGGTTCAAAGATTATTTACATTGCCATTTTTTTCTGGGATGCAGTATTTCAAAGCCCATTTCTCACGTAATGCTCAAATTGTGAGTACAACATTTGCAGTCACTGACTTTTTATTATATTTTAAAGTGATTTAATTACATTGAGAATGTGTTTTCATGACTCAGGATGGGAATCTGCACTGCTCTATTCATGCAGAACAGAAGAGACTATTTCATTTGAAAGGGACCTAAAACGATCATCCAGTCCAGATGAATACACGATTATGAACTGTAATCTACAAACACCAACAACGCCACAACTGCTGTTTAAAAAAGGGGATTAATTTGGTCTTAGTTGAGATGGCAACAGAGGAATTAAAATAATGGATAAAACCTTCTGTACCAGAACAAATTGGCTGGTCAATCCTGAAAATGTTAAGCATGAGTTTGCATAACAAACCTTGGAGAGGAGTTTTCCTGTGAAAGGACATGATCTTGAGTGCCACCTGGAAAGTTTTTTGAACAAATTGTATCCACAATGCCTTTGATAAAATTTTAACCCTGTTTTCACTGACCTGTTCAAGTGCTGTTTCAGAGCAATGTTAAAAAGCAGTAGCACATGGGCTGAACAACAGGAGTTCTCTACAAGCTTTCTATTTAAAAACTCACAGAAGCAGTGAAAATAATTGCCAAGTTCAGCAGAGAGGGGTCACAGCTTTGTCCTCACATTCCCACACAACTGCCTGGGACAAATGGAAGGTGACAGAGGAAATATATAAATAAGCACTTCCAGATTTTTATCATTCCTTTCAGCTCCATCCAGAAAACATGGCAATGCTTTGGAAGAGGTTTCTAGATGCTGAATGACAAAGTAGGCTCTAATAAATTATTATACCAGCAGAATGAAAATCTCCTATGGTTACTTTCAGTGCAAAAATCTTAATTTAATATCTAGGCCTTAAATACAAAGTTGCTGATGATACCTCCAAGTTTTAATGCATGTTTATCTAAATTTAAATTTACTAATTATACAGGGATTTAAAAGGCACCTTCAAGTTGTAATCGGAAATCCCATTAAACCACAGTGCAAAGGTATGCTTATATTTAAGGATCAAATATGCATCTAGAAGTTATCTGGATTCTTTCTTTACTTTTGGGTTTCAAATAAACCATTTTGTAAATGCTGGACATCTGTGAAGAATGACACCATGACACCATAAAGAAGAATAAAGTCTACTGCATGGTTTTGGGATAAATAATAGCTCTCCATGTTCTGTCATTTCATAGTTTATTTTTTGCACCCAGAGTAATCCTGGAAAATCTCATGTTTTTGTCTTTGCTGCCTGCAATTTGATCAAATTACAGAATGTTATTTAGTGGAAACTCTGATTGCTGAAAACTGAATTAGATTTGGGATCACGGACAGGTCGAGGACCAATATATTTTGTAGAACTAACTCTGAAATTTCGCCATCACAAAACTCATAATTCCATAGGAAAACTTTCAAAAACCGATTTTTTTTCTCTTCTTCTTCGTTTTAAAGCCTTCCATATAAAGAAACAGCAGAGGAATCAGGACTAAAACAAGTGTTCTTCAGTGATGAGCTCTTTTCATCTTAGGGAAAAGGACTTCAGGAAGAGTTTCTGTGAGGCCTGGCAGCTGAGAGGTGTCGGTGGTGGCGAGAGGCAGGGATTGCAGAGCACAGCTGGAGCAGAGGCGGGAGCACAGGGACACAGCATCACAAATTCAGCTGAGGCAGCCACACTTCCCCATGCTAAATGCAAAGCAGCAGCGTTTCACAAGTGGTGTTTATGCCAAGGGAAGCTGTTCCAAGTGGATGTGCTCAGAAGCAAATGAAAACTCCCTGCCTCACCCAGTGCAGAAACTGGAGGTGTGCAGTGGTACCTCTGCCCCTGGTCTGATGGGCTCCAAGGGCTTTGCAGTTGTGTTCACTCAAGCTCTAAGAATCTGAGATGTTTTTACTTTGCCATTCTCCACCACCTTTTTTTTTTCTGGTTTTTTTNAATAAATCCTCCCAAAAGCTGGCCATGATTGAATTCATGAGTGGCCCCAGGCAAAGGCATCGCTTTGGAGTTCCAGAGGTACTTATCAAAATTGGCAGTATTAAGGTTCTGTCCAAGGCATAACCATTTTCTTGGGGGAAAGAGTCTATCTGAATATTCAGCTGATTTTATTAAATCACTTCTTTGAGGCCGTGCTCAATCCTTTGGGGTGTTTGATTTTCATGAACATTTGAGTGACTAACTTATTGCCATGCACATTTGTGCAAAGTTAATTTCAAAGCACTATGCACCAGTATTTGCAAAAAGAAAGTAAAATCCACACACAAAAGTGTTTGTGCTGGAAGGGCTTTACTGCTGTGGGACTTATCTGATTTACCACAAAATCCCAACCTCCAGCAGTCAATACCTACCCAGCTACTCGTGAACTCTGCAATTCAAAATTATTCCAAAAAATGTGGTCATTTAAACCATTAATATCTGTTACAAATGTTTAAAATCTGCTCATAAAAACAAACCAAAAAAAAAAGAGAATTAGCATTTTATAGGGAATGTATGAAATACTTAGCTCCCTCAAAATTCAGCTGTAATTTTAGCAGATCCAGTGTTCATGGAGTGTTTTAGAAGTCCATTGAAGAGGATTTTTCATGTTTATTTTTGCATGGGAAAAATATAAATCCAGTGTCACCTCCACTGCTGTTTGGCACACATTCCATCCTTCCTTCCCTGCCATATCAGCACCCTTAGGACCAGAATAATCTTCCCCCTCCAGAAGAGTGAAATGACAGGCGATAGCTATGGAAAATACAGCCTTATTTGATTTATTGAGTGAATCACTTCTTCTCTGGGTCATCAAATTTCTCAGTAAGAAAATTCACATTCAAACACATTTTTCTCCATTTTCAAGTAGACATTCCAGTTGTGTTGCTCATCTACTTTCAATATAAAGGATGAATTAAAGCATTAATCTATGCAAGCATTTTCTATGGGAAGCAGTGATAGTTTTATACAAAATTCACCTTACGATGCTGTAATCACATTTTGAAGAACTTCTCATAAAATCAAATAGAGCTGAGGAAGAAATGAAGCCTCAATACTTGTCCTTCTAGGACTTTATTATTATTTTCTGAGCTACTAAATGACATTGGGAACAGGCCCTTGCTTATATTTTCACTTTTGAAATATATTTGGATTGTAGCAGCTGCGGATATTGTCAGAAAATGTGCAAAGTAAAAATTAAAAAAATTGAGTTCAAGAGCTCAAAACAAGGTTTATTCAGGCTTCATGTTCCCACATGAAGATGCTTTTGTTTTACTTATCACTGCATGATTTGTAGGAGAGAAAGAAAACAACTTATTAAGTCCTGCTTCCTTGCTTTTCCGTGATCAGTGGAAAAGATGAGCTTATTTTTACTTTATAAAAAGGTAATAAAATAGTCATGGAAGAAATGAACTTGGAATTTGCTGTTTGGAATAGAATCATCACACCAAATATTAAAGATATGAGCACCCATTGCTCATGTGTGAGGGCACATTGCTGCTCTAACACTAAAATCAAAGGCTGGGAAGCTCGGGCAAGAACCAGGCTCTTCTCTCTTTAAAAATCTGCATGGAAAGAAATGGCAGAGAGATCCCGGAACCTGGCTTTTCCTGAGTCAGGGAGGCATGTAAAACAGAGAATGTGAAAGTAACCTGGACAGCTCGTTAGGAGAATGCCTCCAGCAGTCCTGTGCTGCTCTCTCTGTAAAACCCTGCACTCATGCACAGCAGGTGCCTCAGAAAGCAGCATGTCAGAGGGATTATTGGGTAGGCAGAAACCTCGCCTGGGGAGAATTGTACCCTTTTTTATTCTTTTTTAGAGCGTTATGNAAAAAAAAAAAAAAAAAAAAAACCAAAAAAAAAACCAACCAACCACACAAGCCCAAACCTGAAGAAAGGAGAGATGCTAACCTGCAAAAATGTAAAAGAAAATAAAAGGTGCTTTGGGAGCCAGCATAAAACACAGAACGAGAGGGAGATTTCTTATTCAGATCCATGAACATGGTTGCATTTAACTTCTCTCACACAAAACCACTCGACTTCTTTCTGTACTCCTACTCAACACAAAACCATTCCAGTTCCGTACTCCCACTTAACAGGCAGGCAGTCTCCTGGGAATGGTCCCTCCAGGAGCTTGGAAGGGACATTATAGGTTTTGTGACCTTTACACTTTCCTGCTCCGGGGTCTCATGTCACAATTATCAGATCTTCAGGCAAGGACTGGAGGCTGCCAGTCAGAGTTAGTTAACACCACTCCGTCCAGCCAGGTCAGCTGGTCTCACAAATATTTAATTTGCAGGCCCAGCACACGCATCAGTGCAAAGCCAGAGCGGTGCATCAAATCCTTCACTCCAGTTCAAATTTTAGACCTGATTTTTGCAATTGAACACAATTTATTAAGAGTTATCAAATCGTGAAAGTTTAGGAACAAGCCATGTTATATTTCAGGTCAAAACCCAGACACACTTAGGGGAAGGAGAAATTTTCCTTTTGATACTTTGCAGGTACTAATTCTCTTATGATTGAAATGTGACTGGCTCAGCCTGTGTTTGCCCATGGGAATGTATCTGGGATAAATCCAGGCTGTTACTTATGGGAATTTCCAGCTACAGTTCAGGTCAAAGCCTTTGTCATTACAGCAGTAGATGGGGAATGGGAGTTGGAGGAACACAGATAATTAGTTTTTCTTCCCTACTATTTTGTCCTTCAAATTTGCACCATTTTCCTTCTTGACTCTCCCTGCTTTCATCTCTTTCCTGGCAGACAACCTCACCCTGACACACAGGGAGAAGTTCCAGGACAAAAAATGTTCACACTGGAGTCATATCCATCCTTTGTCACCATAATAATAATTTTTAATAGTTACTCAGAGTGGTTGAACAGTATTTCCTATAAATATAAATTGATCATATTTTTGCTTTGGAAAAACAAAGTGAATTGAAACGAAGGCTTTAATATTTCAAAATTCATCAAAGTGTAGAAGAACAGAAGTTGATTAAGATACATTTTCTCCTAAATTATCTATCTCTTGGCTGATTCTTTATCTTTGCCATAAAGAGGAGCTGCCTTGAACCACTCACTTTGACCTGACAGGTCTATAAATAAATTGCCGTTGTGTGTGCAATGACACAACCACAAACTGGAGGTTAAAATTACCTTTCACCCAAGTCGGCTCCAAAAAGTGGAGTTCAATGTCCCCCCTCCATTCTGGGAGTCCATGGAGATACTGAAAGAGTTGAGGAAAGGAAGTAACGGTCGGGGTGGATTTAAATTGCATAGGTAAACAAAGCTCATCCTTCTCACACACAGATTTCAAAAAAAAATTAATAATAAAAATGGCTTTAAGCTAAAAGTGACATACAAATACTTTAAGCCTTCAAGCCACAGATTTTCCTCCCAGGAGCTGTAACCACCAATGCATTTGGATTTCTTGTGGCCCTTCCAGGGAACCCCTGGGTCAGGAGGCTGGAGGAGAAGAGAAGAAGCTGCCTGATGAGAATCCTGGGGCAGGGGACGTCGTGCAAAGCTACAGTTGATATCTATTGACTTATTGGTGTTTGGGAGCTTTGCAAAGATTAGGCCATACCTGGCCCCTGAGCCCCTGGCAGCATCAATGGATGTTCTGCAAAGATTCCTGCCTTCAGCCTTGTCATCCTTTATCTTAGTAAACATCAAAATCTGAGCACAAAAGACAGAAAATGAGCTATTGATTTTCCAGTATTGTCTTAACCTGCAGCTTAATTGAAGGTCAGGATATGTATTGCTGTCAAAGGCAGACTTCTGCTATTCATGGAGGGTGTCTGGCACAAAAGTGTCCCCGAGAGGCAGAGCACAGATATATTTTGGGCAATCCACCAAAAGGGAATATGCAACCCAACACTTTCAAACATTCCCTAAGGAAAACCGAGGCAGGGAAAAGAAAGAACTGCAAAGTAATTGGATTAGATGTGGAAAGCTTTACAAAAGGGAGAAGATACAGAAAGAGAGTGGGGGAGAGAGGGAAGGACAGAAAGACAGAGAGAAAAAAGGGTCAGAAAGAGATGAATGTGAGTCTGTGATGATAAGATGACAAATAAATTGTCTCCTTTGAGAAAGCAGGTGACTGCAAAAATCCCCCTCTGTGTTCTCTTTCTCATTGAGTGATGTACAACTGTAAATTCCCCTTTTCCTAACACTGTAAGATGGCAGCTCTTGTAAAGAAAAGTACTTGGTTTTATTAGAAGACATATGCAGAATGACAGTAAAACAGAAGTTGTCAGATAATAGATAGGAAAGAAAATCCTCATCTTTCTCTTCTTTTCTTTGCTCTGGCTTTTCTATCCTTCACCATCCTACTCTCACAAAGTATCAGATTTTGACATTTGACATATATCTGTCATTCGGGAGGTTAAGATTATTTCTCAAAAAACAAAAAGAAACAAACACAAGCAAACAAACAATAAAACAAAAAACAAACAAACCAAACAACACCGACACCCACTAGTAGATACTTCTATTTTTTAAGATATTCCAAACCACTCATGAAGCTTTTCCTCTATCATTATTCTGTTTTTTCGCCTCTATATTAAATGAATTCATTTTATCCTATATACGTCAATCAAACATCCTCATATACTCCTCCTGTTTCCACTCTTGTGCCTGGAACCTGGAGAGAAGAGCAAAGGAAAAAGCTTTATGTTTATTTACCTTGATATTGCAGTGAAGTGCCTCAGATGGTGACAGTCAATCTCAAATGTTTTGGTAAAATCAGACGTTCCAGTAAAGCCCCTTCATTTCTCTCAGGGTAAGGCTTTAGGCTGTTGTGGGAGGATTTGCGTGATCAGCAGGATACTGAACAAAGCCAACATTAAATCATTCACATTTAACTGACAAGATGTGAGACAGCAGAAAGATACCTGGCCTTGCTGAAAGTTTTGAACGTGGATTTCCTGGTGGTGGGAGAAGCAACCGTATTTGTTTAGCTGTGATTTGCTACAGAATAAACATGGCAAGAGCATATAATACTGGAGCACCCAGACCTTCTGTGTCAGGGTTGAGAAAAATAAGATTAACTTTCTTTCATTTATTTTAACTTAATTGCAGCTACTGAGTAAACATCTCAAAAATCTCAGCGGTCTAGAGCTGTTCTCTGGAGAAACTCAGTTCCCGAGCCCTGGAAGGACAAAAGGATATTAAAGTGCTAAATATCTTCAGACACCAGAGCTCCGTGCCCACACAGGCACAACACAAGAGGCAGATGTTCTATTCAGCAAGGAGGAATTTGGTTTTTTGTATCCTGATTTTATTTTTCATTTGACCTGCAACCAACTTTGGACCTTTCCTGGCTCAGCTCTTTGAATAAAGATGGAGTGGAGGGCACCTTTCATCTCTCATAATGGGGCTATCATGGTCAGTTTGCCATTGCAAAGACTCTGATTTCTTTTACAATGGCTACCATATAGTTTTGAATGCTTATTTAATCTCTTTTGTAATTACATATATATATATGTGTACATTTTATTTATTAAAATATATGAAATATTTATGTATCTACACTATATATTAAAATATATTTATATATGTATACATGTACGTAAATATACATCTATATTTAATATATATCATAATCGTATATTAAATATATGTGTATATATTATTTATATTAACTATTANATGTATGTATGTATGTATGTATGTATAGGCTATGGCATTCTGGCCTCTTTTTTTATGCCTTCTCATCCCAGAGAAGGGAATTGTTTCTCTTCATGCTAGTTTAGTTTACTTTTAAATTAGTGCATTACTATGTTTTCTAAGTGATTGCCTCTTGTCTTAATTATTCCTGTCGTTATGAGAGGTGCAAGTCATACTCTGGGGCAAACCACACCCACCTTATTTAGATAAAATTTACTAATGCAACAGAAAGAAAGTGAGCTGAGGACAAAAACCTTCCCACTCACCTTCCCAGCCAAAGAAACACCAAGTCCTACATGATGCTGTGAAATTGTAGCAATGCTCTTCTGTCCAGGAATTCGACACAAATATAAACAGAATACTCCATCTCATGGTATCGTCCTGATGGAATATTCATTCTTACAGGATTTCTTGTTGCTTCTTTGGAAAAACACTTTTTTTTTTACCCTTCTGGTCCAAAGTGTGGGTCGTGGTTGCTGCAGGCAGCAGCATCGATTGGCGCTGTGGTGAAGGCTTAGCTGCACATCTTTCTGTCTGGATTTCTGACACCCCACCACCTGGGCGTTTTGGATCTAATACAACGGGCACTGCACCACAGTGAGATTCTTTTTGGAGGCTTCTGTCACACGTGAGGTT
Organism: Cyanoderma ruficeps; assembly: GCA_008694505.1. NCBI lineage: Eukaryota > Metazoa > Chordata > Aves > Passeriformes > Timaliidae > Cyanoderma > Cyanoderma ruficeps. Next base: position 1,764,738 of record VZDJ01000601.1, read on the forward strand.
GTCTGGATTTTCTCTCCAGGCTCACAACTCTTTGCAGTCGTTTGTGACAGTAGGATTAACTCCCAGCAGGTGTTTTCTGAATTTTCAGCATTTTTCTGATCTCCAGCAAACCCTTTTGCCTCCTTTTTTATCACAATATGCAAACTAAAGATAGAATGGCTACACCTCAAACCACACATTCTGGTTTTGCATTCAGGATAATTAGTTTTGGTATTTTTAAGCAACACTGAGCAACATGGAAAACTGAACCAGACAACAAAAGTGAGAAGCTTAAAAATATCAAAACATATTTACCTTTCCAAGTAAAACACAGCTGAGATACAGGAAGCAAGCTGTTCTCCAAGAGGTGGATTATGGCAAACAAATATACACATTCTATAGCAAGGCTCAAACTCAGAGTTATAAAGTGACAACCACACCAGAGTGCCATGAGGAGCTACAGAATATGATTTAATGCAGAACCAAAAGCACTAACTTGAATAATTTCTCTCTTTTTTTTTTTTTGTCCTTCCAAAGCTTATGAAATCATTCTGCTCCAGCATTATAAAAACTGTGCTGAAATGCCATACCTTCACAGTGGGAGTCGGCTTTTTTTCTTTTTAATTACTAGGAAGCTGGAAAAGACTTGACTTCCCAAGAGAAAAAGGACTTGAAACTCAGCCAGCTATCTACAAGTGATCCTACAAAGACAGTACAAGCTACATTTCCACACCATGATCAAAAGCCTAAAAGAAATGACTGGGAATGCACTGAGTTTAGAAGTTCCTACTTCTTCTTTTAGACGCTGATACAAAAATCACAAATGGTCTATTTGCCTCTAAAAAAATGTAAAGTGTATCAATTTAAGCTAACAATCTCATATTTTATATCTAATTTTCTTTTCAGCTAATATTTTAAATTACATCTGTAATTTTTACTTTTACATCTTCTTTTTTTGGAAACATTTTCAGGTTGTAGTCAGGATTTATTTATTCTGTGGCTCATCGCCTCTCCTTGACTTTCCCTTTTCTACCTCCCAGCTTCATAAAACTTTGTACCCATCGCATGTTCTGAAGTTCAGGTTTTTTTTTTTCTCCAGCTTTACAGAGTGCTTTTCTGCACCATTGCCTTCAACAGGGGCTTGGTCTTGCCTGGCTGCATTTATTAGGTGTGTTTTGTAAACAGGTAAACATAAGCACCCAGGAATACTGGATTTGAGAAAGAAATGCCAGCCCGACAAATTGAAGGGAGTATTTCTCAAATCCTGACGTTTTTGGGTCTGTCCACACCTAAAGAGCCTGGTCTCCCTTCCCAGTTGTGCCTGTAAGAGAGACAGATAAGATAAATGGGAAAAATGGTCAATGTGTGGTACCTCCTATTCCTATTTTAGAATAACTTTTAAATGTAAATAGTTGTAGTATTTTTTAAATTGCTTTAAAGTAAAAATAAAGATAAACCATTCAGTCTAGATAAGATAATGAAACACAAATTTGTACTGTTTTGTAAAGGGTAAGGTTTTCCTCAATAGTAAATAAATTACTGAAATGTTGTACAGAATTAAACTAGTTCATTGCTCCCAACTCTTTCAGCACGTGGAGTAGCGGGAAGGAGAAGTTGGGGGGGATTTTATTTTTTCATTATTTATTTACACAGACTCATTCCTTCAAACATTCACTATAATAAATATCAAGAATGTTCCCATGCTGGGATATCCTTAACTCCGGCAGGTTTTGGTGCCCGTTTCCTGGGTTTAGGGGATAAAACTTGGTGTCAGTAGTTCTAAAGGGAAAAAAATCTTTTTGCTTCAAGAAAGGAGAGTTGAGAGATCAGACAAAAGATTTCATCTCAGCTCATCTGTGCAAAGCCTGGACTTTTGATCATCTAGAGGTGTTTTGGAGCGAGTTCACCAGTAACCCTCCATAAAATCTTCTCTGTCTGTCCCACTAAGCTCCCCAAATCTCCTTTGCACAAATGGACCCAATAATGCTCCAGTGTTAGTTCTGCAGATTGTCTCTGTTTTAACTCCTCCTGAGGGACCTCTGCATGTTTGACATCTCCTCCCTCTCCTGCTCCTTTCACTAAAGTCTGTGCCATGTGAGCATTACCCATTTCCCTTCATTAACCAGGGGCTGTTCACTGTTTCTAAATTCAGATCTCCAGAGAGATGCTGGTATAAAAACCTCCTTAAAGCTTTGTAAACAAATGTAAAAACTGTTCTTGGTCTCAAATCAAAGAGTAGTATCATGAACAGATATTTTACATCCAAAAACAATACAAAGTTTTGAGCCTCAAACTTCCAAGAACCCCTTATAAGATCCCTTGGATTTCAGAAACTCACCTATTTTGGGAAATCAAGGCACAGAACATGAAAAAAAGTTACATCTATTCAATATCACATCTTTATATCTGGCTTCTTTCTCAGCTTTTCTCATAAATCTTGTCCCTTCTGAAAAACCTTCTCAGCCTGCTTCACTTGATTGGTGAAGTTGCCTTTCTACTTAACTAAGAATTGGAGGAGGTTTGTTTTTGTTTTGTTTGTTTTGTTTTGGGGGGTTATTATGGCCACGTTTAATATTTTTATTAAAATTGTAGTAGTTTAAATACATCTCCATACGAAACTTACATGGAGACTACTCAGAACTGAATATATTAAGTTAAAGCCTCAAATTATATTTAAATTGCTCAGTGCTTTTTTGTGGATTATATTAATTTCTCCAATGTTCTTTATTTAATTGCAAGTGGTTTCAGTCCTCTACACTCAGTCTTAAATAAATAAATAAGAAGATAAAACAATATTCTTTGAGGCAATTCAATAACAGAAGGAGAGGCTTTTGTTCCTCCAGACTGTGCTGTATCCTGATTGCTGATTTTCTCATTTTGCTATACAGGCATTACAAAGTGATCATCATCAACTCTCCCTTTCTGCCTAGGGGTTGATTTTTCATTAATAAAGTATAAACAGAGCGAGTTCCAACCTGTTGAAACTCAACTTTTCAGCCAGTTTGCTAGAAATTTACTTAGTTAATACCAAAAAAAAAAAAAAATTAAAAAAAGAAATCCATTTTTCGGAAAACCAAATCTGAACTACGCTTAGGTGGATGTTTTAACTGTTCCACCCTGACCTTTCTAGATGTTATCCCACATGATATCCAAAATACTTTTAAAAGACATGATCAAGTCCTCCTCTTGTGAACACACAGTGTTCACTGGAGAAAATCTAATCACTGCCCTTCACAGAGATTTTCTGGGCTGGAATGGTTTTAATGCCAGCTGTGAGGTATTGGCAACTTTGGGGCAAAGCACTTGGGAGCACAGAGGAGGAACGTAGATAAAATTGATGGTTGGAGGTCAACACCTTTCTATGACTTGACATTCACACTGCACTGAAAATGCCAATTTTACCTTGCTCCTGCACAGTTCATTACAACCTTTTCTCTGTGTCAAAAACTTCCTGAAATTCCTTCTATGCTCCTCAAAGTTGCACCTTAACCACAGAATGGGAAAGCATATCGCCCACATTGTTGGCACTCGTCTGACCTTCAGCTGTAAAAAAAAAAAAAACAGTAATCTTTTCACAATTTAGAGGTTATCTAAGGAATGGGGAAAGAAAACCCCCTTAAACTGATAAACACCCCCCCTCCAAAAACAGAAAAAGCTAAAACAAAACAAACACAGAGCTGCACAATTCCAAGTTGATTGTGTCTGTTCAATGTTCAAGCCAGGTAATTTCCCACCACACAACCTCATATCTCTGCGACTACAATTACAGATAAAAACACTGTACAAGAAGGGATTCAATGCAGAGTTTACAGGATATCTCAATTTTCAGTGTTGACCCACCTATAAAATGTGATACTATATGTTTACCACACCTATTATTTAACACGTTATAAAAGGTTTTGAGAAGTGCAAATAGAATGCATAAGATGAGGTCTCTCTGCTTTGGAGTTGTCAGACAAATTCTGAAGCCTATTTTCCTCTTCTGAAGCGAGAGAAGCTTTTTATTTAATCTTTGAGGGAAAGCCACTAATGGAAAGAATATTTTCCCAGGTGCACTAATTGCAGTTATCTGCAGCTATGAAACTTTCTGGCAGTTTCTGGTGGTTTAAAGCGCACAGAATCTATTGACACTCTTCAGGCTCCTGGCAGCCACGAGGCTTTCCTGAGCTCATGCACAGCTCTAAAAACTCCGTTTGCAGCAACAGCCCTCCCTAAAGTCTGATGGAGCCCTGCCCAGGCTGCTCCCTTGGCTGATTCTCTGGAAGAGAAAGTGGAGGAGGAAAAGCACATCTGTGGGGGTTTTTTGGACAATACAGCCCTGGTCTCATAGTTTATTCACATCTATTACCTCTAAAGAGGCAAGGACAAATGTGCCTGGCATTGTGTGTATTACCTGGTTGGCAGAGAGGATTTTGGTAGCTCATGTGTGACCCTGCCCTGCAGCCATGCTGCACTTTAATCTGTCACTCTTTGCTTGCCCTCTGACACATTCAGATCCCACCCTCACCTCCAATTTTCCCTTTCACAATGCCCCTTGAGGCTCCTTAACAGCTCAGAGTATCAAAATTACTGAGGGATATTAAAAAAAAAAAAAATCTGCTCCAGAAGCCAGCTGCTGTTTTCTCCTCTTCCAACCCTGCTCAGTTCTCCAGACAGGGAAGTGGGAAAATAAAATTAATTCTAATACTTAACAACACATTCATTACCTATAGTTGCAATATCTGCCCATATCTGGAGTAGCATCACTCTTCCAGCAAGCACAGGGAAGACATCCAAGGAGAGAAGGCCCTTAAGTATGTTCTCAAGCCATGTGTGAACATTTCAGAGTGCATTCCAAAGCACGGGGGAGACTGTGGCATCTCTTGGAGTGTATTCCAAGTGGAATATGCAGCACAAGGCTGGATCCAAATCCAGGCCTTCTCCAGGGAGGCTGGTATTAACCCACATGGTTCTTTTGGGCATTATTTTACTTTTCCAGGGCTGTGACCAGTGACCATCAAGGAATGGTTTGGGTTGGAAGGGACCTTAGAGGACATCCAATCCCAACTCCCTGCCATGGACAGGGATGCCTTCCACTAGATCAGGTTGCTCAAAGACCATCAGACTGAGAAACTCCATGTTCACAGAAGATTATTTTGCTTCATTAATAGCCTCCTGAAGAAAGACAAATCTTTTTTGGGCTTTCTTGGAGGCAAAGCCAGCAAAGTGCACAGTGAGCTTTCTGCTCGCCATATTCTGTGTACAGAAATAATGTATTTGGAGTCAAAGAAAAAACCTCAAATATATTACTGAACATGCTGCTAAGACTAGAAACTTCTGTTTGAATGAATTGCTGTCTTTTAGAAACTATGCCAAATTGATTTCTTTAAATAAAGGTTTATTTTAAAGGGGGTCCTGTTCTGTTCATTGAGAGTAAACTCTTTTGGCAACAGCCTGTCTTTTGCAGTTAATTGCTGCTTGTCTCCTTGGATATCATCATTTGCATAATTGTGATTCTTTTCAATGAAAAGGGATTATATCATCTAGGAGAAGCAAACATCATAAAATTTAAATTTACATGAAATTAAAGGAATAAGTGTTCCATGGTAACAGCTCTAGTAACTTGCACCAAAAAATAAAGTCTTTAATATTATAAAGTCAACATATTTAGAGAAAATCACAGACTATGCTGCTTTTCAAGTGTCATGCAAAATTAAGACATCAGACCATACTTTGAAGCAACATTACTGAAATAAATATTAATGCCAACTTTAAATGTTTGTAATAAGGACACAAGGTGCTCCTGAGGCCAGTTTTGTCTTTCTGAAACGGAAAATTTGTAACCCTTGTAAGTGAAAAATAAGCAGTTGGATTGCAGTTTTACAAATGAGAGTCAATTTTGAAGTATATGTCAAAGTTTTTCATGCTTTCCACGAGACACTTTTGCCTAACCCATGGCTGAACAAAAAAACTGTAACATGTGCCAGCGAGACTCTGAGGTTACAGCAGAATTTTTCCTGCCAGGGTAACCAGACAATTTATTCCTTCCTTTTTTATGTATGGATTAATTAATTGTGTTTGTTCTCATTGCCACTAAAGCTGGAATTTGCCAAGAGCCTGTGGCAGGCTAATCTAATTAAGAAAGTGCTTTGTAAGCTGAAGAACAAAACCAAATCAGTTCAAAGGTCTGACACTGACAAGTTACCAACTCGGATTCTCTAACATTGTCAGTGTATTCTTAGAGTTCTTTCACAGCATACTGTAGCATATTTAATAGTCTAAGAATTTAATTAGGCCAAACTCTGGCTTAAAAACAGAAAAACAACTGCTCATACCTCCCTTTCCACATTGCACCATCCAACTTCCCACAAAGTTTCTACTTTCTGTCAAGTCAGATATGGTTTTTGTACCTCAGAGAGTTTATTTCCATCGAATCCCAAAGACAACTTGGGCTGTCATTCATATCTGCAAGCTCGAATCATCCAGTATGAGAACAGAGCTGTGGAATGGAACACAGAACTCAGCTGGACCTGAGAAAAATAAACTTTCAGTTGTTGAGGTAAGATGGTGGAGACACAGGACATAAAATGTATTTTAAAAACCCCAAACACTTTGAGAAGGAAGCGCCCACAACTTCTTTGAAGGTCACAAAACTCACTGCTCCAGCTTGATAACAATACTTTTCCCTTGACCTGTTCACAGTTTTAAAGGCCTGACAGGAAAATCATCAAGCTAAATAAGGCAGATGTCACCATGGTCTGAGGGGGAATCGATCTGTTGCCTCAGCACATGCAGCTCTTCAGCTTGGCACAGTGAGCAACACAAGCTTTCCTTAGAAAAAACTCTTGGCCACATAGCAAGGAGCCCGTGCCTTCTGGAATATTTTCTTAGCTGAAGACTGTTCAGGAAGATGAAATGGCAGAGTCTGGGGGGCCCACCCTCAGTGCTGTGCTTTAGTTGGTTCCCCAAATGCCAAAGGCTTTTCACCCAGCAGATGAGAACATCCCTGCCTACCCTTCTCTGCCATGTCTGCTGGGAGGGTTTGGGAATCCATGGATTGATGTTCACAACAAAGCAAACAGTTTTGTCACAATTCAGTGTACACATTGAAAAAGATATCCAGAACAATAAAAAATAACTGTATTTATTTTAGGCACGGATCTTGGCTGACATAGCTGGCTGGGAATACAGACAATGCAGAAAATCAGCCCTCATGTGCTTTGTATTTGCCTTTCTCTTTGCAGCCAAATATGCTAAATGGTCATGCACAAAAATAAGCATTGAGGGGAAAAACAGTGACTAAATACTGGGTGGGGAGATGTTTTAGTCATTCATTCAGGACAAAAAATAAATTCTAGTTCCACAATAAAAAAAGCACTGGAAGACCTCCTGTGCAAAGAAACACCTTTGCAAAGTGCAATGGCACAAACACAAATTAACAGCAATTGCATAAGTGTCCTATCTTCAGTTAAGTATGACAATATACCCACAATAAAATAATTTCCAAGACAAAAACTCATATTTGACAAAGGAAAATAAAAAGCACTGACATCTTAAGAAAATCTTCACAATTTTGGAAGACTCCAGATAAAAGCAATAAATTTATGTTATTCGTTACATTGCATTGGACCCCTGGATGCCAAGCACATTTATGAAATAATATTACACAGTGTGTTAAAAGTGCTGCATGAAAGTTAATGGCCATGGACATCAATTCTGCAACTGTCCAACTCAGCCTTGCAACCTCTGCTTTTGTGTAGAAATGTGGTAATACAGGAGATTCTGTACGAAACTTACCTGCCATAAGATATGGATTACATGGATCCTCTAGCTTTAGAAATGAAATCTGGGGGAAAATTCTGGTTTAATTTACTGACTTCACAATTGCTCTATTAAAAATAGTTTCATTTTTAAAAGCCTTGGGATGTTGTAGGTGCTAACAACAGTACAATGTTGGGGTTTTTTTCCTTGCAACTAGAGAGGAAAACAGGCCCCATCATTTCCAAACTGAGGTGTTTCGCCTAACTTAAGCTGGAGGTAGAGGGAGAATAAATAAGTGGGCAAAACTCCCAGCCAGGTGATGAAAAGAACGAGAAAAACACCTGATCTGGGGAAGTACAACTTCCTCTCCTCTCTGTAGTAACCTGGTACAATCTGTGGCAGAGCTGGAAAAGATACAGGAGTGTCTGCTGTGCTCCCAGAAGGGAGAGGAGCAGAAATGGAATAATTTCTCCTAGAAGTGAAAGGACAGTGAGTACTGAGCTCAAGTTACACCTACACAAGCGATTGTGCAGAGCCCACTGTGCTCAGCAGGAGCGGCTGTGCCTCGCTCTGAGACGTGAGAGCTGAGTGAACATTTGGGATTAGAACCCAGCAGGGGATCATGGTGACAAAGCCACTGGCACCACAACTCCCCGAGAGCCCAGGTGCTCCAGGCTGATCTAGATTTTCCCCAGTTCTCTTTTCCAGCTCTGCTGGATAGACTGTCTTGCCTTTGAGTACAGATGGTTGGAATTAAAATAGTTACGGCAGTTCATTAACATTTTGGGGGTGGCTGCTTTCAGTCTGTCCTGTCTGTCTGGACACTGTCCTTTGCCAAGCAAAGGGATCTGTTCCTCACCAGCTCAACAAACACTTCCCAAGTGGTCACTGCCAGGATTTGCTGTGGCATTGCTCAGTTACATCCCGCTGGCCCTGACTGGGAGCTGCAGCACAGGAACAGCCCTTGGAAACCGCACAAATAGCTGCGATCTTCTGAGGTTTTGTGTCAAAGTCCTTGTGCAAAACAGCCTCAGCAACTGGCAGTGCACTTTATAATGTAATTATAATGCAATAATGCATTAGGGTATGATATAGAATGAGATAGATGGAGATGACAGAATCATGGAGCAGTTTGGGTTGGAAGGGACCTCAAAGATTATCTCCTGTCAAACCCTGTGACTCAGGGACACTTCCCACTATCCCAGGTGGCTCCAAGCCCCAGCTTGACCTTGGACACTTCCAGGAATCCAGGGGCAGCCACAGCTTCTCCAGGGAATCCATTCCAGGGCCTCCCCACCCTCACAGGGAAGAATTTTTCCTTAATATCCAATCTAAACCTACTGTCCTTCAGCTTAGAGCCCTTCCCCCTTGTCCTGACACTCCAGATTCTTGTCCAAAGCCCCTCTCCAGCTCTCTGTAGCCTCTTTAGGTATTGAAATGAGTCCTAAGGAAATTTTCACCTTAAAAGAACCATCTTGCTTCTACTTCAAATAATTGTTTAGTGCACATTCAGCCCAAACTGGCCTCTGTGATCAATTACTGCTGGCAACCCAAACTGGGGTTAAAATATGTGTCTCCACGCATTTCACTGGATGCTTTTGTGCAACACAACCATGATAAGCTATCCACCAGTCATTTTTTCCTGGAAGAGGAGCTGCATCACCAATATCCAAAATGTGTTATGAGTGGGGAAACTACAAATGTTTCATTATGGCACCCTGAAGAACACAGACACTGGATTATGTTTTTTTCTTTAAAAATAAAAAATCCCAACAAACAAAACAAAGCCTAAAACCAAACCAAATCAAATCAAGCAAACAAACAAAACCACAAAGAAAATCTAAACTACAACCAACAAAAAACCCACCAAAAAAATCCCCCAAACCCTTGAGCACCAGAAACAGGATAATTTTTCTGGAATTAGAAACATCCCTGGTATATCACTACTCTTTAGTCCAGATTCACAAGCTTATGCAAAATATTAGCTGTACATTACACCCGATGTGTGTGATTTTAAGTCTGGATTAAATAGCTATTAAGAGATAAGAATCAGTGTAGAGCATTCAAATGCACAGCAAGCCCATTACTGCACACAGGCACCACAGACTGCAGAGGAGCTCTGTCACCTTCACAACTCCCAACGAGTTAAATGTAAGTTATTGCTGCCACCAACAGGATGCTCCTCAGCATATTTTAGCCTAATGGTGCTCCAAATTTGCCTCTCTGCACAAACACCTGTGTGCTTGTAAAGGCTGATGTGATATGAAATTCGCAATCGGCACTGAAAAAGCTGCAATGCAATAAATTCCGTTTTTCCAATTAAATCTGGGAAGGGCATTCCATTCCCTCCTTGCAAAAGCAGCCTGCAGAGAACAAGAGTATTGTCATAGGTTCTATTCAACTACTGTAAAAATAAACCCAGACAAAATCCCCACCCAAACAACCCTGAGGAGGTGAAGACAGCCTGTAAAGTGGATGAAGGGTTCAATCTGGTGAGTGCCACGGGGAGCTGCAATGACACAATCTGAATTTCCACAGGAGTAACAGGGTCTCTGCAGATAACATAACCATGATACAGCCATGCCAACTGAAAAGAAAGAAAAATTTGGGTGGAAAAACTCTGCAACTGTTGACAAGTTCATCCTTTTATTGTTATTCTGCTTGATCTGGTTTTGTTCAGCACGCTTAAAATGAGAGTGGAGGGGAGAAATTAAAGAGAAGAAACAGAGATATTTTATGTGGTAGAAAGAGAGAGAGAGAGAGAGGCTTCACCGGTGGTACTGTCCAAGCTTTGGAGGAGGTGGGTCCAACAAAAGCTGAAAAAAGAGCNTAAAAAAAAAAAAAAAAGAAAAAAGAAATATTCATTACAGATGCTATGACATACTGATAAGTATCAGGCAGATGATAGCAAAATTATTGTCTGTAACAACAAAGCTTTGACAAGACTAGCAGATTTATAAACAAATCAATTCTAATCTGCTGAAAGGTCATCTCTCCATTAAGACTGAATAGGAATGAGATTAAATTACATGGTTGGCTACGGATATCTACAACAGGGCACCAAACAGGGGGAAGGTTGCACAAAAAATGATGCAGATGATACTCCACAGCTTTGCTCACCAAACACTCACATGAGGCTGGCTCACCATGGTCTGTGAGGCCAAGTTTGAGGTAAATCTTTAACACTTAAAATGGAAAATCTGACAATAGAAATACTGCAGTGATTGTTAACTCTGTTCTTCCACAATAAATATATATTTCCCATAAATTAGGTCCAGCTGCTGAAACCTGCACGGGCAAGATTCAGCTGTAGTGTCTCACTCTCTGCTGTTTTTCTTCCGTCTAAGTTTTATCTGATAGAGATCATTCATGAATTTCTGGTTTAAAAAAGGAGACTGGTAACACAATCTGTGAGCTAGAAACAGAAGCAAGAGCTGCTCATATCCAGCTGTACTGGAGAGGAAAGAAGCAGGGAAGGGACAGAAAAACCTTTGCCATCAACGCTCCCAAGAAAGGTTATGCCCCACACAAAAGAATAAATTATGAAGAGAAATGGTTGGAATTTTTTTAATATATATGTTTTTAATGTCTCCTTTAAACCTGTCATTATGTACTTTAGCTTAATTAGCTTATACTGGCACCTATTGGTAGAAAATATAGTTTGCATCACCATTATCAGTTATTTCTTGTTCTTTAATCAACTGCAGAAAACCTGTTTATGGTAATTATTAGTTTGCACCCTTTCCTCTTCATTAAGAGTATGATTTTTAGTGTTATAATTGTGTGATGGGACTGAAATCAATGACAAAACCAGACTTTGAGTGGAAGCAGAGCATGCAGAGTCTTAGCAAGCAAACCACCATGTACAGCAACTGTAGAGGAGGTAAATGATAATTAACCTTTGAATGGTACTTAGCTAGAATAACAATGCTAGAAAAAACACCTTAAAAACAAATTAATAATTAATAAATGAAATAATATTTGTGAAGACTGTATCTGTATGGGTCCTGTGTGGAAATAATTTTTTACTTTTTTTTTCCCTTGTTTTATTATCGATCTAATTATTCAGAAAGTTGAAAATTCAGTTTTTCAACAATAGTTTACTTAGCAGATCATACTAGGAAGATCAGATAATTTCAAGGATATCTACAGCTGTCCTCTGAGTGCACATTTCTCTGTACGGGAGGGATACCACCTCCAAATGTAAATCCTGATTTAGAGACTCTTTTTTCCCCTTAGGGGCTTAACAACATTTTAGATTATTGAAAATTACAGAAATTTCAAATCCTATTACTTTTCAGTTTTTCAGTAGCTGTTTCCTGCCACATCCAGAGACCATTTCTTTACCTCCTAGAATCCCAAATTTTGGCTGCCATGGAGGTCACTACTCAGCAATTCTGTTGTGAAAGTACAGGTTTCTTGTGCCATTTTGCAATTTCATCTGTAGCCTCTGGCTGCTGCTTCAGAGGAGTGCTGGTGTCCCATCCATCCTTATACCTGCCAGCCCCACAAAGCTGTCCTTAATATTAAAAAATAGCTTTGGATTTCGATATTCAGGCAACTGAATTTTACCCTTGATATCCAGAAGAGACTCACACAGTTACTTCTCCTGTCAGTCCTATGAATTGCTAATATGAATAAAGAAATTGATGCAACCCCCTGTAGTTTCTATGCATTCTATAGCTGCTGTTATTTCTCCTTTTCTGTTGTCCATTCTTCACCTGGATCGTTCAGTCAAATGAATCAAGTCTAGTGGCTATCTTGAACATTGCAGCAATTATTGCATTTGTATAATGAATTCAGCCAGTTTTCAGATGTTGGATGTATCCATTACACAGGAGCTGGAATAGAGATACCTAGCAAAGCCATGGAGGGGGAGGGGGAAAAAAAAAAGAAAAAGAGCCTGAAGTTCATGAAATGTTTTTTATTGAGCAGTCTTGGCCAGTTCCAGCAATAAAATGAAGTGCAGGGAAGGAGCACAGTGCCTACCAGACACTGTGACCATATCTTTTTTCACTTGGAGCTCTGTAAAGATGCCCTAAGCACACATCTTTATGGCATTGTGTTTGTGATTTCATTTCACATCATAAGCTGCTATCAACACAGCCTTGTCATTGTAATTTGTCACGTACAGGAGCGTGAGTTTTCTCTATCTCACTGAAATTTTTATCTCACCAGTCACAATCACAGGCTGCTAGTTTAAAGCAGGGCTCTCAGACATTATGAGAAGATGAAATCACAAAAGATAGCATTAATAGACATCGCCACCACCACAGAGACAAATACTGTGGCTTTTCTGGAGCTTATGAAATCAGAGCCAATTGGGGATAACAGACATGTACATGTGTGTGAGTGGGAGGTGAGCAGCCCTTTACACCACTCCTGAAATTTACATGAAACTCATCCAATGTTGTTTGAATGAAATACAAAATTTGTCTTTCTGGAGGGTTTTTTGGTAAAAATTTTAATATCTCCCCTTTTCTCCACTTCCTCCCCATAGGAAATATCAGAAATCTCAGGAATTTTTTTTTTTCTTCTTCTTCTTTTTTTNTTCCTTTCCATTTCTTAGCTCTTGAGTTCCTCACTTTTTTTTTCCACCATGATTCAGATTTGCTCTGATCATTCTCTGTTGTACTCTGGACTGTAAAAGTCACAAGCCTTAAGCCAAAGATTTTAAATTAACGGAGGCATGGTTCAATGACAATGTTCACCCTAAAATAGAACACACGAAGAATTTCCAAGAACGAAGACCATCTGAATGTGGGGCTGTGGAATTCCTGCTCTACTGCTACTACAAGTACCCACCTGATGATCCATTTCTGAGCAATTATCTTGTCAGGGATCTGTTCTTACCTTTACAACTGCTGTGTGAGGCTACTTTTGCAGTTGGACCTCAAACCCAGCTGATCTGTTTATTGAGATCATCAATCATCAATCAGTCCCACCCATGCCTCAATTACTTGTTCCTAACTTCTCTTGGTTTCAAGTTAAAAGTTGGACATAAAGGACTAAACATTTAGAAATCCTTTGGTATCCACTTCTCATTAGTTGCCCGTTATTATTCTGGCATTGACTGAAACATCAAGAAAAAAGTTTTCCACAAAGCATTTTAAAACAGCAGCCTAAACCAGGTTAAACTAAAATCCTCACCTCGGGTCAGCATGCCACAAGTACCAGGGCACAGAGTTAAAGACAGAAGACAAGGAGCTGCTAACTTCTGTTACATGGGTGAATCTGGAAACAATCATGCACAGCTTGTATTGTCTCCTGTTTATTAATGTGCTACAAACAAAATTTTGTTCCAAATTCCTTCATTAAAAATCAGTCAAAACTTATTTGCATTTGAGCAGCTTACTTGTAAAACTGTAAATCATGGTTATAAATAGAAACCATCCATTTTAGTTTTCTCAGGTTTTGTCTTTTTTTTTTCACTTTCACTGTAGACTGAAAAAAAAATTACTCAACAAATTGGAAAAAAAACCTGAAAAAAGCCTGAAATATGCTGTTTGTGCATTATTGGTCCTCTGTTTGTTAAATGGCAGGAAAGGCAGCACCTCAGTTTGCTGCTGAAGCCAGCTGGCCTCACTCTGTGATCTGAGACAAGTTTATTATGTCAAAAAAATCAGATATGACTTCCCTGCCCCAAGCAAACGCCTTGTGATCTCACATATCCAGGAACAACCACCAGCACTTTGAGCAGAACTCTACAATAACTCTACAATAAAAGTGTTTTCATTTTTTCTTGTACGTTGCTGTTCAAAAGATCCACACCTATGCAGAGTTACACCTAATGAAGTCCTTTAAAAAAAAATAAAGGCCAACCAAAAAACCCAGTTTACTACACAGGCACTTGATTTGTCACAGTCTGAAGCTTCCTATTAAAATGTTCTTCACAAAGGCATCAAATTAGCACTAGATCTTCTGAAGGTTTGAAACTTTTTTTTGCTGCCATGACATTTTGTGTGTTATGCAGTTGGATTTATTCAAGATTTTGCTTTCTTTATCATTGTTTGCACTGTAAAAACCAGATGCTTATCCAAGGATGTACAACCTTTAACTTAGAAAAAAGTATTGGTGTGACTCAAGAAAAAACTTTTGGGGTCTGATATTGGAGTTTGCTTTCTCTACAGAAAGATGGCATTTCTGAATAAAGAACTGTAGCTTGGGCAAAGGCATACGTTTTTAAATGTATTTCCCATTGTTGGATGTGAGAATACAACTTCCTCCTTATTAAAAATTGTTATAGAAATAGATCATGTATGGATAACTCCATCTTTAGCAGATATTTTAAAAAGTGCTGGGAAAAAGTGCAGTGACAGACGTATTAAATTAACATTAACCATCTACATTATTTCTGTGTATTTCTTCTCCCCCCTCTGACACAACTGCAGGTACACTTAGAAGTGGGAACCAAGCAGATTTTTCTAACAAGTCTCTGTAGTCACAAAATTTTAGATGAGGAATGGTTTCCTTCTTCAAGGCTTGGCAAACACCTACGAGGTTTCTTGGCATGTGGAAATATTGTTTAACAAGATTAACGGTTTGGGAATTTGAGATCATAAGGATAAGCAGTGGCAAGGCTGTGATCCCAGCTACCAGAAGCTTGGATGACGGATCTCTAAAGCAGTTAAAAAGTTGAGGGGGAAAGATACAAGTAGCAAATTTTCATGTTTGATGAACAACGAGCAATTCAGTGATTTTTTTTACAACAAATATTTTCTTTGATGACAAAATGAAACATTCCTGACAGATTTCCCCCAATGCACTGGAGATTCCCTTTGTCCCCATCAGAAAACATAAAAATTATAATAAAAAACAACCAAACAGTAAGAGAAATACAGATACACTGTTCAGGTCCTACTGAAAATAGTCAAACAGGTCTTCCTGGAGGATATAATCTTGAGTAAGAGGAAAAAGTTATCTTATTCCAGACTTCCTTTAGTGTACAGATCCTGGAGAAGAGCAGCCCTTGATAAAACAGTACTGAAAGAGAGAAAGTGATGCATATTTATGTGTGAAAAATATTGTAAGGTGATGCAGCTGGTAAAGAGAAAAACTTAACAAAGAAGGACTTATGAAGAGTGAGTACATTTTTTTCCGCCTTGCAGATATTTACAGACATATAAAGTTGCAACAAAAATGTTTCCTTGCAATAATCAAATAAAAAGTATGTTTCGTCTTAAGTTTTGCTTGGCTATATAAGGATGGTGATGCAGGAACAATATAATTTGAATTAACGATTAAAATGCAAAAGATTAAAAAAAATTATGATGCAAAAACACTCTTGAGAGCATTTTCAAGTGAAAATTTCTGTATTGGTGCAACTTCACAAAAAGCTGGGCTCACACAATATTGGACATTTTATAAAAGCTTTCAATAGGGAACTAAATTATTTTTGATGAATGCATTCAGTTGGCACTCAATTGCTTGGCAAGCCAAGCAGGAGATGAAAGGCTGAAGCAAAAGCTGGATTCAGAATTACCAAGATGATCATAACCAGAAATGGCTACAATACAGACACAGACACACAGACATATATCAACATCGCAAAGTTAACAGCCCCTCAATCTACTGAGTTACTAAATAAGATATTAACTCAAAAAATGTACCACTATTTCTGTTGATAAACACAAGATGTCTTTTTGAAAAGAGTGCTACTTAAATACATTTAAATAAAAGTCCAGAATATAATCACCAAACCCACATTTAACCTGAAATGTCTCAATCAAACTGGATCTTTTCAATACTGTATATATTGTTTTATTTAAAATTATATTTTTTTCTGGAAATTTCACTGATCTTCAAAAGTATAATTAATCTCTGAATGCAGATTGGTTACACAGACTGTTTCTGCTTCTACCTGAATGAAAATATTGACTTCTTGGTTTTATAAACTGTCTTTCTAGCTGATAAACAAACATATTTTGTTCTCTCTATGAAATTTCTTTTTTGACCTCATGAAATTCATAAACTGACAATGAAAGGGGAAAGCTGCAAGAAGCAAAATCTGCAACTTGCCATTTGCACAGAAAATGTAGCAGAACTCGCAGATGACCCAGACTGCTCAAAGACTGAACAAGGAAGGTGCCGCCATCTGATTACATAAACGGGCACATGTAACCATGGCAGCTTCATATTTCATAAAAACCATTCAGGGAGAGAACATATTAAGAAGCATCAAAAAAAAAAAAATCTCTGTATTTCAAGCACAAGTACACTTCACCTGTAAATGATCACATGCTATGCATCAAAACCTGGCAAAGTTACACTAAATAAACAGAGCAGGTCACAGTCTGAGCCACACCAGGAGCAGGGAAATCTCAGCTCCCAGCAAGACTCCTTTTGGAGAGGGTGATTATCCCTTACAAAGTAAAGTAGAAAGAAAATATGGGTTCAGGAAGCAGTTAACATAGGGAATAAAAGTTTGTTGGAGTAGGAACTTGTATTTCTCCTGCACTGTGGTGAGGAGCCTGCTAAGGATGCCAGGTCTTCAAGAAGTGACAATATCATTTTCTCTCAGGCACCAGGACAGACAGCACAACATCTGAATGTGCAGAAGCTAAAAATACCCAGACCTGAAGAAAGAGATTTTCAATGAACTGCTCAGACACGTTTCTAGCAGCATTTCTATGCTCCCATGGACCATATTCATGGAACCACTGGTTGGAAAAGAGCTCTAAGGTCACCAGGTTCAACCATCCACCCAGGGCCACCACCCTGTTCACAACTAAACCATGTCCTCAGCTGCCACATCCTTCTTGAAGGCTTACAGGGACGGCGGCTCCACCACTTCCCTGGGCAGCTCCTTCCAATGCTTTACAACCCTTTCTGTGATTTCTTTTTATTCTTAATATCCAATCTAAGCCTCCCTGGACATAACTTGAGGCTGTTTCCTCTTGTGTGCTCAGTTATTACCTGGGAAAAGAGACTGACCATCACCTGAATACACCAAATTTCAGGGAGTTGTGCAGAGCCAGGGGGTCCCCCCCGAGCCTCCTTTTCTCCCTTTCCCAGCTCCCTCAGCCCCTCCTGGTGCCCCAGCCCCTTCCCAGCTCTGTTACCTTCCCTGGACCTGCTCCAGCCCCCCCAAGTCCCTCCCGTCATGAGAGGCCCAAAAATTCAAAATAAACTTGAGGCTGCAACTCGTCCTAGCCCCAAACAAAGCAATAAAGCATATTACAAAGTAATAAAGTATATAAAGCATACATACTGGGAATAGGGTTTCAAAAATCTTCAGTATATTAATAGATTTGCTGAAAAATTAACCATTGGTAACTGCTTGTATTTTTTTATTAAAAATCATCCTATTCTCTCCTGCATTACAGGAAATGGTCTCAGCTTTTTAATGCATTTTCTGGAATGCTGATAGAGAGTGACTAAAAGTAAATCAGTTAAAAACTGAATTAATTTTTTTTCTTCCCGATTTATCTACTTATTAATTGCCTACTATTAAGGACACTGCAGTTTAAAAGTCTTCTCTTGTCCTAAAAATTACAGCAGTAAAACAGTTTGCAATCAATTTCAGAAACAACTCAAATTTTTGCTTTCAGATGTGATAAAATCCAAACTCATTCAAAAAGCCATTCAACACAACTCCCACATCATCTTGGCTGACAGATAAATCCTAAAAAATGTCAGAGCAATAGGTTACCTCAATATTCTTTCAAAATCCAGAATATTAATGTTCATGAGTTAATGTTAAATAATGAGCAAAATCTTGAATCTCTTACAGCCTCTCACTGGTAAATTATTCTAGAGGTTATATCTTAATTAAACATACTAAAATGATCAAAGATTGTGATTTTATGGTCTTAAAGTCTTTTTAAAATTGCTACCACAATTATAGGACACAAATACTTTGCAAGTAACTGGAAATAACCAACAATGTAAAATAAATGGATATATTTTACTTCACTATATCCTCATTTTAATTTTACTTTCACTTAGTTGAAAATGTCATATAAGATAGACTTCAGGTTTGGACAAACAGAACTCTGGAGCACAGAATATTCCTTTTAACATGGCACTTTTACAAATAATATAATTTTTACATATTTTCCAGTTAAAACTGTGGGAGGCAAAGGGATCCCTTAGGACACTGCTCACTCCAGGAGAGGTCAAACTCCGGTCTCAAGGACTTTCAGCTGCCTGTTTGCAACACTTGCTATGAGTGTGCCTGTCCTTTTCCAGCTACTGGAAATCATAAAATGTCTTTCATTCCTGGAAGTTAATTACAGTCCGGTTTACCCTCACAAACCTAAACACAATTAAATAGATAAAGCACAGAGTTCAGGAGATGTCACTCCTGATGAAATAAGCTCTGGCAATAGGAAATCAAGCTAAGAGGAGAAAAGCTTGCACTTAAGAAAGCAAAATGTGCTATGGCAATAATCCTGTTATTTTATTATACCTCTGACAACAAGGAATATCCTCCATCTGGATAGGTGGATGGCTGAGATGGCCTAAAGTACTTGACAAATGCATTTTTCAAACTATAACTGCAAAGAGCACAATAATCATGTGTCATTTGGATTTTCAGTAACTTAATAAAATCCAGGAGACTTCCTTAGAAATACGTTCATTAAGCTATAGTACTTTTAAATAAATTTATTTTAAAAAAGGTCTCTAGTTGAAAAGCTAAAGTGTCTGAACAGTCCGTAGGAGGAGTCTGGAAAAATATTTCATTTCTTTATGAGTCTCTATGGATGTTACTCTTTACAGTAATAAAAGAGAGCAAGCAAATGTCAATTGTTTGCAGAGTGCATCATCAGAAGTGGACCTGGTATCTCAGAAATATTTAAAAATTATGTTCTCTCTCATACAGCCTAAAAACAGATACAAAATAGAGAAAAGCAAGCTGAAGAGCAGATGGCAATGAATAAGATTGCAGCAGAAAACCAAAATAAACCACAATAAAATCACATTTTAAAACCAAACCACCATACTTGTGGAAGAGGCATGCTTCTGTAATGTCATTGTAATTCTTTTGGTGGTAAGGGAGCTCCTGGCATGTAAAAAGGCACACAGATACATCTTCAAGACAAGTCAAGTAAAAGCCAACTTCTGCACCAGAAATAAAGAGCTCCCTGCTCCAGCCACATTTAATTAGCTTGCCTAATGAGGTCTTTTAGCATAACTGCTGAACTATTCACCTGCTGTACTTTTCAGGGAAAATATCAAGTATATAATTTCCACTTTGTTGGGAAAAAGAAAATGTTCTTTTTCTGTGAAATGGAAAACCATCTCTTATTGTGAGTCTAGACTGAATCCTTATGAAAGGTACTTTGGGGTCAATGTCCTCTCAACCAAGTTTAACCTTTCAGGGATTTTTTTACTAACAGTTAAAATACAGGTAGCAAATAAGCCCCTATTTCCTGTAATTATAATTACATGGAGTGCGAGGGGTAGAGTAGCCAGCTGGCAATGCGGGTGCAGCAGGACAGAAGAAATGGGGCACACAAGAATTCCCATGAGCAGAACATTTTAACCCCAACCTTTTGATTAAAGGCCTCTGAATTAATTAAAAGGGTTAAAAACACAGTCAGTACCGTACTCAGACAGAAGCTGGTCCTAAAACAAAGACCTGTGGAGGAACGTAGATGGAATTTTTGAACCAGCTGTAATACAGAGTATAATACATAGCTGGAGTAAATGACAGCACATGGGAGGAGGTGGACTGAACAAGGAGAGAGATGGAGAAACCATAACCAAAACACACTGAGGAGACACAAGCCAGAAATGAGACTTTTCTTACCTGATAGAGTAATGAGCAGGCAGCAGACTCAAAAGTAAGGCCTCAGCTGGTCAGGAAAAGCTCAGCAAGGCTGACCCTCAGGAAACCAACCCAGGGAAACAGCAGCTGGTGATCTGAGGACCCTCCTTCTCTTAAATGTGGTGGTTATTCAACTGAGTGCAATCTAGTCTGGCAATTCAAAAGTGTTTGAATGATTTTTCCTAGGCTTCACCCAGTGATCTCACTCAATCACCCATTTTAATGGGTACAGCTTTCTTAGCCTAAACATGTCATTACCAGCAAGTAAATACTAACACATAAACATATATGGCTCCAAGTTCAAGTAAGCATCAGAAAGAGAAATTCACTGCAACTTCTTCATCTCTTCTCCAACATCTTCCCAGTCCAGCAGTACCCCTAACAAACACAAATCATTGTCAGATACACCCTAGTGAAGTGCCAGGCAGAAACCAGGAAACCCACTACAAATACATTTTAAATAATTCAGGTGCTGTTCTGATATGTATAGCCATTAATCATCCCTTAAGACATTTCCATATGTACACCTTCTTCACTCTCCCCTTGCCAAACAAAGAAAACCACAGATAAACCAAGTTATTTCTTATGGGCTCTTCTGGATCTGTAACTGAATCTTTTTTTCCCTGACTTTTAATTACTTATGACTCAAGAAAGACTTTATATACTCATACATGAGTGCAATTTATGGTATATTGGATTTATCATAATCAAGACAGACTAGCAGCTAAAAACAAAATTGTTAATCCATTTTTCAGTTTTCAAATAGAGTGCCTCATATGCATGTTTTCTATATGACTGTATCTGCTGAATTAATGGGAGTAGCATGAATATAGTGAAATTAATCTGTAGAACTTTGTGGTACCATTACTCAAACTTTGATTAGAGAGCTTAAATCAAGTGAATATGATCTTTTCCTGTATGTGAAATACTGCTCATGCAAACATTCATGTTTGTTATTCTATTGACTAAGTAGATGTTAATTAATGCAAGAAAAAAAAATCTATTTTTTTACTCTTCAAATTGATATGTTTCTGTTGAATTTGGTGTGCAATTCCTTGATTTACATTCCCGGTTTTATATAGAATGTCATATCATTAAGGACTGCAGGTATTTTTTAATTTCTCCATCACTTTGTTAATTTTAAGATTTAATCATCCTTTCCATCATTTAGGACCCTTGATTGGTCCATGAATTTAATCGGAATGTTTATTAAGCGTGTCTGTGAAAAACAAGGGTTCTCATTAAGTGGAGCTGGTCAACCCTTTCCACTGACAGCTGGTATCCACCAGGTCACCAGAGGTTCTGGTCCAGCACCCCTTAAGGAAAGGTGCTACAAACCAACTTGTCCTGACCTTGATCCAATCATTTATTGCTCATTTTTTTGGGTTTCTCTGCATTTCCCTGTGGGTGGCTGTGCAGAAATACCTCAGAAATACAGCAGGATGGAGTTCCTGGTTTGGAAGCTGAAATTCACTAACTAGGGCAGCACAGAACTCAGCACACCCTTAGCTAACACCTTTTGGGCCACATTGCTTCCAAAAACTGATCTTCAACAACCCAGGGCTTGCTGTCCCATGGAACCTTTCTTTCCACAAAATTGGAATTGTGAAAAGGAGTTGAACACAATTGAACACAACCACATTATGCTCATTTCATTATGTTGGCTTCCAAACAGACTCTCAGTGGGTGAAGGATTCAATGGGGTATTGAAGTGCTCAACACCTCCAGCTCACCAAGTACAAGTCTGTATTCTATTATTCTTTGTGTGCAACCATTTTTTGAGGCTTGAAGGGCAGAAGGGTTAAAGAGCAGGAGGAAAGGTCAAGCCAGATAAGTAAAAGTCCATATTCCATAGAATTACTGTTTTACTTATCACTTTCCTTGAGATTTGACAGGCATACTTGTGATTGGGTTATCACCTTCCAATAGATTTATAGGCTCTAGGGAATTTCTATTCAACCTGCCCTTGGGATGTCTTGATATTCTGTCTCTACACTGGCATTTGTGGTTCTTAAAGGTCTCGGAAAATAATGAAGAAAGATACAAGCAGCAAATATCTTTGGATTCAGCGTGTATTCTGGTATCAAATACTTCACATTATTTTCAGTGCACCTGTTTGCATTGCACACTGCTTTTGAAGGCACGCTGCTGGTGTTCCAGGAGAGCTTTAAGGTGGTGAAAGAAAACCATCATTTCCAACTTTAACTAACTTTGATATTTTTCGCTTTTGTCACCAGCGATCTCTTTTGATGCAACATTAATTAACTTCAAGGGGTTCTTTCATATTAATTGGACAGGTGAGCACTGAAATAAACACAGTAATGGATCTAAACTTCTCAGACACAGGATCAGATGTGCACACCCTGCTGCAGCACAGCCAGCAAGAATTTAAACAGGGAATTTTGCAAAAGCTGGTGCACTTTTTTAGAACCAAATGCAGCTGAAGCACTGCCTTGAGACTTGACATCACAAATCCATGGATTTACTCAGCAGATGATTTCTCGAAATATTTTCAGTCTGTGTTTGACAGAACTGTATCTTCATGGCAAATCCTTTCAAAGGGTCCTGCCAAGTTTGCCACAAAAGACATTACCATCTCTACTGAGAAAAAGCATCAGATACCATTTCATGTAAAATGCTAGAAGCAGCAAATAAATGACAGCAAGATCCAGACAGTTGCCTGTTCAGCAGTAAGGCTCTGCTCTGTCTGACTTGTGGACTTCTATATTTCATTATTCTGGATTTCAATGCCATTTTTTTGGTAAAATCAGCCAACAGCTGTAGGAAAGGGCTAGTGTGCTGCCTGGACAACCACCCTCAGCCTCCTTTCAGGTGTAAAGATTTCACTGCTGTCTGGGTCACCCACTCCTCCTAATTTAAACCAAATTTCTCAATTTAAACTGGGCCAATGTACAATGCCTAAGAACAAAAAGGAACGAGATGTTTGTTGCACTTTGTTGTTAGAACCATCAAATATTCATGTGGCTTCTACAGACACCTCAACATTATGGCAAGCGTTCAGAACGTTTCCCCACAGGAAGGAGCTTACTCAACTCATTGTTTCTGCAGCTTCAGAGAGAAGATCCCTCCTTGTTCATGTGCAGGGAGAGGGGGAGAGCTGTCACTGCTCCTTTCACCCTTTGGAGACAAAAACATTGACCGTCAGCTACTTTCTGACAATTGGCTGTTATTAAACTCCAACTTGCGAGGGCCAGCTGTGCCTAATTTGAGTCACTGGTGCAAAAATAACCAGTCAGCAGGAATCGAGGCAATTATGGGTAATTCTGCTGTAGAGCAGTCCTGCATCAGAATCCCAGGATTAACTTCAGGCTGGCACTCCAAGGTGATTGAATGAAGAGCACAAGGCCCCAGTGAAATCACCGGTAGCTGAAATCAGTTTTCGTATCAGCCGACTTTGGAAGCCTGTAACCTGTACTTTAATTTACTTACAGGAAAATTGTCAAAATTTTTTACTGCTAGAAGATGCAGAGAGGTATATAATCATATTTTCAAGGGGTTATTTGTTTAACTTTTAAATATCCAGCCCTTTTTCCCAAATTTTACCATATAATAACCTTATAATCAAATCAATCTCTAAATGTGCTTAACAGTTTCTATATCTTGCCTTCTACCTGCTCTGTGACACATCAAAATAACTCATTCAATTTTCTTTTTCTTTAAAAAAACATAAAACAAAACAAAAATCCCCTTAAGTTTAAGAAATATTTATTCTTCCTAGCTGAAAATACATTTAAGAGTATTTTTGCAAATACTACTATGAACTGCATACAAATAAAAAAAAATCAGTGAGCAAGAAGTATTATTCTAAGCAGTCAGCTTTGAGTTGTGTTTCTATGTAAAAAAAGAAGTAGAAATAAAATTTTAAGTAACCATGTCATTTTGACAAACAGCTGCAGAGAAACTGCTACAACTTCATACTGCATGATGTAGTTTATTTTAAGCTTTTAATATGAGAACAGCAGAGAGGTTTGTTGCACCACTTAAACAACATCATTTGAAAAATATTGCACGAAGAAAATTATGAAAAGAACCCAACATGGAGTTTTACATTTCACAGAGTCCTGTCATTAAGAGCAGTACTAGGCAGAATGAAATAAAATATCTGCAGCTTTGTTTGTAAAAATGGCACTTTACCTTCCACCCTTCTGACTTTGTTGTGTCACTGTAACAGAGGAAAAAAAAATAGAGAAAATTAATGGTATATTTAAGTGAGGATTACTACAAGTTCTAGTTTTTCAGCTTCATAGGATATATGTGAGACACAAAAATATCAGGTATACCAACACTGTTTCCTGAAGTCAGCTTCTGCTGAAACAAAGCATAGGCTCCTTACCTCTAACAAGGTATAATTTAGGACATCAAGCCTCTACTCAAGCTAATAAGTAGATCCATGTCCTTTCAATTATTTATTCCTCTGGCAGACAATTCCATTAACCCCCTCCTGTGCAATAATTTGTTCTGCCACATGTTAGAAAAATTATTTTCCAGCTGCTCAGCAATGCTGCTACAGTAAATTGAAAGTTTTTCCTGGCAGACAGCTGATCCTCAACGGAGAGGTGAGCAGTGACACCTGATACATGGAGGGGAATGTAGGAGTAAATAGCATAAGACAAATGTTAAGTCCTTCCAGTTTGTGGGCTGATGGCAAGAAGATATGTAAAAGTACTGATGAATTATTCACTCACCTCAAGGAATACCTGAAAGCTGCTCCTGCTGCACCGGCGAGACCCAAGCACCAACAACCTGTTACACAGAAGTTAACTTAGCAGGATAAGCACAAAGAAACAGCACAGACGTGTTTGAGTTCACCCACCACGCCGTTTGTGGGCTCACAGCGATGAGATGTGTAAAATAGTAATGAACCCTTCACTTGCCTTGGGTAAACAAGGAACACTTTCCTTCCCTGCACCCACGGGACTCCTTGGTGAGCCGGTACTGGCAAATGTGTGAGGACAGCACCCTCTGATCCCATATTTCATTTTGTAGGATGGATGCACAGCTCAGGAAACTAAACACTCTGTGAGGTTTTACACAAGGTTTTACAGCTACACCAGCTGGTGTGTGGTGTGACACAGTCTTACACTGGCCAGCTGAAATAAGCCCTGTGAAGATGTGTCAAGTCTGAGGGCTGACCCACAACCTCCTAGAGCGGCTTAATAATATTGCAAGAGGTCTCTTTGGGTATGTTTTGTAAAGCAAAGGTTTTAATAAAAGAGAAAATAACAAACAATACAGAAACAAAAACGAAAGCCGAGAACAGGTGCCAGAGAAGCCCTGATGTCTTGCTAAGACACCCTGAGCACTGAGCACCTCTGAACTCATTTTTAAGTATGGGATGATCGAAGAGGGACAATTTTGCTTGCTGCCAATAGAAGCTGCTACAAGTTTTGAGAAACGTTTCCAAAGCCCAAACAGTGCCCTTGTGCTGGCTCTGGGCCAATGCCCATGAGCAAAGAATGGAAACCTCTGGTACTTCTCCATAATAGTCGGGGGTAAAACCAAAACCCTTTTTCCTTATTTGGAAACACCTGCTTGGGTGTGGAGTGCATTCCTACAGGTGTGCCCTCAACAGGCTGAGTTTTTGACTGGGTATGCAGTAACACACCATCCTGAACCGAGAGCAGTGACAGGGCAAATATCCCCAGTAGGCTGTAAATGAACAGCTATGAAGGCAAGACTGCTCAGGATTTGTACAAATGTCCTGTTCCTGAGTTAGAACGGGTCAAGGTTACTGGAAAGTCATGCATTTACTTGATGTATGATCAAGAAACAGAATTAAGAAGCAGCCAGAAAAATAAATGAACTAAACCCTTACGCTGATACAGTCTTACTCGAGGCCAGAGTGGAAAGAGCCCGGTGAAGATGTATCAAGTCTGAGGGTTGATCAGCAATCTCTCAGAGTGGCTTAATAACAGGCAGAAAACTTCTCTGGACATGCTTTGTAAAAGAAAAGGTTTCAATAATGACAAAAATAACAAACAGTATCAAACAAAAGAAATATAAGCCAAACACAGTCCAGAGAGAACTCTTGCACTGCTAAGGCAGTCCAAAAAAGCACTGAGCTGTTCTGTTCAGCCTTTTAAGTACTAAATGGTCCAGGTGGGCTTTTTGGCACCTTGCCCAATGAAATTGGCAACAGGTTTTGAGGTCCAGGTCCAGGTGTCCAACCGGTATCTCTGCTTGGCCCTGGCCAATTCCTGGGAAGAGAACATGGAAGTTTCTGGGTAAACCTTTCCTTGCATGGAAACACCTGCTCAGGTGTGGGGTGCATTCCTACACTGCACCATCCAGAAAGTCCCATCTGATGGATCACATACCACATGTTACTAAAGAGAAGAGGTATCAGCAACCATTAAATCACGACTAATTGGCTTATTCCCTCTTTCCCCCCTCATTTTTGTGGGGGCTCATTTATTTGTATTGGGTTTTTTTTCAGGTTCATTTTCCATACACTCAACCAAAACATAGCTATGTTTTTGGTTTGAATACTATACACATCCACACATATATATATACATGTATACATGTTAATTCTGTTCCATGGTTAGAAGATAGAAGGGCATTCCTCATGTTTGAGGAGAGTTTGAGGAGAAAAGAAATTATATAGTTCTAAAAACATATAAAGAAAGAGAAATCCAGGCACCTGGAGAAGCTGATTTAATGTGGAGAAGAAAAGGCACAGCATGCTTTGCAGATGCTAATGTATGTGACAGAAAACTATCAACCTCAGTTCTCAATAGAAAACTTAAAATTCCAAGCTTAGATGGTTTACCAAAAATTACACAATAAGTCACTGCTAAATTCTGAAAGTAATCCCAAACCTAATCCCCAGACCATAGCGAGTCCCCAGGGAATTACTTATGGATGTATTTTTCACTGAAATTGTGCTTTCCCTTGTTTCCTTTGCATTTAATAGAACCCATGGCTCAACGCCCTTTAAATTTATTATATTCTATTTCATAAGCAGCAGGCAGAGATGAGAACCTTCTGAAGGTGTTCTCTCAGTCCTTACAGGTCAGTGAGTCCAACCCTGAGGAATCTGATGCCTTTGGACTCCTTGGACCCTCAAAGAACTGGGGAGTGAGCCCAGGCTGCCAAACCCCCCACCTGACCTGAGTCTGCCTCTGGACTCCTTAAAACAGCCTCTGTTAAAACAAAACCCAGGTCTTAATCCAGAAATATATGTTTGGGAAATTTTCATGAGTCACTGCAAAGTGCAAATGAAATTGGGAAAGAAATATTAAAATCATAATGGTAGAGTCACCATGGCCTGCTGCCCCACTAGCTGTTCTTCTTGCTGAAATGGTCCTTAATTAACTTGAGAAGCTCTGTCCCAGGGAGTGGTTTTAAGCTTTTTACATCACCTATTTATTTGCCTTTATTCACTGTAGATAGAGCCATTATTTTCTAGACCATTTTAAAGGAAATTTAGGCTGCCGTAAGGAAATTTTATGTATTCAAGGCTGATTGTGCTTACAAAATAACAATGCTGCACTTGAAGAGGGCTCAACACAACCAGATCACCAAATTCAGCAGAAAAATTCATTTTATTCTAGAATTGCTGCCAGTCAATGGGGGTGGAAAAAAAAAAAGGGGGGGGGAAATAAAAGGGGAAAAAAAAGAGAGAGAGAGAAAGTAGTACTCTGACAGCATGAGAAGACATGAAATATCACTTTTATGCTTATCACACAAACTGAGAGGAGCAGCTAGCAAGGACTGAGGCAGGACACTGGGATGGGAGGGATGGGAACCTGTTTATGGATATGGAGGGACCGAACTAAAAATGAATCTACCAAGAAAACCTTCTGGCTTAATGAAGAAAATGGGAAAGAAAATAAGACAAAGGTAGGGAGAAAAGGCTTCTAGGAAGCATTCAGTTAGGATGGCACACCCAATTAGACATTTTTTTACAAGAGATATCTGAAATCTTCCAGTAAACTGTTCCCTCCTACCCTGGCTCATGTGCCAGCAGGGAGCTCTTCAGCAAGGTGTTCTGCTGGGCTGGGCTGAGCAGCAAAATATGAACACTGCACTGGAAACCTCCAAAACATGCTGGAAACGAAACAATATGAAAAACCAGTGGAGAAATTTCAGCAATCAAGAACCCAGACATATGAGAGTGCCAGGACTCCAAAAAAAAACCCCCCAAATTCTAAAACATGAGAATAAACCTTGCCTGAAAAGAATGAGTTTTCTGTCTCACATAGAGTGACTTTGATTAGTGGATGATACACAGACCCACTGCACACTTGTTTGTTGTTTCAATTCCTGTAGAAGCTGGAATGTAAATGCATCATTGTTAAAAAAGAAATAAAAAGGATTGTCTGATAGTCAGAGCAGCTGAATGCTGTTCTAAAATACAAATTAGAATTGCCTTTGTTGCACAAACCACATGTAGTGCTATGCAATCCCTTCAATTTAGGATTTTTTTATAGCTGGTCATTTTCCTCCTGAGGAGTGTGGTATCTTCATTAATTTCCAAGCACAGAGCTTTAATTTTGATCGTGCTTATAGATATGGCATTACAGCTCATCAAGTCAATTTAGCTATGGTGTAAGAATACAAAGTTCCACATAATTGTGGGTGTGCTGAGAACACCAGCATTTGATTCCTTGGTTTGGGCACCCTGGATTGAGAGAATGTTTGTATCTCCTTTTTGTGCTCTGATTCCCTACTTATAATTCCCTCATTACAGGGAGATTTTTCCTCTTATTATTTTGACAATAGACTTTTCAAATTCCATACAAAAGCCTGATTGAAACTAATTCCATCTTAATAGTGTGATTTTACTTGTGTATCATAACTTAGGACAAGAAGAGGAACAAAAATGTGCATTATGTGGGCCCTGAGCATTCTGTTTTAAAGGATGTAGAGGCCATGATTATTGTTTTAAAGATATCCAAATTCGTATTATTGACAGGCTGATTAAGAATGAACAGACAGCACTAATTCAATAAATCTTCCACTTTTTGTTTAATTAGAGTTGGTGTTTATGTTGTGTTTTGTTTCTAGTTCCACCTACGTCTCAACGCTTAGAATAGTAGAAAAAGTAGCAAAATGATAAATCAAGTTAAAAAAAATATATAAACCCCATAAGTAGTGCCTATGAAGCTTCGATTCATGCTAAGAATACAAATGGAAAGTTGTAAATATCTCCTTTTCTTGTCTTTTAAAAAAGAAGTGAGTTAGAACAAGCCCATAGAAAGATGATTGATGGAGTATGGTGGTATTATGAGCCATATACTGGAAATGTCTCAACAGAGAGCCTGTAAACCTGAGTTCACACATCACACTCCACAGCTCCAGTGATGCCTTCCAGCTGACCTTGCCCTGTCACACTTTCCTGATGCCCCACGTGTCCGAACGTGCTGGGGGTTCAGAAAATTCACGGGGACGGGCAAACAAGGGACCTGGCAAAAGTCACCCCAAACCTTCAAATGAGCTGGAATTGCACCCACAGCCAAGAAAATAAATATGCTGTCAAACTCAGTAGCACATTAATAAAAGAAAAAGGAAGAGCTCTCGTTATTAATGCTGGAGGGAAAGGCAGGTTGGTGTTTTTGCCTCCCCTTAGATGTAAATGCTGTAGATACACTTTGGGCCGCCTGTAGAGCTCAGCAGGTTAGGAGAAAACTCAGATGCAAGCTCAGAATTTATCTACCTTAACAAGGGGCAGAAGTTCTTTGGGAATGGAGCTTGGTCATCAAGAAGAATTTTAAAAATATTTTCATTTTCCATTGCATCTGATCATGGCGTCTAAAATTGCAAGAATATTTTCTAGTAGCCATTAGCTGAAGTTCAGATGGATATAGGGTCTATCTGGCATCAGCTCTAGAAAAGAAAGATTTCAACAACATACAAGGGACATGTGAGGTTTGGTCACATATCAAATTGTGAAGCTAAAAGTGTGTATAAATTCCTTCCACAGCATTTGTTATTCCACTTATAAGACTTGTGACACAAAACAGCAGAGGACAAAATCTTTTTCTACATCTACATAAACAGAAAAGTTCAAATTAACCATGCCTGACTCCAACGATGAATTCCTTAAAAGGTGACAAAATGGAAATAACTGGTTTGGAAATTGGTTTTTTAGGAAATTTCAGTTGTCTGAGACTTTTTGTATTAACTCTTTGCTTCATGTAATATAATTTTTTTGAAAGAAGACTCATAAAAGGTTTCTTTGGAAGACAGTGATATCCTGAACTCTGTCTGTATTGTACATTTGAACACACTACGAAGTCCATTTGCTACTCATTTCAAATGGAGATTCAGTGTAGTAATAGATTTGATCTAAACATGGTTCTAATTACCTACATAGTTTGTCATAATAAATTGGGTTACCTTTCATCATATTACTTGGGAGGCACAAAACAAATTAATATAAACTGGCATAACATGCAGTTTACTTAAAACACTTTACTAACTCTTACATTTTACTGAAAATGAATGAGGAAGTGGAACAAATCTTTCCCTAGGACAGCAATTTACCTCTAATTATGGCTTCAACTCCTAAGATCTCACTTCTTTTAAGAAAGTAGCTTCTACTGAGGGGAAAAAATAAAAAAAAATGCAGAACTTTTCAAAAGCACCAAGACTGGAATCAAATCACATTTTCTGAGATCTTATTAAGAAAGCTGAAATTGGAAGAAAAATTATGCTTTTAAAACACTGATTCAAACGTCAGAAAGATGTGGCTTAATTGGGACTGGAAAAAGGTCTAACAGGGTAATGCATTTCCACAAAGACAACTGGTGCCTTCTGACTTGGAAGCAGGATCCATTTATCAGGAATTGCAAATCCCGCACGTTTAACAATACAAATGGAAAGTCCTGAAGTGTTTAAGAGACTGATTGTGGGAACATGATCCATGCTGCTCCAGCAACAAAAACAAAAAGCTCATGTGCCATTGGGAGATGTGCTACCTGAAATATTAAAACTTGCCTGAAATGTAATCTGGGCTGGGGACAAGGTGGGGGCTGGTCACAGGCTGGACTCAATGACATCACTTCGATTTTCCAACCTAAATGATTGAGTGATTCTGTAATTTTACCTAATCATGCCCACACTGGGAGTAAGGTTTTAGAGTGTTTAGATAACCATTTCACAGCAATAGTCAGGGATGAAATCTAATTAATTGTAAAATAAAGCTTGTAGCATTTGCAAATAGGATTATATAATTTAATTCCTAATGATAGAGGGGCCTGGACTCCCAGCCGAGATACCTGCTATTTCTAGTCCTAACATTTAGTGTGATTAATTCTGCAGAATTAATCTGCAGAATAGACTTCATATAATTTGTAAAGTATGATTAGCCAAGATAATTTTTACTGAAATCATGTTCTCTACTTTTGCTCATGAATGGCCCATGTTCTAACTTTAATTTGGATGGGAACAATGGTAACACATTTCACACCACCTATTTTTAATCTTCTCTCCCTTCCCGCAATGAATATGATTTTTATATTCCTTCTCTGACTACATAGTGAACTCATTTATAACCTGTTTCAGCTTCCTATCTGATTAGTTCTTTTCCCTATAGATTTAATTTTGCTGAACCACAATGGTACCACACAGACAGTAGAATAAAATATAAATTCATACATAATCATGTAAGCAGAGATAGAATACCTGCAACTCGTATTCATTTCAAAGAAGCTGCCATTGTTTAATGCCTTTAGAAGCTGCACCACTGTTTATATTCAGCAGAATGCCTTATCCTAGTAGAGAGCACTGAATAATTATCAGTAGATGAATGCACACCATAAAATAAATATCAGAACTGGCACAAAAAAAAAAAAAAAAAGAAGAAAAAAGAAAAAAAAGAAAATACCTTCTTTGCAATCCACTCTTTCCCCAGAATAATTATGTAATCTTCAGACTGGGGAAGTCTGAAAAGACCATTGAATGAAAATCTTCCCGTGTCTTTAGCTTTAACAAGGGTACTACTGAAAGAACATGTACAAAGCTGGTGAGGAAACTCAGAGAAAAGCGATTGAATTTCCATCAAGATTCCAAAAGATTTTAGTACTATCAGCAGACTCAGATAAAACTGTACATAAGCACTTCTCTGTCTTGCAAGGGTATATAACAGAAAAAGAGCAGCAGATTTCGCTATAATTGTCAGTTCTATTCAGATAAGCACATAGTGGTACTGTTCCCTCACATGAAGCATTTTCTGCAGTTTAGAAGGCCATTTGGAAATGTGAGCAAGCTGGCAGTTTATTACCAGCTGCACTTCACAGAGCAGGGATGGGGCAAGCAATTTCCATCAGAATTAGAACGAAGGGATGACAGCCTCCCACTGCCAATAAACACATGGTCCAGGAGGCTGGGTAAAAATTCAGGTTAGAGGAGCCCCATATCGCTGCTAACTTCAGCAATGGACTTAGAATATCTACATTTCCCAGTAACTTTATTTTTTAAAGTATTGGGTACAGAAATGTCCAGCAAAATCTCTTTAAAGAACTGCCACTTGTCAGCAATTTTAAATTAACATTAATATTGGTAGGTCTTAATTAATATAAGTTAATACTACCAGTAAGCTTATAATAAATAACAGACATCATGGATGAAAGTAAAATTGTAAACTTGGGGTCATCATAAAGCCTAAAATACCTCTCTTCCTAAACACAGATCTATTATTCCCAAACTTTCACTTTTAACCTCTGGCAAAATTGGAAAGGCCTGTGTGGAAATCCAGCCACGTGGCTGGAAAAATCCTTCAGATGGATCAGAGGAATATTGGAGCAGCAGATCCTCTGAGCAGTGAGAAAAACCTGGAAGCTGCTCACAGTTCTGCCATTCCCATGTCGCCTGTTAAGGATAAGATGGCACTAAAAGTGGGTCACAAGTGTACCACTTTGTGAGAATTGAGCCCTAAACAATTAAAGGAGAGCTGCTGGAATAACCAGTGTGTGAAGAAGAAATGAAAAAGGTTAAATATTTGATGGAGTGGTGTCAAAGCATCCCATTAGTATTTTGCCCCTGCTTCATGGCTTTTCTGAGAAAACTTGTAAGCTCAGCAGCAGCACTTCAGTAGCACTGTCTGAATACATAAAAGCAGTCTAGTGAAACTTGTGACCAGAAAATCTGCATGAAACTGAGAGCAGGAGATAAGTGAAAGAGAAATTTTAAACATTTACCGTTTGATCACTCAGGAATGAGTTATTTCCTCGGTTTGCCTCATTCAAAGTTATAACCCAAACTTCAAGCTCCCTCAACTTCTTGCCGTTACCCACCTATGGGTGGATAGCGCCAGTACAGCTATTAAATGTCTCACCAACGACTGCCAACTTTTACAATCTGAGTTCTGTCTCTGAAGTGTGAATAACTCAGCTGTGGGGTTTTTTTCACTTCGTGTCTGCAGTTCCATGTAGGGGAGCAATGGTTCTGCTGTGGATGGTGATTTCACAGGGGGCACTGAGGGAGCCCTCTGGCAGCCCTCCTTCCTGGGCCAGAAGGAGGTGGTTCTGTTTCCCAGACAGGCTTTTGGGACCTGGCCAAAACCAACACTGCACTCGATTTTGTGCCACACTTTGGATGAGATGCTGGAGATTTGGGTTCACGGCTGCAGATCTCACTAAACGTTTTGAAAACAGATGGGGACAACCAACGATTTCTGGGCACCATCTCCTCCATCACACTGCAATATACCTTCTGTCAACAGAAATGGGATGTCATGCTGAAATCTATTTCACCAGCCACTGCTGGTCATATCAAAACTGTCACTCGTGGCAGTCTCTGTCACTGCCGCCCTACCTTTACCAACAGGCTCTCTCAAGAGATGCTGCATGATTTCAGACAAACTTCATTACAGACTGTGCAGTGTGGCCTTATTCTGTCCTTTGAACTCCCTGCCATCCCATTTTCAGCTGAGGCAAGTGCTCAGCGCAGTCATTGCTTAACTTTAGGTAACTGTGTAAGCAACCTCATTTGTTTCCAGTGAAACTTTCAACAGAGCTCGGCTCTGGCATCTTTTAAATAAATAAGACTTAAGACTTTTAAAACAGTACAGAAATGAAGAACCAAAATCAATGATCGTGTGATCAAATGTTTTGCTGAGTAGCAAAGTTACTTTGAAGTTTTGTTATGCTCCACCAAAGGGAATTTCAGCCTGGCCTAAGTTAGAAATATCTTTCCATAACCCAATAGTATGGTTTTGTTTACATTAGTTAATTATAGAACCATATTCTTATTTTACCTTGCTGTACTGAAAAGAGAGGCACAAGAAAATTTCTTGTACAGGGCCCTCATGTCACTTTCTATTTAAAATAGAAAATCTCAAGAAATAGCCAAAAAATAATCCTTTAAAAAGAGCACCACAGTAATTTTCCTGACCACATACAAAATCTAGTCACATTTTGCGTTCTGATTACTTTTTCACAGGAGGAGAAAGATATCACAAACTGGGAAGCATAAAAGGAAAGGGGAAGGTAATCCACATCGCAGACAAAAATCTACATGATTTTGCTGGAAAAATGGATGCTAACCACCAAATAGCTTTTGAGAAGCAGCTAGAGTTCAAGAACCTGCCTTCTTTTCCACACAAACTGCATTTTCACAGCTGGAAAGTGTGGAATTTGCTCTATGCTTCTTTCCCTATGTTTCTGTGCCTTCCCTCTAGAAATAAGTCTAAAACTGAGATTCAGTGTAAGACAACACATACAACACCATGAAAAATAATCCACTCTCTGCCAGCTCCAACAGGATGAGCATTTTCCTGACCAATAAAAGTGATATTTGTGTGGGTTGTTATTTTCAATACCTCGGGGCATGATCGTGCAGTTAATTGGATTCAAGGGAGTGCCACACGGTATAGGTGGTATCTGTCAATAATAATTGTTGCTAAAAGTAGGGGGATGTTTTAGAAGTAAAATCACAGATGAGATATTCCAGGAGTGTTTATTTTACTACTGAGAATACAAAAATATTTATGCACTTTTATACCTCTAGAGCAGATGTCATATCACTTCTGATTGAAATTGCTGGCCAACAATAAATTTCTGTTAGGCACAAATTATAATCAGCTTCTACAGATAACTCCACAAAATAAAAATTTCCACTGCATTTGCCAACACGTCCTCCATATTTTCTGACAGAAATAGGTAGACACACACAAATAGGACATCAGGAACAGCAAGCTGGGGATCACAAGTGTTCTGAATATCTTCTGAGAGCTTGCTCATTTAGAGACCCCACTACCTGTGGATAATTTATGTGTGTTCATTCCAACTATTGCTGATGTAAAATATTAAGACAGCTCAGTAACCTCAGCAAAGAGACTCAAAAGCTTGAAAGGCAGGATAAAGCAGAAAGTACAAGCTTGCTGAGCACACCAGATGAAAAATTTATACTTTTAATATCTTTGTATTTCCACATTCTATTCTATGTTCATCAGAATCTGAAGCATGGAAGAGCAGTGACTTTATTTCTTTTCTGCCTCCAGGTATCAGGCTGATGGCTGGCTCATAGAACACCAGCTCTCTTATTACTCCAGATAATTTATTTATAACAAGGTTCGTGTGTTTTCCCTGTTAGATGT
This sequence comes from Cyanoderma ruficeps, assembly GCA_008694505.1. NCBI lineage: Eukaryota > Metazoa > Chordata > Aves > Passeriformes > Timaliidae > Cyanoderma > Cyanoderma ruficeps. Next base: position 1,800,794 of record VZDJ01000601.1, read on the forward strand.
TGATGAAATTTGACTGCGCTTTCAGTTTCTAAAGATGTATAATTGTTAAATGGGTACAAATATTGATAAAACATTCCCTACACAAGAGTAAAAGTGCCATACAGGGAGGGTTTTCAAAGATAAATCCTGGGAAATATATTGCACATCAGATGTTTTTCAGCCCAATGAGAAAAATCCTCAATATTAAAGGTCTAACTGCAGAGGAGCTTTAATATTTTAATTAAATATTTTCATTTCCACATTAATTATCCCATTCACAATTACCTAGAAGTGCTTCACTACATGTAAGGGTGCTATTTACTGGGCTTAGCTCCCAGAGAATGGACACTGAGGTTGTATTTGGAATGTGAGTTGATGGAAATGCAGAGACTGCTTATTCCATACATTAAAACACGATACAAAATGGTTCTCTGGCATAATAGGATGCACAAAACATGCAGGGGGGTTGTGCCAGGTTCACTGAGAATTGTGATGGGAGAAATGAGGGCGTTAACTGGAGTTTCTGTCTTCCTGCAGGCCAGCTTTTCTTGCACAGCCACGATCCTTACCGAGGACAGACCAGCTCCTTGTGTGATTCCAGGCAGAATCCAGGCCCTTCAATAGATTTAAAAAAGCACTGAAAACTGCTCAAGTTGCCTTCAGCAAGATAATGCCAAAAAATTATTAATAAGAGAACCTCAACTTCTAAACCCTTTGGAGAATTGAGTACAAATCTTTCACAGGTTGCTGGAAGTGAAAGACAAGTGGAAAACACCTTCTGAGAAGCTTTTCATAGGTGTGAGTCAAGTTACTTAGATCAGTTTGATGAATGCAAAAATAAAGGAAAACAAATGGAAACTGGACACATCTGAAGGTACACTTACAGTTGGCATAATCTTCCCCAGAGGAAAGTGAGAATCAAATGCTGTGACTCTGTAAGATTCTTAAAGTTTGTCAAAAAACAATGCTATGAACTTGAGAGCTAGACATTAAAGTTTTCTTTTAGGTTTAGTAGCCACTGAGGGGGTAAATATCTTCACCCCTCCTCAAACCAAGTGCTGTGCACTACAGCACTTTTTCAGATCAGAAGTTAAGTGGCACAATTGGAGCTTTGGTTTGTGCCCAAATGACTTGGCAAGACCAAATTCAGTGATAATGAAACTTCACAGATTTACAGACATCCTGGAAACAGCAGGAGCAAGTTTAGTATTGTACTCCAGGACATAATTACAGCACTCACATATTTTCAATTAAAAAAAAAAATCAAAATTATGAAGAGGAAGAGACAGAAAATGTTCACAGAATTGAACAGCCCTATCAAAGGACAGCCATAAAGAAGAAGCCTCTCCAGCCCTCCAAAAATGATGCAGTCATTTGAACTGATGATTTCAGTAATTAAATTTCAAAATACTTTTGTTTCAACACATCTAAAATGCTCATGCTGGTATGTAAGAAATAGTGATGTGACTGAGAATATTGCCAGGTAGTGCTGCAGTAATTAGCAGTGTGCTCTAACTGTGCTTAAACACAGGTCATGATGTCCTTACCAGAGATTACTCCTAAAAGATAAAGAAGTTCAGCCCTTTACGCATAAAGTAATTTAGGATCAAAACCCAGCAGTGAAAGAGTCTGGAGTACGTCAAGAGGAGAAACAAAATACCCCCAACCCAACACTTAGCATATCACAGTGTGATAAAGACAGTTTTACCTTTTAAGCATTTTTATTCCTGAAATCTGAGTTTAGCCATATGAGAAAATCTACAGCTAATGCAACCAACCAACCAAAATAATATTTTCTATTTGAATGTCAAACACAGCCTGTGACAGTTTCAGAGTCTCCCTCTAAAGAAAACTGTAAAATCCATCTGCTCTGATGAGCAAAAATAAATAAATAAATATCCCCCTAACCCTTTTCACATTCCAGGCATGTCCATTAACTTTCTCTATTAACACTCTTTGGACAGAAATAGCACATAGAATGCACCAGAGCTAATATTGGGAAAGCTAAACAAAAGCTGTAATCAGATTTTAAAACAGACAATATAAGGCATTGTAATTAACTGGGTTGGAATAAAGTGGTCTTTATTAGTGCAAATGAGCTCATCTGCTATAGGAATGAATATTTCACAATCTAATCCAGAATGTATTGACACCAGCCACACATTTACATTTCTTCCATGGACAGATTGTTATTGACCTTGTGATGTGACATATCNTTGCAGTGTCTTTCATTATTTCCAGCTCTTTCTTCAGACTACTTGAACAGCAAGTCAAATAATATGCTCAGGAGTCAATAGGCCTGACTTTTTCTCAAGGACATTCTTTTGATGCCAGGAAGCGTCAAGTGGGAAAACACGTAGCGTGAAGGTGAGAGGACACTAATTAAATATACATAGCTCTGGCCAAGGAAGAATGAGGCACAGCTTGCTATCTGAAAACTCAGTTGCCTGCTTGGCTGAGGTCACAGCTGTTGACTTGTACAAGTTCTTAAGTTGCAGGCTCAGTATGAGATGCTTTAACACTCTTAAACACCAGGCAAAGGCTATCTGCAAGAATGCTGTGTGCAGCTCTGTGTGCTTTTGTAGTTTGAAGAGACACAAAAGAGATTCCTTGTTTAAGTTCCACTGAAATGAATATGTATCTTTTATCTATCAAACTGTTCTGGTGTTTCCTGAAGCTGAGAAAGGATCTGTGCTTGTTACACCATGAGTAGTGTCATTAATCTTGTCCATGCAGGAAATGGCTTTCTAAAGGATTATTTCGAAGCATGAATCCAACCACAACACCCCTTCAGATTAAATTTGCTACAGTGAAAAACAAGTGTTTACATGCATGCACTTGGATTATTTCAGAGGGAAACATGCATATTCCAATCACATAAAACTCTTCCAGGACATGAACTTACATAAAAATATCAAGTAGTCCAATCCTCTCCTCCCTTTCCTAGGTTTTCTTTGCACTGCTGATTGCTTCCATTTAATATAATTATCAAAAATTATACCTAAAAATCAAAATTTCAATTACCAGCTTGCCAAATGCCACCCGGACCTGCAAAGTCTTACTTTTACCCTGCCATGTGTGACATGAATTTTGGATATTCGTCCTTCCACAGACACCTGGGTAGCAATGGCCCCACCTACAAAGGCATTTCTGGTTTTTGCTCCTGTGTTTATGCAGGAAGAGGAGATTCTGTGGGGCTGTTTGCATGCTGTGAGTACTATCCCTCCCTTCAGGCTCAAGGGTAATCAAAACTCACATTATCTCTAAATGGACAGATGAGGAAGTGCTCAAAACTGGGCTTGTATGATAGAAAAATTATGCAAATTAAGACATTTAATAGTTGCATAATTTCACACTAACAACTGAGCATTCAAAACTCCAACGTTTACTATTCCTAGAACATAAATATAATGGTGCATCACATCCATTCTTTATTGTTTCCAGCCTCTTGCAATTTTATCAGTCTATGGCCAAAGAGAGTGTTTTCCTGAAAGCTGAATATTTCCTCCCAGTTTTTCCCTGCTGACCAGGCAAATAATATTTCACTTTTAGTTTATGAGAATGACTTTTGCTCACTGGGCATGAAGTTCTTGCTTTCTTCAGAGACTGAGCTTGACCTCCTCCTTCCCTCCACCAGATCCTCCTGGTCTGAAAGCTGTGGGATTAAACACCATCTGATAAATTGCTAATAAACCATTTATCTCAGTCTCTCGAAGCATTCGAGAGCAATCACAGGTCTCAGCTCATAAGATTTTCGAGTTAACAGCCTTTTTTGCCCAGGCTGTAACTGCATTTACACTCTGAGCACATTAATATGCAGGTCGAAAGCAATACAATCCTACACTCCGTACTCCTGGGGAGGAATGTGGGAAGGCAAAGACTCCAGCAAGATTAACACACGTTTCACTGGAGTTGGTTTGTCAATTCTGTTTACATTTGGTTGTGTTTTTCTTGCTTACTTGATCCACAGGCTTTGTAAATGCATCAGCTAGGCCTTGGCTGTGCCTGGATGGGCAGATTCCTCATGGTGAGAAGCACCCAGCCTGCACCTCTGTCCTGGTTTAGGGCAAATTTGGGAGAAAGCCTCCAAATAGAGTCCCTCTGGGAAGCAAACCCAAAATGCCCCCCCCCCAGCTGGTCCAGGAAAGAACTTCCTCGGAGAAAAGTGTAAAAACCAATTTATTTAACAAACAAACTGCCCACAAGCATAAAGACCGAATAATATGAAACAATAAAATGTCTCTTTCTGGACTGAGATGGTAAATTCAGAAAGTCCCTGCTGTGGGTAGCTCAGCTCTCTCAGTCTCTTGTCAGCCCCTCAGGAGATCCAGACCCCGCCAGGCCGCAGGTGCAGCTCCTGTTGCTTCTCTGGCTTTTCAACCCAGGACAGGTTTAAACAGTCCCAAGAAAAAGTAAAAACAAACAGTCCAGGGAACTTCTCTGCCTCAGCTAGCTAAAACTAACTAAAAGCACAGGAGATCTCTGTCCCACAGGCCGTTGGTGCTGCAGACAACACGTCCAGCAGAAACAATGCGTAGGAGTCAGGCCCTATCTGAAACAAATTCCACACTGCTTCTTTCTCCTTCTCTCTGAACTAGTCTTAAAGGTAGTGACCTTAACATACAGCATAAACAGCAAAGACAATGGGGATACAAGCATCAAAGAGTCACCCCAGGACAACTTCCTTGCCTGGTTCAGTCCATCCCCGTGCTGTTGGGCACTTTTACAAACACAGTGCAGCAGCAGACACTCCCTGCCCCCTTGCAGTTATACATTTTCCAACATCTTGGGTGTCACAGGTGATGTCTTGGGAAGGTTGACCTGGAATAGAGACTGGACAGAGCTAGAGTATAAAGTAGGGATTTATTGAAAGGCCTTTAGGGCACACCGTGGGCAGGACAGGGCCTGACCAGGGCTACACCCAAGGTGGACCCAAAATGGATCCAAAATGGACACAAAATGGACACAAAATGGACACAAAATGGCTTATCAGTCAGGAGGTCTTACCCTTTTATAAGTTTTGGTCCATTTACATATTTGGGTTAAATTGTCCAATTACAGCTTCAAGTTGTGAGGTCCCATCCTTCATGTTTCTCCCTCCAGCCCACCCTTGTTTGTGCTTTTGGGCCTGGAAGTTGTCCTTGGTGTGCAGCAGGAAAAGGATTTGTTTTGTCTGCCTGCTCTGTGAAGAGAGTTTGCTAACACTTAATATGAGGCTCAGAACTGCAGCCCTGGGCAGTACAGAATCTGAAAAACATGAAAGATAAAACTTAAGACATCGCAGGTACAGCTCATGAAAAGCTGGCTGTAGCAGCTGGAAGAGCTCAGCCTGATGGGTTTGGTGAGGCAGCTCTGAAGACATTTCCTCACAAATCCTCTTCCCATTTACTACCACTTTGCAATGAAGTTGTTCTGCTGATTGCTGAGGAAAGCCTTATATTTATAAAAATGTAACGCATAGCAAATTTTGTCCTTTTGGGCTTAAACACAGATGAATATTGGCTGTGCTTGCTGGTTTCAAGTCCTTTAACACGTTATACTCCATAGTCTGATACCGTGCTACAATCACGCTTCCATCCAAAACTACAGAAAGAAAAATTATATGCTTTGATCTTTTCAAAAGTGTGTATTATTTCCAGAGCATTTTTCAACTGTGGTAATAGAGAGAGGAAATGCAAACACAACCATCAAGAAAACTGTAAGAGACAGTAGCTTGTGATAGAGGCAAACTGGATGAAGGCAAAATGTTCAAGAAAAATATTTTTTGACTTACCATTCACCCTGAAACAACTGCAATATATTGATGGGAGATAGGAAATGTGAGATACTAAGATTTCTACAAAATAATACATCAACTCTGTAGCCAATGGCTGTTCTGTAATTAGTGCACCTCTGGCACTGACCCACTTTAAAAAAAAATCAAAAAAATTAAGTTATTTTCCTTCCTTCATTTCTTCAGGGCAGGAAGCATGTCAATGTTTATAAACTGTTATGTAAATACACGGCACTACATAAATTTTGTTAACAATGAAATGATTCTGTTTCTGTGCACAAAATCCAGACATCAAGAATAACTCTTTTCCTGCCAATGACTCTGTGTAGAAGAATGTCCCAGTGGGGCAGAAGAAAGGGAAGCCCAGAGCAGCAGCTTTGTTTTGTCACACGGTTTTGCATCCTTGTGAACAGCTAAGGCTGATCTCAGAGCTGGCCCTATCAAATGGAAAACATTGACTGAAGATGATGAACACTTTCAGCTTCACTTCTTTCTTATAAAAATCTACTGAGAGTATATTACAAGGTCATTTGATTGACTTGGAATTTAGAGATATTAAATATTTCAACATTTTGGTTAAATCACGGAACTGAAACACTAAGAATTTAGAAAGCACATCCATTCTTACCACACCAATGCTGTTCTGGTTCAGATCTTGTGTTTTGCAGCATTTTTTAGACTGTAATACTGTCTTTTAAATTAATCAATCAAACTAATGACATAGTTTTTCAACAAGAAGTTGTAAAAAAAGTCATGTTCCATGCATTGATTCAAGAAAGGATATGACAGGTATATAAGATAATGAATTATGTTAATCAAAATTCACCATCTCATCATAAATGATATGAGAGCTAATGGAAACTGGGAAGTAATTATTAAAACAGATTCTTTTTAATATAATACATAATTAACACATGGAAGTCACTGCTTCCAGGCATCATTTAATGAAGATGTTTATAGGGTTGGGGCTTTTTAAGCTCTGTGTGGGTAACAGGAAATTTCACATATTATCCAGAAGAAATGTTCTGCCCCAAGCTAAAGACCAGGGCCATAATTTAAAAGGCAAGGCTCAAAAGACTTCAGGTTTATAATCCACTAAACCATGATTAAAATACTGTGCATTTTATCATTAAAAGTCACAAATAGATGCACTTACGAAATTTATCCTTGTATAAAAACCATTTCTACATCAGGTAGGGTGCAAAATGACAAATCATGGATCGCCCTAGAAAGCAAATTAGGTGAGGTTTTGTGTGCCAAGGCCCAGAAACTCCACTGATAAACCCCAAATTTTTAGTCCTAAAGTACCTAAGAAAGCATGGAGAAGAGCTCCAATGGACGACATCAAAGAACCCTTAATGGAAACAACCCGTCTCTGTGTGGACAGTTAAGGAAAAACTTGCATGGAAAATGCTCCCACCATTCATCATTTTGTAGCCCCACACCTTCCTGGCTTTCTGAGGCCTTTCTGTACTGGCAAACTCAAATAAATTTTCCCAAAAAGAAATTTTCAAGAGTTTCTGGTTTATTACTTGGAAATGGAAAATGCAGTGAGGATGGATTTGATTAGGTTTCTTTAACTTCCAGTCGGGTTACCAAATGAAAAAAAAGCAAGCAATTTGAATAGCACCAGAACAGATTCTCTCTGACAAAATAAGAAGATATAAATATCAGCAACCAACAGCTATAATAAAAATAAACAAAAATTGGACTGTAACCCAAAGTTATTGATCTCTGCTTAAAGAGACCCGAGCAGAATTTTCAGGCTGCAGGAATTCCTCTGGTTTCCATAGATGGGGAAGAAGGAGAACTGAGAATATGCAAATAGGCCAAGTATTTCATGATATGCAGATGGTAAGAAGCTAATTTCCATCTGACTTTTTTTTTCCCACTGGGTAATTACACTCTCCCTAGCAGAAGCTTTATGTCTGAATTGAAGGCAATAGCCAGTTCTCTGTAAATAACCCACTTCTTATAGTGGGATGGAGGAAAGGGAGTTTAGCAAAAGCATTTTTATCTTTTTTGGTTAGAATTTTTGTGCTGTAATTTCACTTCAAGTGGCTACTGTAATTACAGGTTAAATTTGGCACCTACACTCCACTAATCCAATATTTTGCTAACTCATTTAAGCTATAACATAAGAGGAGAGAAAATTAGTTTTAGGCTTCTGTAATGTAATTATTACCTTTTATTTTTTAAAAAAAAAAAGGAAAAAAAGAAAAAAAAAAAATTTCCTTTTGGCAGTTGGCAAAAAAAAAGCACAATTTCTTTCTTACAAATTTTTAAAACTACCTGCTGTATATGACCTATTTTTCTTCTAAGTTTTGTAAGCACTTTTGCACAAATAAACATCAAAATTCTATAATTACAAATTAGAACCACTGATTACACATATTTACAGTAATTACATAATTAGCAATAATTACATTAATTAGGCAAACAATGAACTACATTGACTAGCAATGGAAAACAAGAACATTCACACATATGAAAACCTGCTTTGAGCTAGGAAAGAAAGATTTTGTCATTAGCACTAAATGCAGAATTAAAGCACAGAGCAGCACCACTGGAGTGTGCCCTGCTTTATTCAAGCACCAAAAAACTTTCTAAAGAAGCTGTTACAAACATGATGGAGTACTTTGAGGTACATATATCTCAAAAAACCTGAGCAAAGGAACACTGAATTGACGAGGAATGCTTTAGGGATAAGATTTTCTGTTTCAGAAGCCCCTAACTCTTTTTTTTTCAGAGCCTAACCCCATGGCTGCACAAGATTCCAGCTGCCCATGCCATGGGCTGCCACTGAGAAATGTGACCTTGCTTTTGGCTCCTTTCTCTGGTGCTGCTTCTGATCCTGGTGTGGTCACTGAGCTCAAACATTCATGTCTACAACCATTTTTATTCAGCCTTGTTTGTTGCCTGCCAAACTGCTCCAGATCATCCTCAGGCTGATGCTACGAGGGAGAACAAAACTCCTTTTGAACAGCAGCAGTATCTTAGACCCAGGGAAGCAGACAGCGAACTCACAAATTGACGTGCTTAAATTAAATGGCCATGGTAGGTAAAACCAAGCAAAGTCGTCAACTGGAAGACAAAAGTCACTCTGAAGACACCCCACTGCACATGAGGTGAACACAGAACCTGCTGCAAGGGGAGTGAGAGGAGGCTGGGGCAGAGAGCTCAGGAGCACAAACATATGTTCTCCTGAGGAAAGGAACAACCCCGTTATTCCATCTGCCATCCGAGAATGGTCACAGCCAGTAACTACATATAGAAGGAGTATTTTTAGTCTGGACCTTGCAAGTAACAAACTCACACTGTTCTATGTGCGGTGCTAATTATGTTCCTATCCAGGGAGAGAATGACAAATTTCAGACAGCTCATGCAGAGTGTCTCCCGGATTCCTTGGAGCTTCACACCAAACCTCCCGATCTCTCATGTGGGACCCAATCGCTCATGTGGCATTTTGTGGGGTTTTTTTTTAATGAGTATTGATATGGCGTGAGAACGGTGTAAGCCCACCTGAATAAAGGCATGGACGCCCTACAATGCCAGGCTTGCTTTGTGCAGCTTCAGAGTTTCCTGGGAGCAGGCAGCTTGTCACAGTGCTGTCCCAGGGAAGGGAAAGGCTCCTCCACGCTGCTGAACGGAAGAAGTCACCTCAGAGAGGGATTCCCAGAAACACACCTGTGTTAGAGAGAACTTGGAGAGAAAACTAATTAGTTCAAACCAAAAGAGAGATTATCACTGAATTAATATTTATGCAACACAGGCAATCAAGGGACCAGGAAATAGGACAGAATGGGGAGATAAAGTCCTTGAAAAGGTAGCTGCTCCTATTAAGTTTGTCAGAGTTGTAGTGAAGGGCTATAGGAACAGTGAGGCAACCTCGAATAAGTGAAGGCAGCTGCTCTGAGGGTTTCATTAAACACACGACATCTGTATTTTCTGTCAGACAAGCACAAAAGTTCTAAAGTTAGCTGGGTTAGACCCCTCCGAGGTAAGGAACACGAGTGGCTTTGTCCGTGTGAAGGTGCAGCACTAACCCCCCTCTAAGGCATGAGACTCACAGACTGTGTGGCTAGCTGTGGACACTTCTCACCTCATTAGGGCCCTGCCACCCATTCTTCCTTCCCAAGAAAGAAATCCTTTCCCCAGGGCTGACAAAGAGGTATTGATGGGTGCTGATGCTCATATGGGATGGGGAGGGTGATTTTTGGCGAGCGGGAGAGGCTCCCCACTGCAAACCGGTCTGAAAAGGAAGGTGGACAGGAGCAGGCAATCCCACATATAAAGACTTTTTTTGGTTAATTAAGATTTTGATATGTCTGGGTTTAGAAAGACAGGTATCTGCCAGGGAAACTGGGGTTCCCCTTAGAATAGAGGATGTAAACCCCTCACTCCCCGCCAAGTTCTAATTTTGCAATTAACGGCTCTCAGGCAAAGATTTGGGAGTAGGAATAACAACTTTTTACTAAGAATATAAGAATACAAATGTGGTAGAAAAGAAAAAGAAAAAAAAACCAAAACCACCCCACCAAACCAGCAAACAAACAAACAACAATTTTGAAAAGCCCTGACAGGGTCAAAGCTACAACCTTGTTAGTCAGGGTGTGGAAAGCAGTCCAAAAGTGAGTCCTCCTGGAATGGCAGGTACAGCTCCGCTGAGGCAGAAAATGATCCAGTAGCAGAAAAGAAAGGGGTCCTGAGGTGGTGAGAAGGGTCCAGCCTTCCTCCCGTAATCGGATGAAGCAAGACACTGTGCTGGTTTAAAGTCCCAGCTTTATCCAGGTGAGAATGGCTGGCTCCTCCCACGGGGTGGAGCATCACACAATAGGTACGCTAGGATGTAGGTATGTGTTGGGAAGGGGACACGGCTAGAGAAGACTGTTAATGGCCCATTAAAGATAAGAACAATGCTCTACCTGATACTGACCGTTGGCCCATTATCAAAAGGCACCCGCCCCCAACTGTTTTCAGCGGATGAAATTGAATAGACTATAACCCAGGACATGATACAAATAAATTATCTAAGTATTGTTTTCTTGTTCTGACAGCTAAATTGTTCCCCAGTATGAATTCCACACTGTGTTTGAACACAGGTGCAGATGTTATCAGTGTGTCACTAAGTGGCCCCCGACACTCACCTGCTTTTAACTTCATTGCCAAATGACCACGATGCTATATTCTGATAATACACTTGGGACATTAACCTAAGCATGAGCAGGACAGCAGAACCACATTTTGCTTCAGCACCCAGAATACTTTGACATCAAAGGCTCAGACACTGGGAAGGTCTACCAGGTTCAATAAAAGGCCAAAGCTTCCGGGGTGCACTGGGATCTTATTCATTATCTGCACTACTCCTTATCCCGCAAAACCCCAGGTAAGTGGTTACTGTTTAGAAATTTAGCTACAGCAGTCTGCCTAAAACACTTCAATTATGCAGTTCCCAAGCTACCTTTGTGTTTAGTGAATGACAGCACTGCTGAAGGTTTAATGAGCTGTGAATGACTATACAAAACTTGGAGGATCACAAAACCTGCTTCTGGTAATTTACATGAGCAGTTACATCTAAGTGCCGGAATCTATGTCATGATCCATTGTTAATACACTCTCTATGTTCCTTCTTAAGACTGGTTGGAATATAATTATTTCCAAGTCTCCAAGCTAAACCTGTCCGTTCTGGTTTTCCTTTGTCTGAACCACTCATTGATACACAAAAAGTCTGCCTAGGAACATCAGCTCCCTAGAGCTTTTAGCAGTTAAAATATTTGATACCTTCATACTTTCCACCTCACACGAGGCGTTTTTTAAGAGAAAATGCTTTACACTTCTGTTTAAATCTGTCACATTGGGCTGGTGGGTTTGCAGACTGCCGGTATTCCCTGCTGGAATAGCTATGGGCTCATGGCACTGCTCACAAACCCCGACTGAGGCTCTTCAGGAGGGAGCTGGTGCATTTACCTCTCCTTGCACACACATTTCATCCCGTGCTTTTTCCCGCTGCCCAGAGTGCCAAAGCTTTGTTTCATTGCACATTTTTAACTGAGAACGTGCTACTGCCAGTGTGAGGTGTTGTTTCTGGTATTCCTGCAAAGTGTCCAGATCAGATCCCTGCCTACCTTGGGAGACACAAAAACCGCATCTCAGAGGGACATAGATTAACACACTAATCCTTTAAGCCATCAGATAGTGTTATCTCACTATTTGTAGCTGTTCCCTAACAAAGAATTCTTCATCTCCTATATTCTCACCTGCACTTCTATCTCTACTTGTAAATTGTGGCCACATAATTTAAGAAATTCCTATTATTAAGAAACCCTCTCTTTGAGTGTCTCAACTCAGCAAATTACTTGATATCATTTATTCATGAATTATATGGAGAATCAAAAGCTACATCCCACAATAACAAGGGAAAGCAGTAGGAAACAAAGAAACCAGAAGCAGAATTGATGAATATTCACCATGTCTTTCCTGTTAAGACACCTCCAATTCAGAGCATAAAACTTGTTTTAAATATACAGAAAAATGTATCAGGAAAAATAATTCACTTTTAGCCCTTAACATATACATACATGGGCACAATTATTTTCAAAGGATCTATTTCTACAGTCTACAGAATGCTGAAAAATAAGTTAAAGAATGATTCAACTGCAGAAGCATGGCTAATGCTGCAATGCTGACATGGAAAATAAAATCAGAAATGGTGGAAAGTAAAGCATTGTTCTTTATTGCCAGCTTGCAGAAGACTTAAGAAAAAAATCAGTTAAAAAAACCCAACCACTGTTTTTTTTACAAGTCTGTTTACAGGAATTAAAACCAGTTATAGAAACATAAAATAATTGTCTTGAGATTTCATGCAAAGAATCTTGTCCTTAATGTTACAAAGTCAGATTCAGAAACACACTTTTTATATTACTACCATATTACTACAATATTACTGCAAGCCCTCCAACACACCTGCTGAACATCTCCTTCTGAAATAACTCAACATGATCAAGAGCCCCAGAAAAAACAGGAGCACAGAACAGGAGCGCATCTCCTTCTGAAATAACTCAACATGATCAAAAGCCCCAGAAAAAAAACAGGAGCGCAGGAGCAGGAATTCCATCATGCAACAGAAAAATGAAACACACACAGAAGGAGGAACTGACTACAGACTGGGCTGATGTGGACATGGAAAAGTGAATGGGGGGCTGCTATTCAATTTCCAAAGATGAATCCACAGTAAAGGCAAACATTTTTCTTCTTATATGTGAGTTCTGCACATCAGTCACTTCATATGGGACAGAGAAAAAAAACTGGAGGATATAAAGTCCACAAATAATTCACCTTTTCAGTGCCTCAGTTCTGACCTCAATGACCCAATTTGGCAAAATCACACAGGCCTACACTGCTCTTCTCTGTGTACCTTAAACATAAATACAGAATAACTGACTGCAGGGATTCAGTGTCAAGTGTCCAGCTGTGTCTGTCCATGAGCTGTCACAAAATCCCATGTCCTACACTGGGATTAAGGCAAATTTTAATTGTGCTGTGTGGGGAGTCTGGTTTAGAGTCAAAGCCACATGTTCTCTGGCATGTTCTGTGAATTGATCATGCAGATCAGTGGGCAAAACCCAATTAAAATAATACCACAACTCAGCAGTTGCAGCAGTGTGCTGGTGACCTTCTATGGTGTTAGCAAGTACATTATGTTTTGCCAGTACTGATACACTTGTTCTCAAAGAAATATGTCATTATCTAGATATTGAAAAATGGTTATCACTCTGCTTAATGTTAGTTAGAGCTACCTTTTTTCTTTCATTTTCTGTCTTTTAACAAGGAAAAACAAATATGCCAATTTCAAAATCATCAATTTTTTCTATCTAAAGAGCGGGAAAATGAACACACTTGGAAAATAGTCCAAAATTCTTAGTTTTATGCTTATTTCCATTTGGGGAGAACATTTTTATTCTGGAATTTCAGTAATTTGCATGATGAGTTCCCTATAGAAAGCATAGGGAAGGTCATGGATACCACTCCAAAATTGCCCAATCAGTATAACTAGCAAAGTGAGGTTTCTTTCCCCCTGAGTCTCAACATCATCCATCTCCTCTTGTTTGGGTCTGTAATTCTGCCTGGATCTCGGTGCTTGAAGATGTACTGGTCATACAATCACCCTTTTAAAGCAACATCTCCTTTATCTCACCTCTGCATCCTCCTTTATTTAACAGAACTATTGTTCTTTTTTCCATGCAGAAAACATCATTTGAATGTTTACCAAGCACAGGGGATAGTTGATAAACAGGCAGATCAATTAATCTGAAAATGTCGTAAATTGCTGTTTCGTTTCTCTTGAAAAATTACAATTGATGAAAATTTATTTGAAGACAGAATTGTGCAAGAGACTTCCATAATTAACAATCCAATATAACAATCATTCCAATTCCCACAGGTCCAGAAGATCAATTTTATAGTATTTTTCTCACTTGAGCATTATTTATTCATGCATTCATCTCAAATTGTTGAATTTTTTTTCTGCTGCAATATGATTTGTCGAAGGCAAAGAATTTTCCAGTGCCTTTTTTTTTTTTCTTTTTAACACCAGGAAGGTGTTAAAAAACTAAGAGAATTTATTTGAAGCCAACCACAACCAGAGAGCCACAAGACTGCCTGAAAGGCTGTGGAATTCTATTCCAGGAGTATAATAAGAACTGCCTCTCCTATAGCTCAGGTTTGAGTCCTGACCTGGTGTCTACATTGCCCCATTTCCCTCCTCACCCCTAAAAAATTCCAAGGACCCCACAACACAACCTTATGCTTCAATGAAGAAAGATATTTCAGGAATATTTAAATGGCCTGAGCTGATAATGTTGAGGAGATGGACTTTACACCCAGTTTCCCAAGGAATAGAGATATCTCGTGAATGTTCCTCTTTAGCTGTAGCCAAAAGGAATTACGGCATCATAACTGCAGTTGTGAGACCTTTCAGAGTTCATCAATAAATCTCTCTTTGATACTATGTGAAGATATGGGGAAGCTTAATCAATAATTAATGTTAATCACATTCAGTCTTAATCAATGCCAGAACTACTACTCTTCGCAAAGCCCAGAGACAGCTCTGTGAGGTACAAAATCAAATTTAATTAAAGCTGTGCATACAGAAGAGTTTTTAATGCTATCATAATTAGTTTGTTTAATACTGCAATTTCCAAACTCCTCTGTACATTTTGCAGAGCACTTGAATATTGAATCCATTATTTGCACCAGCCAGTTGGGCTGGTCATGTGCAGCTCTCATTTGTGAGACTGCAGAGGAACAGAATTTCTCCCATCCTTAAATACCCAGAAATAAGTAGATGGTGCCCAGAAATCCAAGCCTTCCTGAAGACCAGAACTGCCAATGGAAGATGCATAAGAGCCACTCACCTGCCTCATATCAAAAGATGCTTTTGTATGCAATTTATGTCTTTATCAGCCTGCCAGGATCATTGTGGAGAAGCACAATTTCACTCAGTGCTAGTTAATAGGGAAAAAAGGTTTCTTCTATAACTTGGGGACCAAAAAAGGGATATGGTGCCCATCACTCCACCTGATCTCTTAGGGGGTGTGTTGAGGATGAGCCTTTCTAGTTCCCTTCTTACTGGAAAGGAGAGGTCACAAAAAACACCCAAATATTTAACAACCCTCCAAAGAGTGCATTCCGTGCCAGAGTCAGGAAAGAGGGGCAAACATTCCCTGAACCCTGCTCTTGGACACTCTTCCCATTCCAGCTCTGCCGGGATGTGTCTATTTTCACACATGGTATATTAAGTAAATGTTAACCAGTTCACACCTGTGCTGCCTATAATGGTACTTTTCACACTCCAGGTAAAGGAAAGAAAAAACCTTGTTTGTTCTGCCATTATTTCTCATTCACAGTGGCAAATGTCACCAGTCAAAGGACTGCTCGATATCATGGTTTTGCTGAGAAACAAGACAGCGATGGGCTCTGATTTTCACTTGATTACAGTCTAAGTTTTCCTTCCGACAACTAATTTTTTTTTTCATTTACAAAAATAGAAATTCTGTCCTGCGCTCAGTCTTAGCCTATATAAGTGTTAATGTAGGAATTAATATTGCAACACATACCAATATTTTGAGTTTCACCCATTTGCATAGCTGCCTCAAGCTCCCAGGTTTAAAAGTCAGCAAGTCCCTAGAGATTTGTGAGCTCAAGACCTTAAGAACTCAGCCATTCTCAGCAGTCAGGTTTGACTGAAGCCCAACAGTAAAAAATCCTCTGGCATGAAATAAACAATCAAAACACAAAAGCACAAAATTGAAATTTCATCAGCGAGTGTGCCACCACCACAATAAGGAACACCATAGATTACCTGCCTGGATGGCTGTTATTGCTCCTTAGATATATATATATACACATACACATATTTTAATTAAGCAGAGAGAGAAATTTGCTCTGTCTGTATTTTTCTGCCTTAAGCATTCCTGATTGCTGCAAGATTTAGCCTTGTTAAAAAGCAGTCTTGCATCATTATATATTTCATTGACCATTTACTGTAATGCTGAACGACCGATCAATCGGCAGTTAAACTGCTCATTAAGAAAAAAGTACAAGTTTCTCTAAACTCAGCTACTCCATTTTTTCTCCCAATCATTTCCTCAGTCTATTAATGGGCAGGTTTTGTCCTGCTGTTCAATAGTTCAAAGTTAGATTTACCTTATTCTGTGTAGTATAAAGCACTTTGGCAGTTTTAAAGTGAAAGGATTTTTTGAGAAGCTTCTTTAAAGCCAAAATGACAGTAATAACATGCATCTTAAATGCTAGATTTTCATGTTAAAGCATCAATTCAATAATCTGTGATCTGTGAAAAAGCAGTTATTTTCCTGTGATTTTATTTGTAACAATGAACTGGCTGCAATTCTCAGGGACAAATTATGCAGGCTGTAAAATTTAAATTTAAAAATTTGACACTAATGGAAACTCCAATACACAGACAGAAATCTACTTAGTCAGCAGCCACAAATCAGGACCAACATTTTCTTTCAATAACCTTTGCAACTTGTCTTGCAAGTTGAAAAAGCTTATTAATGAAACAAAAAAGCAACTGCTCCCAGAGGCACAGCCCCTCATTTTTTCACTCCCTTCCTGCAGCCTGGCCAGGTGGGGTCTGTGCACAAAAACCTATCTGGGTCACTTTAGATGACCCCAAGCTGTCCACATCATACGAACCTCTTCTTTTTCATCTTCTTTACAAGATTGAGGCACTATATATATCTGTTTGTATAATTAAGTCACATGAGCAGGTCTTCAGAATTGAGATATTAATGACTCATGAAACACAGGTTAGTGCTCATCTGCATAAAATCCATAAAACTGGTGGTTAGATTGAGCACTGCCTCATTTATTGCATCACCACATACTCCCTTTTTCCAGACAGATGAGTCTGCAGCACTTTGGCTCCGAGCTGGAGGACCAGATGCCAAAAAAATAAAAGGCACCTGTTTTCTGTAGCTCAGGAGCAATTCATCCATCTCACAATGCTGCAACCAGTCAAAACTTGCTAAAGGCACCGTTAAAAGTTTCGTGCCTCCATCCAGAAGCCACTGAAAGAGCCGAATTATCATCTCAAACACCTGCACATGAAAAGGTGCCATTAAAAACCCCCACATGCCACCAAATCCCTGACAAGCTGATCTCCACGGGGGATGGAAGCAGCGGAGGGACCAGTGAGGAAGGATGGATGAAGAGCAGGAAAAACACAGAGAGGACACGAGTAGGATGCTGAAGAGCCCAGAGGAGCAGGGAGACCATAAAAACTATGGAATTTTGGGCAACAGCCTGACCAGGAACCGCCAGAGGCATCATTCTGGTCCAGGTCTTCCTGACTGCCGGGATTCACAGGAATTCATCCTCCATTTCTCCTCCAGAGAGAAACTGAGCAGGAAACTGAAAATTGGTGAACCAGTTGGTCTAAAAAGCAATAAATAAATAAATAAATAGCTAAAAAAGCAAAATAGAGCATCTCAGTGTTTGCCAAACAGCATTTTAGAAACAGGGGAAAGCACTTTTCCTGTAATTGTTTCACCCAAATTTCAGTGCACACGGCGGAACTGCAGCATTCTGTATTTTGAGACAGTTTAGTTCCTTAACACTAATGTAAAATGCCTCTCATGTGGGTCTTTAAGTCAGAATAGAGGTGTGATTCTCCTGATTTGCTTTCTTCAATAGACAGTCTTTTCTATATGGTTTCCTTTTCATTTGTTTAAACAGATTTGCAAAATGTGGCAGCCCGAACCTCATCAGGTAGAAGAAAATAGAAATGTGACAGGTTTGGAGCTAAAAGACCAAACAGTCTGTGTGGCATTTGCAAAGGAGATTTTATATTTTGGAAGAAGGAAACCACTCATAATCAAGCACAAAAATCAGAAGTTGTTATTTGGCAGCACTTGGAATTTTTATTTTTGTTTTTTTATATTATTTGTAGTTCTGCACAGAATGCATTCAGAACATGCAGAGAAAAGAGCCATTTAGCACAAAAAAAAAACAAATCCAATTTATTACATGTTGGTCACCAATATGGATAAAGACTGTAGAGAAAGGAACCATTTGCTTCCATTTTTTGGTTTGAAATTCTGCCACCTGTGGAAAAACTGTAATTCAGAACAAACCACGTACATAAAATGTCAAGTTAATTCAGCTTCTGAGAATTTTATAATGGGAAAGGGAAAGTTGTTTGGTTTTTTTTAGTTTTAAAAGCCAAATTATTAGTTTTGCAGTTTTGTATGTTAAACATAACTTCAATCCTATTACCACTTTTTTTTTACTTGACTGAGTGACAAAATTTCATCAAATATCTTTAAGAACACTACTGATGACTTTTTCAAGTTTATACTAGAAAATGTTTCCACTTAGTGGTAATGATGAAGTCAAAATAACAATGTTTAGGAAGATAATGTAGGATATGACACAGGAACCCAACACTGCTGCTACAACCACGCACAAAAATGAAGTCCCTACTGAGAAGAAAAACATGAATTCTCTCACTTAATCTCACAGGAGCTAAAAAACCACCAACATTTATGTTTGACTCAGAGACTAAAATAGGTAAAAGAGAGATAATATGGAGCCATCTGTCCTGATCAAGTGTGGTGAAGTCGCCGGACTTTCAGTTCGTGAGTAGGTTTTATACCAACTGCCAAAGCAGGCAGGACTGCAAATGAAATGAAT
Organism: Cyanoderma ruficeps; assembly: GCA_008694505.1. NCBI lineage: Eukaryota > Metazoa > Chordata > Aves > Passeriformes > Timaliidae > Cyanoderma > Cyanoderma ruficeps. Next base: position 1,819,761 of record VZDJ01000601.1, read on the forward strand.
AATCTGTAAATATCACTAATAAGCAGTCCCAGCCTTCTGATACACAACCCTTTCCGTGAATCCCTCTCCTGTTTTGCTTTTGTGAGCTGCATCACTTCAGCTGGTTCTGATGATGAGGAAATGCTCAGCCTCAGACCTTTACACTCTCTTATTTCACTGCTGTGGGCAGGACAATCAAAATAAAACATGCAAATACCAGAGGAAAGCAGTGGCCATCTGGAAAGACATTTAATATGTTTATTTATCCAAGCAGCTCTTCACAATAAGAGCATGAGCAGATTTTTGCCCTTCACAGATTTTTTGCTCTTCCCTCACTTTGGGGGAAAAAAAAAAAAAAATCTTTGTTTTACACAGAAAACTTCCGTTTGGCTCCCCCCTAATTCACAGATTTCTGCACGATTCCCAATCACAGGGACTGAAATAGCACTCCAGTGCTTAGTAATAAAGATAAAACAACCACCATAATCTTTACTGAGATCCAAAAACAACCTCATAGTCACTCTAATAAAGGCAGCATCAGGCACAGGCAGCACTGAGTAATTCTGCTCCAAAACTTTCAAAAAAAAAACCCAACAAGGTTTCTAAAAAGCCACACGGCTTTTCAGATTCAACTCTACTTTAAAATGAGAACAAAATACGTACTTAGATAAGTCACCTCTCTCTCTAACTAGGTATATATTAATAAGCCTTTATTTCTAGAGCATATAAAGTTATAACATAAAACAAATAAATGCCAAGAGGTGGATTTTACTTAAATGGGAGGCCTAAAAGCTATCGCTGCCTCTTTAACTTTTAAGTACAAGTCTTTCTCACAATAAAATAGTCAACTGCCTCCCCACTGAACTATAAAGAACAGATTTAGTGGATACATTATTAGCACTCTAGTCTGTTCCTAGACCTTTGCAGCAGAAAGCCAAATTAAACGCTGGCCTAAGCAAGATCAATTCGGTTGCAGTCAGCAGAGAAGCATCAGCCTACCTGTGATCACAACACCATTTGCAAATGAAGGACTGCCAGCCTTACAGAAATCCTGAGGAACAGCACCTCAAAGTTTTGTTGGCTTTACAAACACATGGCTTTTGAATTAAGTCCAAAAGTAATGATTTTCTCACCTAATTGAAAACAATGGCTTTTAGGGGTTCGGTATATTAACACTTGAGAGGGAAATCTGACAGCATTTGTAGCAGTGAACAATAAGGAGAACAATGATTAAAACACACCCTTCTGTTCCAGCCATTCCCACATGGCTTCATCACACTTTGCAACACAGGAAGGAGGAAACAGTTTGTCAGAGATAATAAAGAGGCCTAAAAAATGAAGTTTTTAAGGGATCTATGTGGCATTCAATAAAGCAAGAACTGCAATGCTCCTCCTGAACGCAGTGAGACAAATGAAGGTCAATGAGTACTTGAATAAATTGAAGTGAAATGAAAGTTCCTCGGACTGTGTTGCTCTGGAGCAGCATTCCAGCGTTCTGAGGCAGCAGAGTCAACATACAGATCCTAACTACTTTTGAGATGTAGCTTGATCAATTTATTTTGTAATCCCTCTCCTATGCCTGACTGCACCAGTAGGAAACTGGATTCAGTCATGCAGGGTGTTCCTCCCATTACTCTCCCTTCCTAAGAGGCATAAATAATATCTTAAATGCTTGTATTGTTTAATATGAAAAAAAAAATCAGTGGAGTGAATTCTGTAGTTAGCTGGAGCTCTTGTGCTGGTACAGAAGAGAGGAGGCTTTGCCAAGGTAAGGATGTAATTTGCAGTGACTGCAATTTGAGTGCACCTGGCTGGAGATGCCCAAGGAACTCAGCGATGAACTGACAAGATCATCACAAAATGCACAGGAAGTAAATAGCTGCTCCCAGCTGTGCACATGCTCTTTACACAATAATGTTTTGGCATGATCCTGCAGAGATTAGCATCAATACATAAATACGGGTAGGCACTTTCTACAATGGAATGGCTCTTTTCCCTCAATGCAGATGAAAGAGTTCAGCAAAACCATTAAAACCCACCCTAATTTGGGATCTCTCCACGAATGTGCGAGCAGGCACAGGCAGGGTTGTGCTCAGACCCCCCAAATGGAATATCTGAACCCTGATCTGAGGCTGTTCATGTTGTGATTGTCAGATTCTGGGCTCAGGTTTGCCCCTGCAGGCAGGCATTTGGCTGGATAATTATCCCGCTCCTGGTTCACAGTTCAGAGAGTGGCATTGCACAGTTAAGTCTGGGAAAGGAAATAAAGCTACACCTTAAATTCAATTTTCTATAAACACAGAGTTGTATTTTTACTCACACTTATTTGATTAATCACTTTTCAATTAAAAAAAATGGAGTTAAGGACTCTGTGTTGGAAAATGGCTCTCAAGGACTAAATTTGCACAAAATTATGCCTTTTGCTAATGTTGGAAATTTTTTGTCCACTGAAATCTTCCACGTTTGTTATCAAAACCTAGGGTGGGCCCTTCCATTTATGGTGTAATAATAAAGGGTGCTTAAGCATGAAAGAGAAAAATGCAGAGAATTGGTGCTTAAATTTGTTAGAAAATTAAGAAAAGAAAGATGTCCGTGATGATCATTGTTACTTTATTACCAAAAAATAAAAAGTTCCTATATTTTATTTTCTTCTGACATTTTTTGGTCACTTAGTTAATTTTCTGTAATTCTGCTTCCAGTTTTGTTTGTGGCTGTGGTTTTTAATTGTTGTTTGTTTTAAATATATTTTCTATTTAAACAAAGTTGACAGTAATCACTATATTTAATATAGGTGTGCTGGTAGTGACTGGAAAGCCAACTATGAACCATGGAGAGATACTAAAAGTACATTTTATCATAAGATACAAATTGTATTTCTATAAATCCAATAATATAGATACTCTGATGTTTCTAATAGGCTTTGACTTGTGCAGTACTTTAACTCATAGCCTGTTACTTCTTGATTATATATTTTAAGTCTTTTAAATTGACAAAAAAAGAAGACCTGGTCTTCCCTGATCTAATTTAATACAGACATCTTCTAAAATGCCATGTCTTCAGGTTGGATTATGCCAGCATCTAGCTTGTATTTTAACGAATACATTTTTAATTAATCTCACCGTTGTTTTTCTTTTTTTTTCCCTCAAGAACTTCAACGGTTTCTCTAAAACACTGCAATCCAGAAATACTTCCATGTCATATCATAAAGATAATAACCTCACCAACCACTTATTTGCTGACAGAACACACTGTCCTCATTTGCAGAATGTGAAGAATTTAGAATTTGAAAGGAAACAAAACGCCTTTAACAAGGTGTAAAGCACAGTTTCCTAAAAAAGCTTCACCACCTCGCTGAATTCATACAGTAGCCTTCTTTCCTCTACAACCAGTCTAATTAAATACAGCTGGAGATAGCACAAAAGAATTCCATTAATTAATTGGCAACCTGCTGACACTAATTAAGCTATGAAAATTCAACTCCCTCACACCAGATTTTGAACATTACTCAGTTACATTTGTTGGGAAGTTTGCCCCGCGTCTCTAACGCAATCAGAAAGGAGAAAATGAACCTTGTGGTTAACATGTGCAGGAACAAAGTGACCTATTATTGGAAAAATGAGATATCAAACCTTGCACTGGTACAGAGAAGTTGTGCTGAAGGAGCCCGCTCTGATAAATTCCCTCACAAGAGGGTTCGAGGCCATCCCAACAGGAAATTATCCTAAAACACCAATGGCACAAGTGTAGGGTAATTAATTCATTTAATCCTCTGCCACCCTCTGTAAGGCGCCTCAAATCCTCACTTCAGCCATTCACTCGTCAAGGTTTCATGCTGGAACTGGGGGAAAACATCCAAACTCCTTCACCCATATTCTAAATCTCATGTAAAGCATCCAACGAGACCTCACTTAACATCCTAACAGTTAATTGCACAGTAACAAGAAAGATTTATTATTTAATGTCTCAAGGCCTACTGGCAATGAGTGGCTCTGCTATTATCTGAGTGGACACTAATGAACACCATCTGGTGCTCCTTCCCTTCCCAAAATCCCAGATCCATCTCACGAGGAAGGTTTCAATGCTGTGTTGGAAATGTGCTAACTCTGGTCTGTATCCACATTATTTACTAACAGCCTAAACAGAAAGAGGAACATAGCACAGAATAAAACTATTGTCTGCTTTTTTTAAAATCTTAACCACTAAAATGCTTCAGGGACCACAAGGATCAAGAAACAAATACATTTTTTTAAATAAAATAAATAAGTTATTTTAGAAAAGTAGCACTTAACTTTCCTGCTTTTTCTTCTTTTCAGTTTTCTCTTTCACATGAGACTTAATAGTTAAATCACTTAGCCTTCAGATAATACAGTACAGCACAATTTGCCCACCTCACCATATTTTCAGAAATCTAATTAATTGGAAGGTGTTAATTAATTTTGAATCTACAGGAAAGTAGATTTCTGAAACAATTTTATAAGAATTGATTTATACAATGGGTCTGTAACCTGGTATGCTTCCAGTTCTGAAATTCTCAGTTAGCACCTGGCAAATCAGCCAGGAACATGGCAAACTTTTGGCAATGAATGGCTCATTCATCATCAAATGCAAAAATCTTAGAAAATTAAAACAATGGGGACAAAAAAAAAGTCTGCATATATAGCAGTTCACATCCTCCCCTGTAAATACATATCCCTTTTCCTAAGGTATGAATTTTGTATTTAGGCTGTATCTTAGTATAAAGTCAAATAAAATTCCACCTTTCTGTGTAGGTTAAGCTGACTCACTGTGTGTCTCAAGGGTGGCAAGATCTGAAGAGCTGCATCTGACTCTTCCCTTAAATTCCTTCTTGCTGTGGCTGAGCAAATGGGCAAAAGTTTCTCATAAAAATGCTTAAAACTTTCTGGTACTGTTGCCAACTAGGACTAATCAGTCACTGAAAAATAACGGAGGTCTCATTGCCTCAGTCACTGTGCTAAAAATCAGTGACATACGGCCATGACCAGCACCACCAGAATCAGTCTCCTTGCAGAGAAAATACCCAAAATATAATAAAAATAAAGAAGATAATAAAGAATATTTGCTTGCCATTTAGGGTGGAGAAGGACTATGCTGAGCAGTGTACCATTCCTACTTCTAAACTTTATTATACTCTCATTTACTGCAGCCATAACCATAATATTTTATCATGAGATTAGAGTACAGTTGACAATATGCTGGATAATGCATTTGATTCATGGATGATCTAAAGTAGAATGCTGGCTTGAATCCCACAGTTCTCCATTTCTCAGCCTACCTCGTGTTATCCAACTTTGGGAACATCTTGAAGATGCTGTGGAGTCAAACTGGCAGAAAACCACCACGGGGCAAGGTAACACTGAGATTATCACGGGCACCAGAATCTGCTTGCAGGCTTTACTTGGGCACAAAGCAAGGTCAGGCAAGATGGGATAAGACCATTTCAGAGACTGGTCTTTGTATTTAGATATTTAGTTATTTTTCAAGACAGACTCACAAATTAATTCCAGAACTAAGTTTTCTACGAACATATATTTATATAAAAATAGTAAAAAAATCGGGTGATTAAGGCTGATTGGCTTTCATGCAAAGGGCTACTGTCAAGTGAGGGCTGTGAAGAGGAAGAGTTTGATGCAGTGCAGGATAGTGTCTCTTTGTGAGAACAGTTTGCATAGTAACACACAGAGTCATCTTCTGGGTGACTGACGGTTTCTAACTCTTCCAATTTCCATAAAACTTAAAAAAAAAAAAAGAAGAAGAAATTGGGAAAGGAAGAGAGGCAAAAAAAAAAGGAAAAAATTAAAGCAGTATCTTATTTTGATAACACTATTTTTACTCTTTTGTAATTGAAACTATTTGGTTATTACAAAGAATAAATACTAATAGACAAACTTCTATTGGGGACGGAATCCTACAGTTTTCCTGAAGACAACAACGTGAAAACAGAGACAATGAAGGTTATATTGATAATAGGAAGGAAAGAAGTTCAAGCCATGCCTGGGGCATGAAACGGAGAGCAAAAGTTGAAGGAGAAAATCATGAAAGATGCATGACTATCAGATTCCCATGTATTACTGTTAAGTGCATTCATTAAATGATCATAAAGAATATATGGCATAAAATGAAAGAGAAGATCATAGTCTCTAATAGAACCCGATAATTTCAGAGTGGGAAAAGCAGCAGACCATGACAACAATTTAAACTAAGAACACTAAATCTTATATTCCGGCTTTCACTGCAAGCAAAGGAAAAAAGAAACACATAGTAAATGATAGAAGTGACAAAAGAAAATATGACATCGAATTTTAAGGCTACATTGGCACAGCAGAAATGAAGCAATCATTTGTTTTGAAATCATTACAAAATTATCTGATAATTAACCACTCATTTTTCATTTCATGAGAAATGCATTGGTTCTGAATGTACACATGCTGCAAATCTCCTGAAAACACATGTCCAGCTAAATGAGTTGTTGTGATTGTGACCAGGACATTTGGTGTTTGAAGCCCTTTATATTCCATTGTGGTTTATATCATCTGTATTATTTCACATAACAGGCTCTAACAGATCCTTTGGCCAGGGTTTTGACACCTCCGCATGAGGCTGTGTTTAACACCTCATCAGTTGGTATACATATGCTAATTGTTGCTGTTTAGCACCTGTTTTCTCCTTTCCTGCTGTTCAGGCACAACACTCAACTACCACAACTCTGCCTTTGCAGCGTTTGCAGAGCGTTTCACCATTTTGCAGAGTAAATCAGATCTTCTGAAAACGTAGCAGGGGAAATTCTGTCTCCATTTCTAGTGGTAAGATGATTTGAAGCAACCACTTGTCATTAATTACTCTTTCCCCACTAGTTTTATAATTATATTAAAAAAAAAAAAAGAGGAAATCAGGTATGGAGAACGGGAAGGGACTGACTTGGTGCAGGAGCCTCTCCTCACCGGTTTTGGAACTTCTTTTTGACCATTGTCACCAATTTCCACACTATAAACACACTGGTGCTCTGACCTCCCCATCACACTTGTTACCTGAGCATAATTGCTTGTAAAATAATTCTCAGATTAAACACAAGCCACTGGTTTCCCTGAGTTTGCAATCAAGGAATCCAGCCATTAGAACTTGGTGCCACTGGAAGGGAAATTTGTGATGAAGCCAACAGGGATTGCCCAAATGGCAGTTCTCAATCTCTGTCTTGATTTCCCAAGGTCCTAAAACTCACCCTCTTTCATAATTTCACTGATGTAATGAGTTTTCTTCTTGGGAAGTAAATGAAGGATGTGAGCAAGTTAAGACAACATGCTAGAATTTATTACTAGAATCTAAGCAGGGCTTTTGATTAGATAATTTTATGGACAGATTAGAAGATAACCACAGAACCTCAGGGTAAAAGAACTGTGTTCTTGAACCTCAAAACATGAGCGGAACACCTGCCAACTGTGAGTGAAAAGGAAATAAAGGAACAGAGAATAATTGCTAGAATGAACTATTACAAGCATCATCCAAGAATACGCTGAATGACTTTAATACGAGTAATCCTCATGAAGGTCCCCAAGACACACACTTGAGAACCAGCACTGAAACATTTGTCCATACTGAAGGAATACACCAGCCTTTTGTGACAGCAGTCATCAGAAATGTACAAAATGCCCATCCCTCGTTTAAAACATGGATATGTCCTCAATCTGAATGGGCAACTCTCAATTGTGGAAGTAGAATCTCACATATTGCAAAGTCTTGCACTCACAGAATCACACTCTAATGAAACATTAATTTTGAAGAATTAAGGACTTTAGTTAAAATAGATATTGCTGAGGTAATACAGACTAAATTCCCTTTGTTAACAGAAGCCAGATTTAAGGAACTAGTAAATCATGAAGCCTGTCAAACTATGTATGTGCATCCTGACTAATCAATGGACTCCAAGAACACAATACAAACATAAATCAAACAGTGCTGGAAAACAGGATTCAGTTGTCAAGCAGCACTAAAAGGTTAAAAAGTCAAAGTGAGGAAGACCCATCTTAATTCATCATTTTGAGACCCCCACTCCATGAAAAGACCACCGACCCATTTCAAAGAACAAACTATGCATGCTTAATAGCTTTTTGGCTAATTACCATACGAAGGGGAGAATGGGATGTACCAGAGTTATGAATATGCATTTGTGTTTTGGGTATTCAATACTCCTGTACATAAAAAGACCCTGTGATCACCTGTAAATTGCACGGGTGTATTTGGGAGCTATCCCACACTCTGCCCGGCGTCATAATAAACATACACTTTCTAACTTTAAACTGTTAGAGAGTCACTGTCCGTCATTGTGGATATCGGTGTTAGATCAATATCCATATTTTTTTAATAATTCACTGTGCTCTTGAGAGATGTTTCCATTGTTATATTTACTAATTAGGACAATAGCATGGCTGCTTCAGCTATCAGGATACTTTAAAGCTCAGAGCAGAAGGAGAACATCAGTACTTCAGGCTCTGCTGCTTGAGCTCTCAAGATAACCTGAAGCATAATTTGGCTTCAAGTTGTAAGCAGGTCTAGAGCCAAATTCAGCACTCCCTGCTGAGCTAGTCTAGATGTCACATGTAACTGTGGCATAGAAATGTATAAAAGAACAGAAATTTGACCAATTTAATTTGAAGAACAGAAAACATTGCATAAAGCTTTCCAGCTCCTTGACATTGAGAATAATGGTGTCTGACAGTTCTAGGGTTAAGTAGCCACTCATTCAGCACAGCATCGTTTATCTGCCAACAGTATGTGTCTCTTGTTGTTACTTCAAAGGAAAAATTCAATAAAAATTTAAATAAAAACAGATCTGTCAGTATAAAGCTTTAATATTTTACACTAAACTCAATCTCTTTCCTTTGTAAAGTGCTTTCATACTTCCTGAACTTGTCCTGCAGTACACAATTCTCATTTTTTTAAAAGAAAGAAACCATGAATCACCTTTAAACATCTACACTTTCCTGAAACATTAACATTTATTTTTAATAGGCATCACTCTGAAAAAGGCTTCACTAAGTACTGTAGAATGCTAATGAATTCTGTAGATTGAGAGAACTAAGAATATATATGTTAAGTCCTTGAGCATCATTGCATAGAAGCAGGTTACTTGGTTAAGAATTCATGATTCAGAATATAACAGTAATTATTTAATGCAATTAATTCCAAATGCTCTCCCATGGAGTACATTTGTTGTTACTGACTGCAGACTGTGCTATAAATATACTTTGAAATAAGTGAAACAAAGGATTCAGGTATTCAAGGCCATATCCTCTCTGTGCATTTCTGCCCAATTTTTCCTTTGCCTCCCACATATTCTATGGAACTAACAATTAAATGCAGCACAATCACTGCTTATGTCAGACTTTTTGTATTAAAGTTGCTAGATTTGAGAAATCAGAGGCATTTTATGAGAGATAATTAATGTCTCTCTTCTGTAAGTGCACTTGGCAAGGTATAATCTCTCCATTTTAAGCTTTCTCCCACATATATTTTAATAATAAAATCATTACTCTATTTAGCAACCTCTCATGTTATTTAGCAATTCAGCTCTGGACTGTAACTACTTTGAAAAGGAAAAAAAGTGACTTCCAGCCCCATGTAGCAGATTCTGATTATAACAGCCTCAATAAAAACATTTTTTAAACTTTGATTGCACACCCTAAAAGTGAAATTAACAATCTGCCAAAGCCAATATGTTCAAATAAAGTCATAAAACATGACCATAATTTCATGTATGCAAACAGTCTCAGTTCTATTTGATTTTAAAAGTTTCTTCCAGCATCTATTTTCTATCCCAGTCACAAGTTTATAACCATGCTACAAATTACAGCAATAAAATTTTGTGAAGAAGATTACAATAAAATTGTCATTTCACGTCAACTTTACTGGGCAAAATATATGCAGTAACATGATAACAGGAATAATCCATTACCTTATTTAAGTATCTTCATTATTTGAAATGATAGTTGCTCCACACTATTTGCCAAAATACGTTAAGTGTTTTTGAAAGTCATAAATCTCTGCCACTCTTTCCCTTATACAAGTGTTAAGTGTAAAGTTCTATCACAAATGATGAAACAAAAGAGTTTAAACCAACCCAAAACCACAAAATCTGTTCTTCCAATAATAAAACCTGTGCAGCTGGGAGCTGCTTATTATTTATTCTGCAAACCAACACCTCTATTCGTTTCCTTGTAACTTCAGTGTTTGCCTTGTTTTCCTGTGAAAAAAACACAAAACCCAAACCAAACTGTAGTTGTATCTTCTCAGTGCTGTGTGTTGCACTATTCCCTGGGTTAATCTTACCTCTGTCACCCCATTTTGTCACCCTTTATCAGGTCAGGTGAGCATCACACCACAGCCCAAAGAACACATGTTCCTATCACCATCGCCACCAAAAATGACCTCTCTGAAATCTCCAAATCACCTAAATGTGATCTCAGATACCTGTAAGACAGCACTGTGATTTACTTAGAGTTTTCACTTGGTAATTTTCATTTTATTACTTTTCTGAAAACTGGTGATATGTCCCTGCCTGAGAGGAAACACAAAAAGCATCTCCAAAGTAAGCCACAGAGGGACAGTATCCCCACAAACAGTAGAAACATGACCAAGTGCTGGTCAAAGCCACTCTTTCTGAATTTACTTCAGAAACACACCCACAGTGCATCCTGCACATCAAAACTACCACACCACCCTTCCACTGCATTCCAGAACACACCTGGGTTCAGCTGCAGGTTCCTTGTTACTGCTCCATGAGGCCAGGCCAGCCTCTGAAAAACAAAAGCAGAAATGTGAAGTAGATGGAAAATAAATAAATAAATAAATATTTTTAACAAATATTAAATATACTGTAGTGGGAGAGCCTGAACGAGAGATATGGGACTCTAGGCAGCTCTTTAAAGGTGCTGCTTATTTCACAGATTGAAGTCACAGCAGTCCTGGGCCGTGGGTAACAGAGCCAAGCCTAAAGCTGTCAGCATCAGCTTATAGGCAAAACCTGAAGCCACTTTAGCTTTGTTTACAATGTGTTATATAGTTTTCTTTACTGAGCATCTTAATACATAAAAACCAATCAGCATCACAATACCTTTACTATTACCTCTAGCCTATCGTAACTACTGTCATTACCATATTATGTTACGGTTTAAGCTTAAAGCTGTTTTTCTCTTTTCTTGCAGTGGAAAATTTTTAGACCTTTTTTCTACTTTGTAAAAACATGTTTATTGTTTACTTATGGTATCTTTTGCTTTTCTTGAGACCTCTTTCTGCTTGCTAAAAGCATCTTTGTTTATAGTCAACATATCCTTTGCTCTAGCCATAAAATCTCTTTCCAACTCGACTTAACCTTTGCCTTCTTAGTTGTCCAGTAACAACTTTCATTTAGACATCTTTTATTCTTCTGTATCAAAACTTGCTTCTATCTCTATTCCGCTTTCATATTCAACATTCAGAGAGCCTTCTGCTAAGCATTCATATCTGTAAAACTTTCCTGTAAACTTTAATCACTTCCAACACTGTAGTATTTGTTGATGGTGGTACACGAGATGGGACTTCAATGAAAGACTTTACTAGAACAGGGATGACAGAGAAAAGCAAAACACCTGGATTTAGAGAAGGGCTAAGGGACACTCTGTGCTTTTCAGGAAGCTGCTGTCACACTGCTAGCCTGGCTCAGCTGCTGCTCTCTCTCCCTGTAGCTCATCCCAGCCAGGAAGGCTCTGACACAACCAGAACTAACAAGAGCTAATTCCAGGCATTGGGCACACTGGAGAGCACTGCTCACACCCACAAGTCAAAGGACATGAATAATTGCAAAAAGACAGCAAAATTTCTGTAATGAAAGTGAAGAAAATGAAGTGGCACAAACCAAGCTCAGTTTTGCAAGTCCAGGATGGAACACAAGACCCCATTCCCCACTGGTATTTGTCAGCAGTTAGTATGAATCTTGCATTCACTAGTGACACAACCTGTTTTGCTCCTATGAAAAGAATAATCTCGGCCTTCTGCTGGAGCACGAGTTTGTAAAGAGCCAAGGATATAGCTGAGAGGCTGCAAAATAATTACCTGAATCAAAGACCTGAGGAAAACAATGCCCAGGACTCAAAAGGGCAGAAAAATCCAGCTACACTCCAGATGTGGAAAGTGTGAGTTAAAGGGGATTCCCTGGCTTAGCCTTGATTAGATAACTGAAAATAATGGCATGAAAGGTCAGCTGCTTGCTTGTCTCCACACAGCAGCACTGAAGTTTCCAAAAGGATAAGCTGATATCCATATGGAATCATTTTGGACAGCAAGAGGTTCAGCCCCTCACAGGAGGCCCTGGAGAGGAGACCTCTGGGCTGGACCCATACTTCTGAGGCCAGCCTGGCCGAAAAGTGGCAATAATTAACTGGAGTGAGACTGCTCCTTCAAGGTGTTTTGTAAATCAGAAGGTTTAATAAAGAAAAAATAACAAAATTACAAACGTGACAGAGAACAAATAAAAGCCACACAGAGGTGCCTGGGACATTTCTTGCACTTTGCTACAACACCTCGAAAAGCCTTGAGTTTCTTTGTTCTCTCTCTTTAGTACTTAATAGCCTAGGTGGGCTTTTTGGCCCTTGGCCCAGTGAGAGTAACAACAGACTTTGCAACTTTTGAGTTAGATTCTTAGAGTCCAATCCACACTTCTGGGCTGGCTCCAAGCCAATTACAATGAGAAACCCACAGAATCTTCCAGCTAGACTTCTTAACACATCCAAAGGTAAACTGAGACTCTTTCCCTATTTGGAAGCAGCTGCTGGAGGTGTGGGGAATGCATCACTACAGAGACCTCTGGATGTGGCCCTGGGGATGTGCTGGAGCTGCACAAGATGATCTCGAAGGTCTCTGCCAGCACTGGTGACTCTGTAGCTTCACCTGCAAAGGACACGAGTTCAGCTATTCCCCGTGCACATATTTAAACCTCCTCCTTGCTGCCTTCCAGATGGCAGAGATCAACAACACCCGGCTGGGACCTGTAGTGAATGCATCCATTTCAGGAGAATAGCACAAAAAAACTTCTTTCAGCAGGGCTGGAACAAAGTACATAAAAATTCCCAGCACTTCAGGGAAGGAAAATTTCTTCCCTCTTCCTGATTTACATCTGACAAGAATGCCATAATGCACACAATACACAAAATGCTCTTTTATGGTTTAGAAATACTACACAAATAAAGTTTGAAATCTTCCTGTGGAACTGAAAATGTGCAATCAATGAAAGCCCAACAGTTAATCAATGGTAGTTTCATCAGTGATTACTTTATGTAAGGGCAGCCTTCCTAAAGTCCTTGATTTAAAAATTTGAAGTTAATTCCGAGCAACATGAGGCAGCCAGAAAAGCATTGTCTGCCACCTAAAAAGTCACACATTTGAAAGTTATTTTACATCTGAAAGAAATCCTACTGCTAATAATCACCACAAAAGTAGCAGAGGATTTGACAATATACCCAAAAAATTAATGTAATCAAAAAATGTGTTTTCAGGGGGGAAAAAAAAAGAACAACATTTTAATATTTGTAGAAGTCTGGTAAAATAGCAATTGGTACAGTGAAGCTTGCAAGTAGCAAGAAAACAATGAGTGAATCTTCCCATTAATAATCTGTTATAACATTCATAAAGTCTCAGTATTTCAGACAAGTTTAAATGAAGACATAATTCTCTCTGAAATTCAGAGGCATTATCAGATAAACAGAATTTATCAAGATGCAAAATCATCGAATGCTATGGATTTTAATTCCAACAGCAGCTTTCATATCTGGCCCATAACAATGTAATATTAACGGGGGGGGGGGGNTTTTTTTTTTCTGCAGTTCAGTGAAAGTGTAGGTCAATTTGTAACCCATTCGGTGTTAAAACACAAACTTCAAAACTACCCACATCAAATCAGAGGAAATCTGGAAACAGCAGCAGGATGAGCCTGCTTGATTCAAAGAAACCTCTGCCAAAAAGTGAGAACACAACCCCAAAGTGATGGACAGACAGAGTAAACACTGGTGCAGCTCCATCTGCCTGTCCCCACATATTCACTGATTAACTGCGGCCAGGATATTACAGAATTTATGGAACATGCATAGGGACAGATCCCCTCTGGACCCAAGTATCTGCAGCACCCTTGCTGGGTTTCAATCTTGCTCGCTTCCCTAATATCCCTTTTTGTTGCCTTTTCTACTTTTCATCACACTTCTGACATGGTACAGACGGTAACCTTTGGCTAAAATTGAAGAAGGAAAGATTAATTTTGCTTTAACAAAGAAAGGTTAAAGGTACAGGACATGTACCTCAAAGACTATCCGCTCCAAAGTGAGTTCTTCTTGGTCTATTAAATGTATGTCTAAAGAGTTCCTGTCCAAAATGTAAAGATACTTGTTATATAGATAAACAATACTAATCCTCTATTTTTCCCCAAATTCTCTGAGCCTTTATATCTCTCTATGTCAAGACTAGAGAAAAAAGAACATTCCTGAACACCTGATACTTTCCTTTAGCAGGAACAATATTACTATGAAAGCAAAATTGTGTAAGTCTTACTCAGAGAAATAATTCTACAGTGTAAAAAATCACTAATTGTAGCAGGCAAAAATGTAGCATTAAGAATGCTTTATTTCTTGTGGAACTAGGTCATAGCTGCACATTTACAGGCATCAGAACAGAAGCTTCAATAAGCAGGATTATTCCTATCAATGTTGAAAAGAATATGACTAACTACATCTAACATAATTAGAACTATAAACAATCTTTAAATGAAACTGGTGATCAGAATTTATTCTATTTTCTTCATTCTATGTTTTACCCCTCTTGGTGCACACTTGGTAGATGTGTTTAACAGCACTTAAACAGAAAACTGTCTTTGCTCTTGGATTTGCTAAAAGGAAGAAAAGAAGGAAGTCACAGGTCACGGAAAGACACTTTGCTCTGTGCCCTTTTGAGCCTTCCCTCAGGCTGCACTACGTCTCATTTTGCCCCAGCTGAAGATAACCAACAGCACTGTGTTTACAAAACGGCAAAAAGAATAAATTAAAGCTGCTAACAAGACCAACAAGGCAGTTTAGCTGCCGGTGACCTGGAGGTGCTGCTGCAGAGTGGTGTTAAACCCTCCTGTCCACTGCTCTGCCAAATGCCTTCACCTCCAGGGTCACCTGGCAACCACCAGCCCTCACCTGGGACTGCTCCTTCTTTCTGTCTCTCGTGGGTATGATTTAACTCTCTGCTGTAAGAGTTTCCCCTGCCCTCCCAAAATACAGCTTGGACAAAATTTCATGTTAATTTTTCCAAAAAAAAAAAAGTCCTTTATTTGCTCCCTTCTGAATAGATTTTTCTTTCTACTTTTCTTTTCTTTTTTTTTTTT
>VZDJ01000601.1:1836562-1927839 GCA_008694505.1 Cyanoderma ruficeps
ATATATATATATATAAATACACACACACATGTCTCCCAGAGGAGTTTGTCAACGATTTTTTTTTATTATTATTTTTGGTACACTTATATTTCCATCTCGTGTTTTACATTACATAAATACACAGATGGAAACTCAAATATGTCAAGAACACATTCCAGCCAGTAACTCTGAGATACTGCTTTGCATCTTATACCAGCCTTCATTTTTATCTTTTCTCCTAAAGCAATTAGCAAACAGTTGTTCCATAAGCTGACAAGGTAAGAATAGGAGTGAAACACTATTAAACCTAGAGCTGTCCTTCAAACTTTAAGCATTTAATGGAGTTAAAAGGAACTGCAGATTCTGTGCACTGCCAAAAATAAGATGCAGGACTTGCAGAGCACAATTCCTCTCATTCCACCACCATCCTCCTGATGTGCACCTTTCTCCTCAATAACTATAGGGGGAATCTGTGATCATGGAGTTCTTCATCTGGACACTGTGGATAGCTGGGAGAGTCCTTGTTCTCCCACTTTCTGTATCTTCCAGTTTGTTTATCCATGTGACCACAGCAGGTTAAGCATGGTCAATATCAGTCTCAGAAGTAAATTTCTAATAGTACTTGGACTAGTCACTTGGATTAGTCATCACTTAGGAATACTAAAAGTTTCAGGCATAAGATCTTGCTTTTCATATGGCTTTATTATTTTATTTGTATGTACTACTGTTCTCTAAAAACGCATTCACCTTGTGATAATTTCTCCATTGACTGAGAAGCACAATGAAATAAAGCCTGTACTTTTTTTTTTCACCATATTAGGCGTATTCCAATAACCTCAGCCTTTCTTTCTATTAGCAGCTACCTACAGAAGCTACTTCAGTCTACAGTGAATGACTCGAGAAAGTGAAAAGCACTTACTTTTTCCCCCAAGACCAAAACCTTCCAATCCCTACTTTTAAGTTGCTCTGGGCTGGAGACACAATTCCATTCTCCTAAATGGCAGCACCATACATTGCTGCAATCCCACAGGGTCATTCTTTATGTAAATTCTCATTAGGAGAGGCTTGGGTAACATTACATTTGCAGCATTCCTCTCCAGATTCTGTATTTTGAAATCCAGCTCTAAGGCTAAAGCAGCTCTTTCATTAACTCACAAATGCCAGGCAGAACACTTGGCTTGGCAGCCACACACAAGTTTTTTTGGAATGTTTACAGGCAAAAATCCTTTCCCTTGACCAAAACAATAAAAGGAATTATACCCACGGCTTTGCTCTGAAGATTTTTACATAGGACAGCTGGAGCAGAAAGTTAATGGGAAGTCAGTGTTGGTTGATCCAGCTCCATACAACATTCCAACCCCATTGACCTTCTGAGGGTAATGTGGCACCATTATTCATTCCAACTGGGGACATCTCAAGAGAGAAACCCACAGCACTCATTTTTCTTAAGTGTTGTTTTTTTGTGCATTGCAACACAAAGGATGCTTGTAGAAATGGCAATAATTAACAGATTTAAATTAAACCACAGTTAGAAAGCAATTAATACATTCACTTTCCACAGTTTTTGAGCTAGATATTGAGCAAAGTGTGATTTGCTGGCCCCAAAGTGACAAATTAGTTTCCACTAAAAGATCTAATACTAGATTGCATGGGTTAGCTGTTTATAAAAATGTGATTATATAGAAAAGAAAGAAAAATAAATAAATCTCTTTTTCGCTTATTACAACAAAATGACTTAAAGACTGGACACAGAATTCAGTGCAATGATTTAGCTGATGTGGTGATGTTGGGGAAACATCAGTGTGTCAACTAAACCTCAGTCACAGGATGGACGTGATCGTGGAGGTCTTTTCCAACCTAAATGACTCTCTGATTCCATAAGCTTGTTTCATTTTGATTACATAAAAGGTCCTGTCATGTCCCTGTGTTCTAACATGCTCCAAAATGAATAAGCATTTAAGAATGGACATGGAGCTGGTTGATCTGGTAAAGGAAACTTCACAACAGAGACCATGGGACCAGGCACAAACTGGAAAACCTCATGGCAGTGCTGCTGGTAACTGATGCCACGTTGGCTTTTAAGTACCACAGTGAAGAATTGCACTGAGCAAACCAAGAATTCCTGAGAAAAAGGCTCATCTAAGTTCCCATCCCTCACCCTGCCATATTCCAGGGGAACGTCCCAAGTCCCGGACCCTTTCTATTGCAGGCAAACTCAGTTTTTTCTTTTACATTTACTCTGCTTTACATGAGACTGGAGCCAGGCCTCCCATTCTAGATAGCTCCACTAATTGAGCTAATTAGCTCTTTAGATCAGATTTTTTCTCATAGACTGATGAATATTAGATTCTTTAGAGCACAGTCAGCTGCCAGAAGGCAGTGAGATGATATATCCCCTGAACAGCCAGTGCAACTCAGGTGGAACAGGAGTTTCACCTCAAATCCTGTAATAAACACAAAACTGTGACATTGCCACATTCTGTTCAATCCTTAAAACAGATCTGTGCCTCGTTAACACATAAATACCTGCCCTACAGTTACACAGAGTGTTTTCACATACAAGAGAGAGCTAAATTGGAAAATAAAAAATACAGCGTCCTAAATTGTTCTAACATATAAGCCAATCTGCTAAACTGAATCAATACAAATAAATAATATAAATAATAAATATAAAAGCAGCGAAGCCAGCCATCACAAAAAGATAAAAATATGGTGCAGACTTGAAATCTGCGAAGACAACTGGAGTCATGCATAGCTTAAATTACAATTTCATTTTAATTTTTACCTTGTACGTATGCATGCATTATGGATAACCCTAAAAATATTATTTGGTCTAACTAATAGTAACCAAAAATATTTTAAAATGAAAATTATAATAAAATGCCATTTTACAGTTTGCAAATTCACTTCCAAATAGGAGCAAAGATATCTTTAGGCAGAATAAAATAAGACTCCTCTATGTTAAATTATGATTTTGACATCTGCTGTAAGAAAAGAGAAAATTCCTGCTTACTTACAGACTTAATTCAAAACTGCTGCAGTTTAGCTGCTGATTACCTGAAGCACAAAAAAGGACATTATACCTCTGATGACAAAATGCTCATATTTACATCATGCTCACAGGCAATAGAACTGAAAAAAGGTTACATAATATTGCAAATATTTAATCAATTCTGTTGATACAAATACACTCTGCAGGAGGAAATCACTGATTATGTTTTTAATATTGGGAACAGTTCCTTTGTAAAGGAACATCTGTGGGTCTGATCAAATTTTCAGTTTCCTATCTGTGATTGAACTCACCAGCTAAAATGTGACTATTTTATAGTAGAGGGTGCTTTAGTATTTGGTGAAGGACTCCGAAGTTAGGGTGGAAATTCTACTTCAGTTAAGAGGAAGAAAACAACCCTAGAATAAAGGGGTAATGGATATAAAACTGAGAGGGGGAAGTGTAAGTGCTAAATCTTTTAGACTTCAGGTAACTCCTCTGAGTACCTGACTGTCACTCACCTGGAGCTCTGAATAATGATTAACCAAAATGATGAAGACATACAGGATCCATGAAGGCAAAATGTTCACATGAGATTCAACAGATCCATCTCCAAGTCCGGTGCTATAAAGTATACTGGCTATTCTAAGCTCTTCTGTTTGAGAGATATGGATGTTGGTTGGAGGATATTTTTCAAATTTCAGAGGGAAAATTAAGTTCTTTGGAATATTTTCAAAGTTCTTTGCTCGTGTGCTTTCCACATCTTCCAACAGCATTTGTTGCCCCATTTTCAGAAGTTCATTAACAAAAATGTTAACCCTGTGGGTAGAATGTTCTCTAAACTGCAAGCTACAGATCCCTGAACCAAAGAAAATGAACATTGAACAGCATTCCTGGGAAAAAATGGCAGTATCAGACTCATCCCTGTGACAGACCTCTTTCCACAGTCAGCCTCTGTCTTTGGATAAGTCATTAGGAAAGATGACGTGTGTATCCTGGCACAACTAGGTCCTAGGGAGAAGTTGACAGATGTTACAGTATAAATCAGTTCTGATGCACATTGTGTTGCCTCCAGAGGCATCTTCTGGTCTTCCACAAAAGGTTACTGAACCATATATAATACAAAAATGCAGATACAATTGTAAGGAATAAATGTAAGGTTCTGTTCTACCCCACTTAGAAAGTCTAATGCATGAGTAATGTTCCATCTGCACAGTGGTCAAATGCGACTGAAATTGATTTTAGATGTAGCACACGGAGCAGCACAGACCTTAACAAGCTTATGACATAGGGGACCTTGTCAGGAATCTGTACAAAATTCATGATACAAGAAATTTGTATAAATGAGAATCTGGGACAATGAAGAATGGAGGTTATATCACGAAAAACTTTTGTACCAAGTAATCAAAACGAATCACATACCGGAGGCATTCTCTGGTAGAGGGTAACAAAGTTTAGTCACATTAAATTTATAATAAACACATGAAACATGTCAAATGTGCAGCTACATATCCTGACCATTAACTTTTCTGGATGCATGAATAAAACGTGAGCAATGGGAACAAAACAGTCTTCTGCTAACCTGTTTGGCTGGATAGATTTTTTTTTTCTTTTTTTTCTTTTTTTTTTTTTNAGGACCAGGGTACTCCTAACCTGTGACAGTCTGGAGTGCTTTAGGGTTCCACATATCACTCCTAAAATCCGGACAATGATCCAATTCCATCCAGTGACTCTGCAGAAGAACAAAAGATTAAAAAATTATTAAAAGAAAGAAAAAAGTTGTGAATGAAAAAAGCTGTAAATTAAAAACAGTAAAATAAGTCACCTAAATTTTGGAAATGCCCTGTGCTAGAGCTGGTGTATTTATCCATTAAAACCTGATGATCAACAATAATCTTTCAACAAGCACTCATGAATATTTTAGCTTCCACCTGGCCAACCATTTCCATCAATATGTAAATGCCATTGACGATATTTACATCCATTGATGATATTTACATCCGTGCGCATTCATTTTAGCACGTGGGTGACATGACAGCTGGGAGGCCATGGATGCAGTTTATCTGCTCAGGAATAATAAATGGAGGAGACCAAAGCTTCTTCCTCACCTCCCTACGAGATGATGGTTTCAGAGCTCGGGCTGCAAAGCAGACTCACAAAATACGTCTGAACCAACGTGTTCTGCTCAGGAAAGCATTCAAGCACCACAGACTCATGAACTAAAAGGCCTGTCAGCCTTCCAATTCAACACAGTGATTTATTTTTACACGTTGCAATGACATTATGAGCCACATAATATTTTGCTTTGGAAGGAAACAAGAGCAATATTTTTCAAATCGGGTTAAGATTTATACATTCACTCCATAATGTCTCAAGATGCTTTTCACTTCCAAGATTTTGATTATGGAACCCATAGAATTTAAAGACGAGCAAATGAAATAAAAGTTAATGTAATAAAACCAGTTAAATGTTTCTTTCTACTGTCAGTCAATTCAATTTTCACAGATAGGAAACAGAAATAATTCGAACAGGCATCCACCCAGCCTCCTTTTCTGGATTTTTAACACACTTTGTTTTGCATTCTTTTAAATGCATCACACTTTAAAGTGGTTAGGGATCATATTCCTTGGCATATAAAGATTCTTCAGGATAGATTTATACAGAGGGGACTGCAGCAGCTTGAAGGATGGAAACTAATAACATCAGCACAGCATGCATATCATTTTGTGCACAGAAACTTGGCAAGACTAAGAGTGTTTTTAGTGGAATGTGGCTATGCTAATACTTCCTCCTGTGAATAGCTCCTCTTCACTGTGTAATCAAGATCTCCACGCAGCGATCTGAGATGGTTTTTCACAGAGCTGCTTTCAAAAATGAGATCGTCTTCATTATTATTAATTTTATGAAAATAAATTGACTTGGAGTTTGGTGCTAATTACTGTCCCTGTCACATAGCCCAAGAAAGGGAGGTGTGGAATCTTACGCAACAGAGTCTCAAAGATACAGGCCACCACCTTTACAGAGTGAGGAAATGCCTTCTAATAACCACCACAGAAATCCTGAGCTAAAATGTCTCCAGTTGCAATCACCTCACAACAGAACATAACACATATTTTCCCTTCATTTTAAACTCCAATTACATTACTTTTGTGTCTGGGGACAACATCAAGCTAAATAGTGCCATTTCTCTACTGTGTTTTACAAGATGTCAAGAAGCTTACATGGCTGACAAGCATGAAAACCCACATGTGAATTTCGGCACATCTGGGCTT
The DNA here is from genome assembly GCA_008694505.1 of Cyanoderma ruficeps. Classification (NCBI taxonomy): domain Eukaryota; kingdom Metazoa; phylum Chordata; class Aves; order Passeriformes; family Timaliidae; genus Cyanoderma; species Cyanoderma ruficeps. Next base: position 1,842,803 of record VZDJ01000601.1, read on the forward strand.
TTATTTCCTGGTCTTGCAAATAGGAGTTTTTTATTGAAATGCTACTGAAATAACTATTAAAAAGTACATATGGAAATCAATTCAGTCTCAAGAAGTTCCTGACCTGACCTACAGAGGAATGAAAACGCACTAACCTTGATTCCTGTTATCGCTTGAGAGCAGGCCAGATAAGCTCTTGGATCAAATTTAAGCTACTTCAGCCTAAAATCTCCTGCCAAGTGTTCAGCCACGGGCTTAGGCTGAGCTTACTGCCCAAGAGAGCGTTGTCCTACAGGTCACACTCCATGGCAGCAGCACCTGGGACAGGAGCCCTGACACTGCCCCTCCACGCCCTGCCCAGGATGACTTCTTCATCATAACAAGATTTATGACTTCCTCAGGATTGATCTCTAAAATCGAGCCCCAAGATGCTGTGAGCAGTAACCTGGGGAGATGAGCTTGATGACCCTGAAACCCACTCAGCAGCTCGTGGAAAACCACCACACTAATAACAGTTCATCCCCTCAAAAACCAGCAATTTCGAAAATGACTGGTTTTGTCCTCTGACCTTAAAAGTTATGAGAGAAAGAAGCTGGAGACATCTGAAACACAAACCAACCCCACAGAACCCTAATTCATGTTTTTTCAGTCAAAGAGAAGTCCCACAAGGCTGTCTGCATGAGAAGTGGGGAATGTGGAAACCCCTGCTGCTTTTAGTGCCTTTCTATAAACTACAGTCAGCAGAACTAAACAGTATTACACAACATTTTCTGCATAAACATAGTTTGGTAACTGCTAGGTAAGAGAAATGAAAGTTAAAGGAGAAAATACTTCTTTCCATTCTCCCTTCCTCTCTCCCCTCATTCCAACATGAAGCTGATCGATAAATCTCAAAGCTTGCTTAGGTAAAAAATTAAGAAAGAAAGAATTTACTGAGAAATCAGTGTCTGGGTACAGGTGTAAATATTGTTTCAGTTCAATAGTGAGCCAAATGCAGCACAAATCATCAACAATATGAAAATAGCTACCACTTTAACAGTATTGCATACAGGTAAGTTACTCTGTATACCCCTGAGACTCTGGGGATTGAAAGTAAAAAACATTGATCTGCTGAAACACACTCCTAATTCTTTGGGTTTTTAAATCTAAAGGATTTCTTTAAGGTGCTCTATGCAGTGAATGCTTCAGTTTTATGAAAAACCCACCTTGTATATTTACAGGGGTTTTAGAAATATCTATTTAAAGGTGGTTTTAGAGATATCTATTTAAATAATAGAACACTTATTTTTCTCACAGTTTGAGAAAGCAAATGTGCAGTTTCATTAGATATGAAAAATGAGACAAAATGACAAACACCACATCTATCACAACCTCATTCAGTTAATTAAAATCAGATGCTCAGCTGAGTAATTTTAGTTAGCAGTTCTGGACACATTTTGAAGTTGTTTGGGATCAGGAGTTTTTTAATAATTTATCCTCATTTCTTGGAACTCAGAAGTATATTTCACTCTTGGACTTAAATGTCTGTGCCCATAAATTTTACCGATGAAGCATGAATTACTGTAAATGTTTGTTCACAATTAACAAGTGGCTAAATAGGAGGGGAACAGGGCTAGCAGTGTGTTAACTGCAGCTCTTCACTGGAAGCTTGATGGAGTCAGAGCACATTATTTCCTTTTTCCTTAATCAAATCTCAAGTGCAGATCTCCTGTAAAAGCACTTTTTTGTTTTCAGATGAGTTAAGGTTGCACTTCAACTCCCTTACAGGATTCCCAAGGGACTTCATAAAGTTGTTTTTTCATCCAGAGTGGTAGCTGTACTTTTGACCTCAGCAAGTAACATAAATACTGACTTCTTTTTCTTAGAAGGAGAAATGGATATTGCTTGATACTCTGTTAATTAAGAAATTTTTATCTTATAAAACATAAGAACAGGAAATACGAAGGCACAAACATCTTTGTCTTCAATAATACAGATACCTACACATGTTTTGATGTGGTAACTGCTCATTTTCAACACTAAATTGTAACAATTTCTCACAGCTGTCTTAAATGATATATGTCCTGCATTCTTAAGCTCATAACCACCTAATACAAACCAAAAATGGTGCTAAAATTGCTAATTCAAGTACTGCAGGCTAGGAAATGTCCCCAGGGTTTCCTGTTCAACCTTGGTTTACCTCCAAGGCACCATTAAATACTGTTAATTTTTAATAGGCTACTAATATCCCAATTTTTTTTTCACACTGAGTGCATTACTGGGGAGTCATTTTCCCATTGAGGCAGCGACATTCTTGATTTCAGTTGATACCAAGTGAATGTTACAGAGGTTCCAAGAAAACAATGCAGAGATTAATGCTAAAAGTATTGGAACACCTCCCTCAGCCTGAAGATCCCTGATTTCTTCCCCATTATCCTCACATCAGAGCAGGCTCAAGCACAAAGGGTTTGTCAGGGGTGTGCCACCACGTGCAGAATTTTGCAGCCTAATGCAGTGGATGAAACAATATATTCACCGTTTACACAATCCCCAACGCTGGTTGAGTGCTGCCTCTGAGATTCTCATGCATAATTTTGGTTTAGCAGTCAATCTTGTTAATATTTTTTATAGGGGCAAAGTAAAGTGCCACTGTATGAGTCTGCCTGCATGAGAGCTCAACCTGAAAGCACAATGTTCCACTTTTTCCCCTGGAACATCTGTGGAGTATAATTATAATTAAGCACGTCTTGAATATTAATTGTTCTAATGTCACTGATGTAATGTCCTAGGATACACTGAATCAGTTCTGTTTCAAAGTACTGTTTTATTTAAGAGCTTTGCCAGATGTTCTCATCATTTCACTTAGATTTTTCCACCAGGAAAACAGTTGCTGAGACTTGTGAATCTTCTGCCTTTGCCAACTGTCAAGGAAATAATTTCATCCCCAAAGAGGAGGCAAAATCACCAAGTTTTTTTTGGTTTTTTTTTTGTGTGTGTACGTGTTTTTCTTTTTTTTAAGGAAAAAGAGAAGTGATGTTCCAGAAACATTTGTACTGCTGTTGGTTTGGAGAAGATTTTGCTGAGAACAACACAATTATTACAATCTTGGGCAACAATGAGCCCTTTTATTCACTCAAGTCGCCACCTTAACTTTTCCTTTGCATCTTATTTTCCACCATGCCATGCAGCAGAAATTCAGTGCAGCTGGCTTCAGTGTTACACAAATGAGAAATTACTATTTTGAAAGACCATATCCTTAACCAATACCTTGGGTATTTTTGCTGCCTGGAGTGATCATATGCCAGAAAAGAGCACCGGGGGATCCACTCTCTCTCTAATCAACAACTTTTGTAGTAGTGGAAACTCAACAATTGCTGAAACTAAAACATATTTTGCAATTACTGATTCTGATATTCCCAGAACACTGAATCTCAATTCACTTGCATTACTTCACAGCTGAACTACTTTAAACATGTCATTTTAGCTTATTTGTAAAGAACAATAAAAGAGAGGCCTTCTTATCAAGGTTCAACAATGACAGTGAATGACTGAAACATCAAACCAGGCCTCAGTTAGAAGCCTATTTGCTTGACATATTTGTTCTGAAATAGTTCTTTCAAAGAAACTACTTCAAAAAAGAAATTGCTGAATACCGTAGTAATTAAGGATTTGATCTCATAATGTGGCAAGTGCCTTTCAAAAAATAGTAAGTTTTTTATTATGCATTGTTCTCAGCAAGAATTTAGATTCCACAGAGTGGGTTAGAATGTTTAAAACACATATGAGCTCAGCATGGACTTGACAGGTTTGGGAATCTTGGGTTGGACTGAGATGACCTCCAGACAGCCCTTCCATAGGCTCATCCATAGGCAAGGAGACTTTTGATTAGAAAAGGTAACAATGGGCACATTTTTTCATTTAACAATAGAATACTATCAGTGCTTGTCAAGCCTTAACAAATCCCAGTGTCCTCTTGCCAGCTGATGAAGAGAGAAGAAAATTAATTCTGTTACCTCTACTAATAGAACACATTTGCCAGAGAGCTCTAAACAAATGAGCACATGAAAAAAAGCTATCAGAATTTACTGAGCTGCTCTTTATAAAGCAGACTTGTGTTCTATACCATTGCCATAACTTTCAGGCAGGTCTGACCTTGCAATCTTACAAGCTGTACTACCAAAATCCATTTTCCAGTGACTGATTTGCAGAAGTTCACAGAATTACCAGCGAGGCTGGGCACCAAACCTGCAGGTCCATGATTTCAGTGCTCTGTAACTGCTCCCTCCCTTCGGGGGACTTTGCAGCTGTCCTCACATCAGCAAAACAGATGGGAACATTTTTTATCTCAACAAAGCAAGTGAGCCTATAGTGCAGTTGCTTCCACAGAGAGCAAAGGTTCCCTTTAATGGGCTCGTTGCATCCTCATCTCCATAATTAATTCCGTTAATCAAGAGGCTGAAGCTTAATCCTGCATCCTCTTTTTTAGTCTAAACCAGAGACTGATGGCTTCACATCTCATCAAGGCTGACACAGGTACTGCTGAGCAAACCAGAAGTTTCCACCAACACTAACAGTTCAGCTTTCACCCACAGGAAGGAACATAATTAAGGAATGAACATTAACTCTCCACAAATTCCTGTTTTTTTAAAATATTACCTCGCCACGAAATACATTAATCATCAAACCTTATCATTCTAGTCAACAACACTCATGATTTGAAACGTGTCCTACCCTTCAGATGAACATCAAAGTGAAAATAGGAAGTAACTTCTAATTATAAAAAACTTGAAGAAACAGCGAGTCTATTTCTTGTTAAAGATACTTAATATGAAAATATATTTTGTTTTTCAGAGGAATTCATATCCTCAGATCCTTCTGTTCTCACTCTCCGAACAAGTTCCTTTGAAAGTGCTACTGTGTTCAGTTGAGGTCACTGTGTATGAGTTCCTTGAGAGGCTGAAAAGCACAAAGATTAAAAATACCACAAATAGTTGTTCTAGAAATTCCCCCCAAAATATCTATTTTTATATTTAAAGTGCTGATAACTTTTATTTCCCTATCAGGAACATATGCAAATTACACTTTAAAAAAATTCAAATAAATGTTAGATAACCATAAACAACACTTGTGTGCATCCTGTATTGTGTGGCACTTTACTCTCAAATGTTGGCAGTTTGGTGCATTTTTTTAATTTCCTGCATTATTAAGGATTCCTGATATGTAAAACACTTAAAGGGATGCCTTTGACAAGACACCTCTAACAATAAAGAGCAAACACCTAAATACATGGCATAGCCACAAGAAAAGCAATTTAACTTATGAATTAACATGTGTTTTACTACATATTTTAACTCTGAAGCTTCAGAGTTTCATAACCATCATTGTTTTATCCAAATTTCCCAAAGCATTTGTGCATTTTGTACCACAAAAGCTGATAAACAACCTCTATTTTCTAAATGGTACTATTGACCTACCTCTACCCACAAAAGCAATCTCTTATTTAATGTGATCCCTCACACGAGGCAGGCTCCACTGAGAAATGGAAAGGAATCTACCTTTGCAAGCCTGCCAGTAAATATATATTTGGGTTCGGACAGTGTAAGCTATAAACAAGATAATTTGTTCCTCATTACCTTTATCCCACTCAATACACTTTCTTTTGTTAATTATAACCAACCTGCCCCCCGTTGCACAGTTTTTGCTTTTGTTTTTTCTTTTTTCAGCTCAGAAGTAAAGGAAAATATGGCTAAAGCAGAAACGCTGAGTAAAAACCAGCTAGGAGATGATCCTTGAGTATAGTTCAACATGATCAAATTCTTATTGATTTCAAATTGTCGCAGGTTGACAAACACCCAAAGTCCCTGTCTCTCGCCTTCTGATTTCATTACTTAATGTACCAGGCTGAGTGACAGTTTTTTAATGTGCTTGCTTGCTGCCATCACTGTTGGACACAGAGCAAATACCTCTAGAGTTCTTTTTAATAGAGCCCTAATGAAAATGGAAACAGAATGTGCTAATGAAAATTCCTGTTTATTAAATGAAGGTGCGTTAATATGACTTGAAATAAGTTCCCTTAAACAGCCCAAGCAGAAAAGTAGATCCTAAATTTGTGTAATCTTGCAACTGTTATTCTCTTTACTTCAAGAGTAAAAGTGGAATCTTTCTTAAGGAAGGCAAATATATCACCTTGTGCACCACTGGAGGATGCTCCACAAGAGGCTGGGTCACATTTCATCCATCACCCTCCAGGGCTGGCTGCAGCAGATCCTGTGGGTCTGGCCCCCTGTTGATCTGCAGTCCCTGTCAGGGACACTGCTGATGACTACAACCAGGAATTAAGAGCCAAAAAAAAAAATTGTCCTGAGCATACGGAGCAAACTCCACTGGATTTCATTGCATTTTCTGCTACAATCCACAGATGTCATCTCTCATTCTTAGCTCAGGACTGCAGAGCTCACTCCTCCACACAGGAATGAAGTTACTCCAGTTGGAGCAATACTTTACAGCAACTTTATGCAACGGCTGCTTCAGCAAAGTGGAGTTTATATTCTGATAACCAGTGGAAAGTTAAGCAAAACATAAGAACTAAGGGCAACAAATTTCAAATGCTGATAGGTTGGGCTGAATAAGCAACTGTACTACACACAGCAACTGTGATGCAAGCATGGGGTTTTCAGTTTCTGGATATCAGACATCTATTTTTGTTGAGCACTTTCTCAGCATTGTTAATATTCATACCTCCATGTGAAGATTCATAGGACTAAAACCATGCTGAAGTTTTGCCCGTTATTTTTCTAAACAGAAAGACATTGGGAACAATTTCTTTCAGCTGACAAAAAAACATGTGGTCAATAAATATATAGGAAAAAAAACCTATATGAAAATAGGGTAACAAAGTAAAATATTAAAAAAGAGTAAAAGTAAAAGAGATTTTTTGTGCCTGTCTAGCAGTGAAGAAGACAAAAAAAGGATTGATTTTTCCCTCAATTATTATTTTTTAATCTAGTCTTTAAATATAATAATCTAGTATTTTATTTTCATCATGGTGAGAAACATCTAGAAATTTTCTCCTATTTAATCAACATGGCCAAACATATTTAATCAAATAGAGGGGAAAGACTTCATGAAAAAATAAGTATAACTGAAGGTACAAATGACTCAACCAGAAGTCTAAAAACATTGACAAAGAGCTGGAATCCCAGCACACAATCTGAGTCATGTAAGAACAAAGACCTTATGATTCAACCTCAAAGAATTAATCTTAAATAAAAAGTGAGTTATCTGAGATAGCAAGTTTGACAGCCCATGCTGTCAGGTCTGACACTACATAAATTACTGTAATCCAAAATGGAAAGGGTATCATTCAACCTTCTCTTGCCTAAAAAAGACCTTGAGCTCTTATTAATTTCTTAATAATGTCTACAAGTTTTTTCTATAGAAAATAACTGATATAAACATACTATAGAGATGTAGACATAGATGATATAGATAGATGATATAGATTAGATATGGATCAGATAGAGATAGAGATAGATGATATAGATATAGATGATATAGATTATATAGATGATATAGATATAGATTCATCTATACATAGGTACTGACTGATATAGATAACTAATCTTGCTCAAAAAAATAAAATCAAAAAAAACCTCAAAATCAAACAACCCAAGCCAACCTCGACATTCTAACTAGTTGTTTTTCTGCTTTTATTTTCCGTGGAGATTCTCAAAACTTCCCCCGAAGTTTGCAGAACTTGCAAGTCAAGGGCAGAGCAGCGTGTGTCTTTCTGCAGTGACATCCAGGCAGGAGCCCAGCCCTCTGTTTCTTGCCAAGAATTGAGAGGATTTGGCCGTGTGAGAACCCTGCAGTGTGGAGTGAATTCAATCTGCACTCAGCTTTGTCAAACTGCTTGCACATCTTCCTGCTGCACGGAGATAGGGGTGCACACTGAGTGTTTAATCTGCATTCGAATGATGAAGCCCTGCACCACAAGGCTTTCTTTGAATCACAAAGCTGGAGAGTAGTGGTGTCTACTCCAGGCAGCAGCTCATTTTCTCCCCTCTGCCTCTTAAAAGATCAGCCCAAGCAGCACTGAGAAGTTCAAGACCATTAACTCCTCTCTGGGAGCATATTTCAAATGAATGCAGCCCTGCTACAGCCTGGTGGCAGTGGGCTTTGGGCAGTGGGAAATGCAGCCCAAGGCTTTCACCAGCAGGGAGTACAAACCAAGGAACTTACTCCAAATTCCAGAAAAGCCACTGAAAGTGATCGGTTTTGTATTTATTTTGCAGCACACCTCACAATAACTCTCCCTCAGAACATAAGCCGGTTGTGTGTAACCTTGTGCGAGACACTTGAGTCCTGTATTATCCATCAGGATCTTCCCACATGCTTCAATCCTTGGCCCAGGGAATGCTAGAGGATTAAATTCGGTCTGAAATGGTCCTTGGATACACAAAATGCAATTTCAATACACAAGGCTGGATCCCAGATTTTTCTCATGATGTAAATGAAGAGCACTGTATTATTGTAGATTTTTAAGCTTCAGAAAGGAAGTTTTCACCAAAACAGATTTTGCTGGAAAAGGCAGTGATATTTGAGACTGGAAGGAGCATTTAGGATCTTCCAGACTGAGCTGATGTGCAGCAAAACACACAGCAGGCTTCAGTCATGACTCTCAAACATAGCCTACAACTTGGATTTAACACACAGCGCCAGGCACAGAATTGAATATAATTACCCCCAGCAAAAGAAAAATCTGTCCAATCCCTAACAATCAATTACAGTAATCCAACAAATGTGCTCTTCCATAAATCTTATTTACAAAATTAACTTCAGCTTGTCTGTCCATAAGTCTCTGTAACAGGGACTGAAAGCACCCAGAACAATAATCAATATGCCACGTTGCCAAGTTAGATGCAGGAAATAAGTAGAGATATTTTCACATATCATATGAAAAACATCCTGAAATATGCATAAAGTCCATATGAACTAGGAGGAAATACAGACAAAAATAATGAAATGCGAATAGATTCTGAAAGTCGAAGATATCCAATGTACTCAAAGAATCAGAAAAGCAATCTGTGTGGTGGGAGAAACATGAAGAAAAACATCCTTACAGCCTACAACTCCTGCCTCAGGAAAGGCTGAAAAAAAAATGCCAAAAGAGGAGCAGGATAAACTTTGTTTTGAGACAACTTTTCCTGCTCTGTTCCTAAGATCTTGGCTACTTTTTCCTTTCATTGCTTGCTCCCATTTTTTCTGGAACTTCTGCATTTTTGCACTGCCTGCTCCATCACTTTGTTCTGCTCCACCCACTGTGGTTCCCCGGCACCTGACTCTCCCTAATCTCCAGGACACTGCCCATAAACGCTCATTTTCCCCAAAATAAGTTCACAAACTGTCTCAAAGAAGCTCCTAGAGCACAGGTACTTCAACTCAAGGGAGCTGCCTGCAGGACAGAATTCTTCTCCTCCCGTGTTTCCGCAGCATAGCATGACAGATAATTCACTCACAGAAAACCAGAAGGACTCTGCAGGCAGGGCAGTGCTCTTAGTCCTCGGATGAACAGACTGAGGTTAATCTGAGATAACATCCTTTGGAAAGACCACAGCCACCAAGTCCTGATCCTGATCCTGCTCCTGAACACACGAGCAGCAGCAGCAGCAGCAGTGCTCTGTGCTGAGCTGACCATCGATGCCAACGGGGACACAATTAGTGCTCTGCACAGCGTGACTGGGAATGGCAGCCTGCATTTCTGGAGGAAAAACGTTTAAGCTGTGAACTCTGTACAGTTTAATACACAGAAACAAAACGAGCACTCCAGAAATTGTGGACAAGCAGGTGAATATTCACGTCTGCCCTGTAAATACCTTTAGAGATTCGTATGTCTGTGTTTAGATCCTTACACAGATTTAAAAACTGTTCCTGTACAGGTCACCAGAGACCAGCAAAGTTTAGATCTGGTCAGTATTTACACAACGTCCAGAAGAACAAGGGTAGTTTCCAAATACTGTTCTTTCTGGGGATGTTAAGGAGCAACACCCCACACCTTCAATTTGTGTTCAGCTTTGAGGCTTACCCACAGTGGTTGAAGTTGAAAGTAAACACAAAAGTGAATTCAAATTGTAAGAGGGGCTGTCAGGACTTAACCCTCACTCTGATTTTGCTTTTGGGTTGGAAAGGGTGCATTTACATGACCCAGAGATAACAAAATCTGCTCCTTTATCCAGCCTCAGCTAATATGGAAAACAATCTCCATGTGCTGCAGCAACCACAGAGCATACAAGGGTACAAACAACACAAAAACGTTTTCTATGTTTTCCCTTTGAGTGAATTTCTTCTCTTATATATCTTGAGTTGTTCTTGTTATTCTTTATTTGACTTAACATGAAGATGCCTGGAAGCAGCAAAATATTTTCTCTTCCTTATTCTACTGTCAGCAGCATTACTTTGACCTTATCAGCCAAATTTATGTTGAAAATTTTCTCAAGCAGTATTCTCTTGTGAGCTGCTATAATGTGCATCTTTATATTATCTGGTGTAATTTAGATATGTGAGGAATTTCTTAATTATTAATTCTGTCCTATTTTAAAAGTATATATTAAAAATTGAAAGAAATCCCTGGACACAGACATCTGCGTTGCACTTTATAAATAATACCAATAAATAAATATTAATGCTTATATTTCATTTATATTTCAAGATTAAGGCTATGAAGCTTGAGAGTCCTAATAATTAAAGTTAAAATTGCCTAATGCTTCACACTAAAAACGTTGTAGTAATTTCTCAGGTTGAAAGTATGAGAAGCTGCTGCTTGCAACACCATACCATAGCAAGAATGAAACAAAGCACCTCTGATTTTATAAATCAATGAGAAAAGAATCATGTAATGACATTTGCATTCTGTTAAAAGTGATCTAGTGGCAACAGAGGTCCACAAAGATGTTATATTACAGTTCATAAATATTTCAATAATATTTTTGTTAGGCCACAAAAGGAAAAAACTTATAAATCCAGACATAGAAGTGTTCGAAAAATTATAAAGCTGCGCAAATTCCATTTGTAGAAATCTTAAAAGCTCTTCCTTAAAACAGCATTAACATGATCTCACTGGTGTTACAGAATTCATTTGAGCCAACTTAGTCTTTTTGCAAGGCCCAATGGAAACTTGGTGCAGTGAATCTCACATTTCCTGCCCCTGGAAATAAAAACTTTCTTCTCACACGAGAAAATTACCTGCAGTACAAAAGTGTTAATCTACAGCTTGCAACTGCCTCCATCCAGCACCACACCTCTTGCAGTCCTATCTGAGCACTGAAATAATCCACGATTTTAAAAGATCTGTTCAAAGTCTGAAGCACCCCGTGAAGAGGAGTAGAAAGGGGAAAGAAAGGTGTTCAAGGATCCGTCACCTCCCTCCTGAGAGGGGCTCTCCAGAGGGGCAGGATCCCAGCTCAGGGAGGGCAGGCTCAGAGGAAGCACTTGAAGCTCAGCAGTTTCCTGAGTACTTTGGCACTGCCCTTTGCCCTCCCATCCCTCAGCACATCCCAGTGCTCAGTGCCAAGGTCGTGCAGCAGCTCCTCAAAGAGTCCGGATGGAAAACAGCCCCACGATCAAGGAAACACCACCACCAGTCCTAAAAAAAAATTGAAAATTTTAAAAGTAAAAAAAAAAAAAACAACAAATAGAGGAAAAATAATCTAAATCTAACATAAATAGATTTTACTTTGAACATCCTCAGCAACCTCCAAGTTGCTCAGACCATACACCAGGAATGAGCCAGCTTTGGTCCCAGTGAAAATCTTTTCCTGCTCTTGCCAGAAACCTTTCCCTTTCCCAGTTCCCCATGGCAGGGGCACTGCAGAGCTCACCTTCCAGCTCGGAAATTGGCACCTTGTCTTCATGCCATTCCAGGAGGAATTAGAGCTTTGAAAGTCAGCTTTCTGAGGCTTTTCCCTGTGCTTCAGCAGCACAAAACCATTTTTCTTTGGTGTGAAATTTAGGAAGACTGGCTGGGAACCTGTGCTATGCCATGAGGAGTCCCCACTCCACTCTCCACTGACAATTCTGAATATTTTTGTTTTGACTTCTGGTTTCTCCTTTGCTTTACTCTTCTCTCATCTGTTTGTCAGGATAACCTCTAAAGAGAGCCTATAGGGAAGCTGCAAAGAGGAAACTGAAGGATAAAAGTCAGGCTTCCTAGTCCACCGAGCCTGAATTTTGTTTCTTATGGAAATCTGTGGCCGAAGAACATTCTTGTTGTGACCCCTGAAAGAGAGACAGGAGTGCAGGACCCCACAAGGAGATCTGAATTGCTCTGTGCAGCTGGGCTGAGCTGACATTGTTACCTACTTAGAAGGAGGGAGCCAGAACCACTGGAGTAAAAACAACCTCTATGATGGATGTTTGACTTCACAAATAAAACCTCTTGAGTGAAGGAAAACTGCTTTGCTGTGTCTCAGCATAGATTTTGTCCCCTTGCTCTCCAGGTATTACTGGTGGAAAAGGACTTTGAGATTAAGTAGACAATAAAGTTTCCTTCTCACTTTGAAAGCTGGGGGAATAGGTTTCTGTGGCAAGGCAGCGGCAGAAAGGCTTTGGAAAAAAAATAAAATAAAATCCAGCCACATGGCATTTCTTGCAACTCCCTCAGCTGCTGTGGCATGGACTCACCCATCTGTTATCCGACAACACTTTCACTGCAGCTCCAAATTGTACAGGGTGGAGATTATTCACATGTCAGCTGGGACTCGGCTTTAGTGCAGCCTGCTCAGCCATCTTGGCAAAGCATTTGTCATGAAACATTTGGGAGATGAGTTTCTATGGCCTGTCAATTATGATAAAAGAATTGGAAAGGGACATGTTCCTCAAAACATTACTTCAAAGAGGGCTTTCTTTTTTAACTGTATGTGGGTTTGGTGATTAAAAAAAAAAAAACAGTGGAAAATATAAAACTTATTTTACTTCTACAGAGCTTTAAAAGTCCTGGATGAATTCCTCAGTACCGTGCCCCATATGTGATGCTGAGGCAGGAATTCTAGGAGCTCTGCTGCAGAACTGGGGCCACCCAATGTCACCAAAAAGACCTCACAACGTCCCCAAAAAGACCTCACCTGCCTCTCCCAGCACTGCTGGGTTCTGCCTCACAGCCAACATCCAATCCTTAATATGCACCATATTTAACTCGATCATTTCTGCCCTAGTAACTGAAGAAGACATATGAATCCCACAAAAGATTTATTTCTGTTATATCATCTTTTCTTTCACAAATATTAATCTTCACAGTGTCCATTATTGATTTCTGTAGAAAAGATGGAGAAATTAATCAGCTGCTTCAAATTATGCCCATAAGCAATGACTATGGGAAGAAGAGTTATTTAAATTTTGATGCACAATCATGAAGAAAATATTTTAGCCAGACAGCATCAAACTAAAATAAGCAGAATCTTGAGATATTGAAGAAAAAAAAAAAATCCTCCTTGAAATCAAGCCTTCCCATTTGATACATAGTACCCACAGTATTCCCCACCTGCATTTCTGCTTCCCAATTAATAATTTGGGTTTGTTGCTGGGCAAGCTGCCAGTGCATATAGTTCCCACTACAGGATTGTGCTGCTCTTGAGTGAAAGTGACCTAAAATGACATTGAATAATTCTTTAACCATAGTAGGAGGTATCAGAGCAGCCCATAACAAACACCAGAAACAGCCATAAGAACACAGGTAAATGTTGGAGAGACCAAATTGAGAACAGATTGGACATTTGACCTCTACTTTAAAACAACACTGTCTTTTCATAAATGTATATTTGTGTATTATACACATATATTAAATCTTTCATGGTTTTTTCTCTCTAAATAAAAATAAGATATAGTGACAAGTATTGTTTGTTAGTCCTGCCAGCTGGACTCAAATATGCTGCATATGTCAGCACAAAACTGTGACTGGGGACGTGTTCAGCTGATATTTCACTCAAATAAACATTCCTGCTTGGGAAGTACTTGGGAAAAGCAAGCCATTTGAAATATAGCATTACCTTTCACCAAGCTGATCCTAGACAGAAAAGCAAGAGATGACATTGTACAGCTGATTTCTCAGTCAGTTTGAAAAACCATGAAAAATCAGAAAAATGCCATGTCTTCTGCAGTGTTTGAAGAGTGGAACACTGTGAACCTGAAACTTCTCAAGCTTCCCCACCACCCTATAGTTCCCCAGCACTGTCCTGGAGCTGATTCATGAGGGTACAGATGAAGACAGGGACATGCTTTGCACTCTGGAGCCTCCTGCCTGCCCTTGGGGGCCTTTGGGTGATGGGAGACAGCTTCAGCTCTGCTGCAGAAGCAAGGAGGAAAAAAGAGATGACACAGTGATGCTTTAGGATTACAGCTTTTGTGTTTTCCATGTATTTGTAATCCTGCAGTTCTTTAGTGTATAACTCTGAACTCCACACACAGTGGAGTTCCCCATTTTGGTCAGACACAACAATCCCTCTCCAGGCCTGGGGATCAAGGACACCTCACTGCCTCAGGCCCTGAGAGACGGAAACACAAGTGAGTTGGGGGCAGCAAACTTGGGGTGAATGACTTCATTGCCTGAAGCTGTAATTGGAATATTGACCCCAATATGCAAATGGACCAAACTTATGCAAGTGTGAAAACTTGTGACCTGCGGTCCATTTTTGGGTGTAGCCCCTGGGGAGCTGCCCAAAATGTACCTGAAGGCCCTTCAGTAAATATAACTGCTTCTTACTGCCTTAATTTTGTCTGGTCTCTGTTTTTAGGTAGCCCAGATAAGGCACCACAGCGGTGATCCCACACCAGCACACCCAGATTACATGTGGGGCCTGCAGCATTCAGGATGTCAGACCTGCATGGGGCCGTAGCTCCTCGAGGTGCTCCAGCTGAATTCAGTGGCCAAACAATTTGCACATCCCTTTGTCAGGCAACACGAGTCCCTAGGACAAACTCACAAACCCGCAGAAGCAAACGGGTTTTGATGTTGAGCTGCTCAAGGCCTGAGTCCATTCCTGGCTGTGCCCATTCCCCTGCAGTACCAGCAGACTCTAATGCCTGTGATAATGTCAGGGGCTGGATATGCTGCATTACCCAGCCAACAGTAATGTACAACACCATCCTACTCATTTTCAAGGCTTACTCACTTCACAACAGCCCCAGATAAACTGCAAATCCAGTCTAACAGCTGAGCTGAGCAATCAATCATTCAGAAACAAGATTCAGAGCAGTCCTGGTGAACACACAGAAGGCAATTAGATGCCACTGTTTGTAAAATAATATTGGTGGGAATTCTTTTCCCTCATCTGATTTATTTCTGTCAATCTGCAGTTTAGATTCTGTGTCATGATGAACTCCTCTGTCCTGAGATGCCATATAAATGTAATGCTGGCATTATTAAATGCCTCTGAAAGCAATTCTGAACCTCACAATTGCTAAGGAAATTGATTAAAGAGAGTCAGCTAGCGCTGCTAATTTGCAACTGGTTATTTTTAATGACAGACTGATAAAATGAAATGCTAAACTTGAGAATAAAACTCACTGTATGAAATACGTTAACTTGCACAGAACAGATTTGCATAAATATTTGTGGGGTAAAATGAGTCCTTGGGCAGTTCAGACTATTTGGGCTGGTTGGTTTGGAAGAGACGACAGACAAAAATATAGTGACTGCACTGTCAAATTCCAATGTCAAAAGTATCCACCAAAAGTCATAATCTCTTAAATTTCTTTCTTGGAATAAGTTTTTAGGCTGCACTCTTAAATCAATACCAGCAATTAAACTCATCTAAGGGAGTTCAAAGAGTCAATTAATATGGTATTCAAGGACAAAAGGGAGCAGGACACATGAAATTCAAAGTATCAAGGTATGTAGAGGTTTCCAAGAATTGAATGTATTCATGGTATTGTATCTTTGTATTGCATGCAGTTTTGGTTTCCATGAGCATTCTTTCAGGGTGATACTGAACAGAAAACTTTCATAAAACAGGTTTGACTAAATTGTATATTGCCCTTCTCCTCCAAAGAGAGGGACAGGAAAGTGTTTGAAGCAATCAAAAGATAAAAATCTGCATTGATTGCTCTCAGGAAAGCAGGCTAAAATTGAATTCCTACGTCCTTACAAACACATTGGAAAGATTTCCAAAACCCTCTGAAAAGCAAGTTTAAGGCAGAGAGAAACAGAAAACTCTTCTTTTCTGGGAGAACTTTGTATACTCATTCCACTGAAACTGCACTGAGTGAAAGTTTAAGTGATCATTAATTTAAAATTATTTAGAATGCTACAGTAGTAGAGATGTATTTAATGCAAACACTGCAAATTAATCAGGTTTACTGACAATAAATGCACGAGAAGCATTTTCAGAGCCCTGAAAACTGACTTTCTCATTTTGAAACCTCTATAAATTAATTTACCACAGCTTAGTAAAAGGTGAAATTCAGTTTTACAGTAACTCAGGAGCTTTCCAAACAAGCACATTTGAGCTCTGAGTGTTTATACTGGGACAAAAGCACATCTCTTGAACACTGCTTTGAGAAGGGGACCCAGCACTGACATTGACATTCAGAGCAGACTCCAGGGTCTGAAGGGATGTCTGGGCTGACAATGCACACCATTCAAGTGATGTTTCTTTCCTGTGGCCAGACTTGACACCTGGATACTTGGTGAACTTCACACCAGCATCTATTCCCAGTTAGGAGGGTAGAGATGCTAAAGTAAGAAGCAGTTTTGTAGCTTATAAGCTTCAGCACTGATCACAATTCTACAGAAAGTTGAGACCCAGCAGCTTAAATATTCCAGTTTTCCAATTAAAAGTATGGAGATGCCCATACTGGAGAGAATGCAGAACATTTCATCTCAGCAAGTTCTTGTCCTGTGACAAGAAATGGCATGAACCTCCTCAAATGAACATATTTACAATCTTTCACTCTAGATCCATGTTACTTCCAATAAAAGTGGTCCATTTAAAAAAATAATCTTTTAAAACATCTCAATCAGATAGAATTTGCCATTGCATTTTGTTTGCACACAAAATCACTTTGAACCACTGTCCAACCGATTTTGTCAGGGTATTCAGGGGTCATTATTGTTTTAGTTCTTGGCTGAGATCTAAAAAAAATATAATTTCATGTCAAAAAATTATCAAATGCCAGTTAGTTTAGGTTGGTGCAACACTGGATAACATAATTTGCAGTCTGTGTTACACTGTGGGACTCACATGACATTCTTTGTAATGTCCTCACTGTTTAAAGACGAAACAATTTTGAACACAAATCCAATATACATTAAGGTATAGGCAATTCCTGATTTAAGTCCACTGTTTAAGTTGTACTTAGAAAATAGTTTTCAGCTGCATTCCAACTATGACTAGTGACACTTTTTTAAAGATTGATAGCAGAGTTTTCTCCAGAATCCATCAGCATCATTAAGTGGCAGTAAAACCCAGGCTACAATTCAAGATTAGAGTGTTTAATATACACTAAAAATAAAATAAAATAAAAAATCAACATAAGGCAATATTCAAATTGAATGCAGCACTTCCCTGTCCATTCAGGTACAAGTACAGTAAATGTAACGCAACAGTCACAGGAAGAAGAAAATAACACACTTCTGTGACTTAAATGTGATGAAACAGAGAAAATTAGTGTCTCTTTCTGCAGCATAACTAAGGTACATAGTAGTTTTTTCCTCTTACTCTGTAAATCTTGTGCTTATTACTTTTATAGACATACACACGCACTTCAGCATTCAAATAATAAAAGAACTACTCAGGTGTGGCAACACAGGAGGCAAGAACACCTAAGTGTAAATCCATCAAACCCTGAACACTCCTCTGAGAGCACAACCACTCTGAATTACAAGAGTTGGTGCTTGGAGCCTCCTCATCTCTCACAATAATTTGCTCTCACCTTTTTCAGTGCAAGCCTTCACTTTTTTTGTCCCATTAACCATCCGGGATTAAGCCTTCAATTAGCAAATTTCAAATAGTTCGTGTTGTTATTTTTCACTAACCATAGATGTCATGGCGTGGGCCATGCATAGCTGCTTATAAGAAAATACAGAGTTATTCTGGTTGATATCAAAGCAGGGAACATCTGCTGCTGTCTTTGCCCATATTATTTCGGCAGCAACACAAATACATCATTCATGACTGGATGCAGGTCCTGTGGCCACTGCAGTCCGTGTTCAGCAGACCAAAACCAACATTGATGCATTATTCTCTTTCCATTCAGGACCCTTACTTTGGCCTGTGCCATAAACCCCAAAACACGGCTATTAAAAAACATTTCAGTGACCTTAGAAACAAATAGAAAATGGGTACATTAAAAGACAAAGAGAGGTTCATCTGGTTTTGAATGGTCACGCTCAGCACAGGGAAAAAAAAATTTCAACTTCTATAACTAAATTAAAAAGTGCTGTCAGTACCCTTTGTGTGGACAGAGATTATTCTAAGAAATGTTATGGAGCTGAAAAGCATCAGTGTCAGTTTTCAATGCCCTTGGAATTTGAAATATATTTTTTCTTAAGAAAATTTTAAGGTAACAACAGCATAAAGGACAAAAAAAAATAAACTGAAATCAACAAAAGAAAGGAGCACTGTACAGGTTCATTTACAGATGGACTGGGGCAAGACTTGTTAAGAATTCTTTAAAAATGAATGGATGTGTAATTGAGAATGCAAGAAAGGTAACAAAGAGGCCAGAATTTCACTGAGTGTATTGAAAATGAGTATTGCTTCCCAGAAACACACCTTGGGGAAAAGGCAAAGCCTTTCACAGTCCCTGTATACAGTGGGAATGGAGAACCAAAGGCATACATTCATTTAAAAAAAAACCAAAACCAAAAAAATCCTACCTAAAAATTACATTTTTTCCTCATTGCTTCTGGGGTTTTTTTGGGTTTTTTAAACTGTCACTGTATGACAGAGAAATCCTTTCCCCCTAAAGTGAGAGGGGGCAAGAACCACTCCCTTTTGCTTTGGAGAACAAAAGCCACAATCCAGTTTCTTCAAAAGACATTTACTAGCACAAAATCACCATCAGAGTTTGAGAACCTTCTGAGATTCTTCTGGTACTTGTCACTGAAACACCCCTGAAACCGTGTTTGAGCTTCTTTGTGGTTCTCAATATCCTCCCAGCTTTACTGGCTTACGTCAACCACTTCATAATATTTAAATCCCTTTTTTTTCCCCTCCACTACAGCTCACCTCAGCCACTCTTCTCACCACATTTCAGACTATTTTCTTAATATATTTTCTGCTTCAAGTATGGGCTTTAGTGAAAAATTTACCTGCGCTAATAAAATTACAAGAAACATTTCCGTGCACTTCTGACTCACAATGCAGGAAAGTATGACTCCCTCTGACTCTTTTCTGAGTCCAAAACCTCATGAAATACTCACCAATCAGCATTTTTTTTGGGGGGGTGGGAGCCCTGAACACAGATTCCCTTAATACAGACAATTATATTAATGAGGCAGCAGTTCCAAGCAATCCATGGAGCATTGAAGTTCACACACACACACACACACATGAGATTTGCAGCCCTTGTCAAAGACTTTGCTTCTGGCTATCCTCAGCCTTGTAACATTTTCACATTAATTTTGGGCAGCATGAATTATCCCACTTGGGGCATTTTAAACATGCCTGAAAATAAATAATTAATGCATTGGACACTATTAATTAGCAAAACTCAGAAACAGCTACTGTTACAGAGCCTGAAAAGTTTTTCTAAACTTGTCAGGCAGTTAATAATAAATAGGGTGGAAATTGCCAATTAACATACTTAAATAGCAACCTTTCTAAACAGTGGAAAATACCACTTTTCCTCTTCTTTTGATATGAGAAACAAAAACCACCAACTCTGCTAGTTTAGTCCTAATACTTCTCTAAGAGAAGTGTGGATTTACACTTGTAGGTGAAGCAGGCCTGTGGAACCAAACACAATATCCAACTGTGACAATTCTTTTTGGATATTGGGAACACATTCTTTTACAGTTTTTATGAGGCAGTAGTTTGTTAAAAGTAACATGTGAAGGTGAAGATTTATGACCAGATATACTCATTCCTACAATTTTGAAAGCCACAGATCTTCAGTCATACGGGTTATATTATAAAATATGACTTCTCTAAGGCATTAATACAGAATAAAAATAATTTATTTCCTAGTCTCAACTTTTTTCCTAACAAAAACTCACTTTTGTTGTAGCACTGGAAATAATGAGATAAAGCCAGGATGATGACTGGGAGTGGCCAGCATGGATTTACAAAGCAGAATGAGGGAGAGGTGCTCAGTGGATGATGGAGCTGACGTGGATCTTGACTTCAGCAAGGCTTCCAGAGCTGTCTCTCCCAAAATTCTCATGGATAAACTGACAGAGCAGGAACCAGAGGAGCAGACAGCTGAGCAGGTTTAACACTGCCTGAACTGCTGGGCTCAAAGGTTGATGATGACACACTCCAGCTGGAGGCCATGCTATTGTATCAGTGGAAAATCACCCTCAGCAGTGTGGTGTCAACAGGAAAAAGGAGAGGGGAAGATACAAAACCAGGCAGCAGCACTGTTCCTTCTCCTTCCTTCCTCACAAAAACTAACAGAGAGGGTAAAAGAGAAAATGATACAAAATTGACTGCTGTAGCATTTGAGTCTTATCAATATTCATCTTGAGGTGACCAGGACACTGACAGAGCTCACACACAGCCCTGGTACAGCATAAACCATCTACTTGACAGTCAACAAAAACAGCAGTACCCTGAGCTATAATATTGTTGCACTGCCAGTTCATTTATTCATGAACTGCAGAGGAAAATAAGCACGTGGAATGTATATAAATTTTCAGTTCAGAAGTTACTGCCATCAAGGGAGAGCCCTAAGTTATGCACTACCTTTATAAAAAAAAAAGTTTGTGGTTTGTTTCTTTTTCCCCAGGAATGCTGTAGCCCATCTAATGAGCACACCCCTTAGCCTTTCTCTTTTGGAACAAAGCTTCCTTTTGTTGCTCAAGGCTCACACTCAGCTGACATGTGCACCAGAAACAAAACTGCTCTAAAAGTTTGGAAATAAATATGTTCGATTTGCTGCCTCCTTTTTTTTTTCCTCCTTTTTCCAAATACCAAGAGTCCATCTGCTTCTTTATCTCAGACCTCATTGGCTCTTCTTGGCTACATTTGGCCATGCAGTGAAACCACTTTGCACAGGAGAGGAATCCACTAAAGGAAAGAGATTTAAGGCAAAATCAGATTTTTAGGCAATAATCAGACAATAAATTTTATCTTGGAAGGTAATGCAGCCCAGAGAGCAATTATGTTTTCTTTACACCATTACAACATTTGCAAAGTGTAAAATCCTTGGCTGGTTTATGAAAGAACAGAGTAACCTGAGTTTTACAGGCAGTTGTCGTGAATAATATAAATTATAATCTTTACCTGAGCTGGGAAATTGTCAGATCAGCCTGAAGTTTGTCCTGAGATCCAGCTGTCACTGCCCACTAAATCCAAAACCTTTGGGACAGGGCACATCAGGGACCATCCAGGAGGAATCCCAGTCCAGGAGATCCTCCTCCTCCTCTGGGTGGAATGATGGATACACAGCGTTGAGAAGTGGCCCAGTCCAGCTGTTCATGAAAGCTTCAAATAACAGTATGAAAACCCAGTATATTCAGGCCTTTTGAAAAGAGATTAACTAAGATTCAATGCCTTAAGGTGCCACTAATTAATTGCTAACAAAAAAAAAAGTTTAAATATTTGTGTCAACATCAGTATTTTGGGTTTATTAATATGTTGTGCTCTGGGTCAACAAAAGCACAATGTCGTGGGTTTGGGTTGATCTTATTATGAAAAGGAGCAATGAATATTTAGAGTTTTCATGTAAAAGGCTGGTTGATGAATAAATGCAATTGATAATTAAGAATTACAAGTAAAGATGTTGCTACCAATATTCCTACCTTATGAAATTTAAAACCTGACCTGTTCAATCACCAAACATTCCCCATAAAGCCACACTCAGAGATTCTGAATAACCATGAAGAATTGAAATATATGGAATCTTCAGGTTTAGCTGTGATGAAATTAAAAAAAGTCCAAAAAGCAATGATGACTTCAGAAAAAAAAAACAAACCAAAACCAAAAAACTAAGGGTAAAGTGCATAGCTACACACTTGAAATGAAAATATATCAGTGAATGAGAAAGAAAAGGTGCAACTTACAGTTTCTCTATGAAATTCAAAACAACCAATTAATTAAATTTAAAATATATTATACGCATATTTGCCATTTTTCTTATTCCTCAATTTAGATTTCATGATGTGTTAATTATCAAAACAAGCCATGAAGTCATTTCTGCAAGCAAAGAGAACCCAAACAAACTGCCGAGAAATGTTCCTTCTTTTTCCTTACATTAAAACCCTCTTTTATTGGAGCTATCAAAGTTTGTTTTCCTCTGTCCACCTCATGTGAAAACAAGCTCCAAAAAAATGCGGGGAGGAGAGAGAGATGAGGAAAACCTCTGGTGGAGCTGCCATCTGATCTGAATCCTGATTACCACCTGCTGTATCGTTTAACTGGAAACAAGACCTCAAATCTCCCTGGAGAATACATGGCTGTGATTTAGCTCACTGACATCTGGATGCTCCACATAAATAGAGCTGAAAGAACATTTTCCTGGCGCTTCCAAACCCGGCTGATAAAGTAAGCAGTTTGAGCATTAAGGCTTCAGGTGGCTCATTACATCTCTATTGACAACTCAAATATTTTCTTTTTCCCCCCCAAAATCTCAAGGCAGCTCCTGCTCAAACCCGTGGCACTATGCACACTTGACTCCTGGGAGAAATTTGTATCCCTGGGAAAAGCACATGTGGAAACACACACATTAAACTGCACAGGTACAGACAGCCCAGGAGGCAGAAATGTTTTCTTGTAGAACTTGTATTTTGCAATAGGGATCCCTCAGCTTGTGTCCTGTGTTTTTCAATAAAAACTACAATGTCTCAAAATATGGATCTGTAAATACAGGTTCATTTCATTTATACACAGGTCCGAAACCAGAATAGCACAAACAGCAAAGACAGAAGGACATGCAAGTACAAATCACTGGAACAACCTGTTTAAAGTCTGAAATGTCTTTGTGCTTTTTTTTAACATTTCTTGTCACCAAGATCATCGAACATCGTGATCAGAATCAGATAAAAGGAATATTATTGAGCAGATCTTCTGCTCCTGACAAATGAGCCCACCTTGTTCAGAAATTCAGCTGAGAAAAAAAAAAGACATTTTTTTATTCAACATCAAAAAGTCTTACTAGAAAAACAGAGGGTTTGAATACTCAGGATAAAGTTTAGCTAATGAAAAACTTAACAGCCTAAAGCATAGATTTATACCAAACACCTGTAAATTACAAAATGATGCACTGCTAAAATGTAAATTTTTTTTTTCCTTCTGATAAAATCACTTCAAGATAGAATTTTTGTGGTACAGCTGAGCTTTTTTTTTTTTCTTTCCTGAACAAATTTAAAGAGCTTCAGCACAAATGGTCTCATTTTCTGAATACATAGGACAAATAAAATAAATGGAATCTACCCTCTTAAACATAAAATTCTCAAACAGATAAATGCATCTTAGAGTCAGTAACAACTGCAGAACCCACACTCCATCAAGCTGTTACCCAGTTTTTATAGAATTAAGAGATTCATTCAGAAGCCTTAATACGATAATGCATTAATATAATGGAGCATTGTGTCTCAATATCACTTCGGGACAACTCCAAAAATGCAAAACAAAATTAAGTTGCAATCTAATTTGTTAAATCCCATTTAGTCAGGTTTGTAAACTCTTTTCTGCCAACATCAGCTGTTTTGGTTGCCAGTTAGTAAAACACTGCTAGGAATGCAAATAGAGGGGAAGCCATGTGCACAACTACGAAGCACAGACCTCTGCAGTAAATAAATGCTGGGTAGAAGAAATCCTAATAAACTGGACATGAGTCAAACACTGAAATCCTATAATTTCTCAAAAAGTTTCCGAAATTTCCACCACCACAGGTTTCTTACATTAATGTGACTGATTCACTTCACAGAACTGCTCAGAAAATCATAAAAGCAGTATATGTGCTCTCTGAGTAGGCAATAGTAATTGGGAATTTTCTGCTTAGGGGAAAAAATGGAGGGGTGCCTGGAAAACACAAATCTTGGTGCTTCTAATAGTGCAGAATACATGAGCTTTAAGTGGATTTTCCCAGGTCTGTTTAAAATTATAATGGGTCAATTTAGTTTACTCTGATGATTTCCTCAGTTACAAAAGCTGCTTAAGAATTTCTTGGCTCTAAGCTGCAGCTCAGTGCTTTTTATGGTTATGGCTGATAACTGAAATTGACTGGGTTAAAACTCGTTGGATTTGTCTCAGGAGGCTAAAAAAACTACGACTTTTTTTTGTTTTGATAGCCCAAAATATTTCCACTAACATCCAGACCAGCACAACCAAGGTGGAAGTGATGAAAACATCTCATGGAACAGCCTCTCTTGAGCAGAAACCCCAAGGACAACCAGGACCTCTGAGGAACTCCCTGGAGATCCTTGCAGAGAAATGAGAACTACTGCAGCACGATTACTTATTTTAAACTCATTATTAAATCATTAAATCAGTTCAGAGGGCCCGTGGCAGGGACTCCAGGAGTGGCACATGGGAAGGAACAAGCTGCCTGGGGCAGGAGGTGGCAGGACTGCTGCTGGCAGCAGCTTTCAGCATTTGCCAAAGTGCAGCTCGTGGTGGATTCTGTGAGACACCTGAGGAGATGGAGGGGCCTGCCCGTGTCAGAAGGGACAATCCCACTGCTCCCAGATTCTCCTGGACTGGCCACACGCACATCTGACCTCTCAAGAAAGCAGTTCATCTTTCTGCCAGAAAAATAACAATCCAGAAGGGGGAGGAAAAAAAAGGTGACACGTATTGGAGTTGACACAGGAGGAGCTGGAGAGGTGCCTGGACTGCAGGATGAGGGAGAGGAAGCCCAGCAGGAAACAGCAAGCTGTGAGATGAACTTAGGTGTCACGAAACTTCACGCTTCAAGACCGAGGTTAAAATTGCTATTTGAACAATTCATTATTTCGAGCACTCCCAGGGAAATGAAACAAAAGCAGAGAACTTCATTTAAATACAGGCTGGGAACAACTGCCAAGAGGAACAAGGTCAGCATCAATTCCCCTGATCATATCCCCTTAGTGCTGTAAAGTACATGCTGCTTTTATCTTTTAACAGTCGAACTGATTAATATGACGAGCTAAAATTGCCAGCCTCCACGGGATGGAGAGGAACAGATAGATGTGAACATGTGCTGAAAATTAAAAGGTGGTGAGAAATGAGCAGGCCAATCCCCCCAAAGTCTGCAGAAGGAACAAGTTCTATCAGCCAAATTCCGAATTGTGGTTCCCAGGCTCGCTGCAGAGCTGCCAGTGCTGCGCCAGACATGAAGACAGCCTCGCTGGCACTGATGGGCCTTGGGTTCAACAAGACTTTTGGGATGATGGAAGATAAGGCAGAAGAAATCCCATCCTTAGTCACAACATCACACCACCACCACCACACTCAAAACAACCACAAAAAGGAGAGAGCTCATGGCTGGCACTGGGATAACTCAACCATTGGCCTCTTCTCTTTCAATTTTCTCAGCATAACCCAAAATACCTTGGTTTAACACTGGTTTTTGTCAGGAATACTGCTGAGAGCTCAGAACTTTTTATAAAATAGATTTACTGAGAAGCTGGGAACAAATCCATTTAGATGAATTGTAAAATGAGGGCTTAGCATTCGGTGACACAAAATGACAGCCATATGCTGAAATGAATTAACCCCACTGGCTTGGATGTAATACCCGGTGTCTTTAAATGTATCATTCCTCCATTTCTAAAATTATTTAAAAAGAAAAACTCCTAAAATGTCATGAAGGTAAAGAAGGGGGCTGAAAGTGAATTGAGCTCCTCATTCTGGTTTTGATTTCTTAGTGATCTTAGCAAATCACTAACTCATTCTTTACTTTCTGCCTCATAAAACTGAGGAAAAAAAAAAAACCTTGATATATACCTGACACTTTTAATATGAAAAGCACTTTAGAGAAGCTTTTTGACACAGGATGAAAGATTGTACTTTGCCATACAGAATAGCTGTATTACCTGACATGCTCATTATACACTGTCAGAGCCCAACAACTTTCAGAATATTTTCCTCTTATTATTCCTCACTCTTTGACTGTGTTCAGTAATTACAGACGGAATTCTGTAGATTGCTTTAGTGACTTAGGAGAGTACTTGCCTCAGAAATCCAGATAAACCTGCTTCTCAACTGTTCAGAAATGTTTTCAAGAGTCTTGCAGGTATTGGGGTAAAGGTTTTTGTAATGCTGGCTTCTCAGTCCACAGAGTTGTAAAAGAAGGAACCATTCCTATTTCAAAATCTCTGGCATTTCTTAATGCGATAAATAGAAAATAACTTGAATTAATTGTATTTCCTGCCTGGTGTCACTAAACACTGCACACCTCCACGCGAGCAGCATTCCCAGCACAAGCACAATTATTTGTTATTTCTGTGTTTGCATTCTAGGTCACAACCCAGAGTCAGTTTTGCTCCTTCTGCTGCACGGAGGCACCAAGGCGAGATGCCCACACTGTGAGCACCACACGATCATTTCTGCAGCACACACCAGCCCAGCTCCCCTGGCTGTGCTTACAGCCACTGGAATTGCTCTAGCAAATCAGAACCATTCCTGGCACACTTCAGACCCGCTCTCCTTCAGCAGGAATTGCCCTGCCTATTTGAGAAACAATCAGGCCAACTACACGTTTATTTGACTACCTGACCTGCCTTTCAGAGCAGCCATTACCACCTGGGATAATGACATCCCACGGAGAGGAAAGTGCCACTCTCCAAGGCAGGGAGTGCTTTTGGGAATCATTTCAGCAAGGCAAACAATGCCGGTGAACTGACATCACTCCTAGAAATACCCCTTTGTGTGCCAGGGAAGTGATGCCCAGACACACCAAACAAGGGGCTGTGTGTTCCTGGGGGTGGCAGCCCATCTGCTTCTTCCACGCTGCCAAATCCAAGGGCCTTTATTACAAACAGGACTTGGGTTATGCAATTTGCCAGACTCTGCCCATTTCCTACTCCTTGCTCTCACACTCACACCTAGAGGGATGGGGGGGAAGGCTGCTCCTCTTCTGCTGGTTTTAAAAGGGAGTTTAGCCAAAACACACAAATTGCTCTTGAAAACTCTTAGAAAATTCATGGCTCTGTGTATTTCTGTTTCTTCAGAAAATGCCAGTAAAATTTCTGATTTTTTCCAGAGTGAAAGCCATTGTAGAGAACACTTTACCCAAGTGCAAAGGAATCTGAAGGGAAGGCTCCTGACGAGGATCTGGCTCCTCACAAACAACACAGCTTGGAGCACCATGGGGAAATAATTCCAGCAGAGGATGACCAAAATATGGACTGGAGATGAGCTCAGAGCTCTGGGACTCCTCACACCCAAGATCTCCACCTGAGGCTGCCCCAGGCCTGGGAACACATCCTAAGGTTAATTTTGGTAACTCAGTTCAAATGCTGTGAATGTTTTGTGTCTAACAAGGTGTTCCAGACACCAGAACTATTTCAGGATTAATTCATTGCTGGTGTTATGTTTTGTATTTTTTCCATGCATTCAAAAAATACTTAATGATTATCAGAACAAACTGAAAACCCAAAAGAAAAAGCTTTTCAAAGACTGTAGAGATGCAAAGGAAAGCTTGGTATGTAATCAAAGTAGGAAAAAAAAAAACAAACCTGAAAGAAATATTGACCTTTTAAAATATATTTGACTGTTCTACAGAATGAACAGCAGTGAATAAAGACCAGTGTCTGTTATATTATGGTAAGAGTACATCTTGTCCCAAAATTTCTGTTGGTTAATAGTTTAGCCTTAAGGTTCTGTAGGAAAAAAAATAAAAAGAAAAAATTGTTTAATTTAGGAAGTAAGAGTAACTCCTTGCTATAAACAACATGCACTCTGGGGCAAAGATAATTTTACTGTGCACTTGTTATTTAAATGAGTGCAGTGTCTCCATATGGCCATGTGGATGTGAGATATATGTTACGTGCTCAAGGGGCACTGAAGGATTTAAAGTACATATGTTAAAAAATAATGCTGAGTTGGCACCCAGCATTGCTGTCTTCACCATTGCAAATAGTAACCTGCTCCATTTCTTCATTTGTTATTTTCCTTAGAAGTGTTTCTAAGAGATAAAAAGCATGTGGGGATTTCACAGAGGCTTTACTGCATAATGAAGTTATTTCAAGAATTACACTACTGGAGGCATCGTACCTTTGTCTGTGCTCTTCAAAGCAAAACCCAAAGCAAGTTCCATATATAACTATAAATATTGGTTAAATCTAGAATTCCCAGACAATCTTCTCAGTATTAACACTTCTCATTGATTATGATACTATGTTAATTCATGCCAGATGGAGACTATTCAAATGTTCATGACTTGTACTTGTCACGAACATATGTTCCTGGAATAATGGAGTGGTTTCATAGCAAACAACATCCCATATTTAAAGACCTATGATGAGGCTCATAAAAGGGAAAAAAAAAAAACAAAAACAAACCAAAAAACCAACAAAAAAACCCCCATAAACAGAGAAGGGCACAGCTGGAAAACAAAAAACAACAAAAAAAAAATCATGTTCTCCACTACAAAGAAGATTCTGGAGGGCAAAGCATTCTCTGCACACTCTTGACCCTACACTGGGAATAGAACATTAACACATCCCAACCAAACATGTGGAAGTGGACATTTGGTATTTCCTGACTTCCCCACATCACAGAAATTCTTGTATATTCAAGACAAATACTTCTGTTGCAGGGGAAAGCAAGATAAAAAATGAGATCTTCAAAATCCTGCATTTCAATTGAAGGCCTACCTTGTACAAGTGCACAGGGTGAAGGGGTCAAGGACGTGCCTGGGAAGGGACAATGGCAGTGCCCAAATGGAGGCAGAATTTGGGCCTTGTTACTGTAAAGCCAAGGAAGGCACAGCCAGGGTTAATAAAGGCTTGCTCTCACAGTGCTGTCATTGATTAAGCTATCAGAAATAGGTGCTGTAGAACTAAGTGTCTGTTATTTAGTTTTGAAAGTATTCTGCTTAATTAGGAAAATAAACTTCTCAGCTCGTTGCCATAATGTCCTTGCATTATCAGCCCAATTTCCCTTCCCTACCTTTGTACCAGAGTTAACTTCCCCCTGCTTCCTTCCCAACACAAGGAAATTATTGCTTTTGGGTTTTGCCCTATATTGCAAAACAAACAACTCCAACTAACTTTGTTGCAGACAGGCTGGTTTCTGGTTCTAAAAATATGATCTGACTAATTAAATGTTCTTTATTCCCCTTTCAAATAGAGACAGAATTATTTTTGCTAATGCGATTAAAGGTTACAGAACACCTTCCTCAAGTTTTGCACAGGAGATGCACAAACTCCAAACCTCACTCCTGACCTGTCGTATCCACCACACACAGAATTTCCAAACCCTTTGTGCATAGGTTTGAATGTGAAGATTTGAAAATTGGGGACAAGAGATGATAGATTAACTTTGGAAAAAAAAAAGAAACAAAACAGCAGCAGGGTTGAAAATGTCACATGATGAATTGAGAGGTGGGGGACAGGTACAAGAGACAAAATCTATAAAGGAGAGGATCACACTCTCCAAATGGATAGAAAAGAAGTGGTATAAGCAGTTATGAAAACATATTTAGATGAAATGAGCAACAAAGGAAACTTAGAGTAATCTCAACATTTCTTCCACAACACAGAAGTTGGTTACAAAGGAAAGAAATTGTAATTGACAAAGGTAAAAAAGCACTTTTGTTTCAAACCAAAAACACTAAGTGAATTGAACAGACTGAACTGCATGTCAGGCCAAGTGTTTTAAGATTTAAATTTCAGATGTGCAGAGATGTTAAAAAAAAACCCAAACCCTTTGTTTTCTTTACTTTGGCCTGCTGGCGAAGTGGAAAGTAAGGCAAGCTGGAGTGTTTATATTTCAGAGGCTCCACAAATCCATTTGACTGATTAAATCAATTTGTAGCCCAGTAACAGGCACTGTCTTTTAGGCAACTTGGGGTCAGGATACCACCCATTTTGGAAGGGCAGATGGGAGAAAGGAAGAGACAGGAAATAAGGACTTAGATTTTGAATTATCATGACAGAACGAGCTCCTGCAGGACTGAAAAGACTGTTATAATATTTATCGAGTCCTGCCAGTGGTAATGGCAGCGTGTTCCCCCCTCTGTGCTGACTCAATGGGCACAGAGAATGAAAACCCTTTGGGTGAGATAATAAAATGTGCAAGTGTTCTGCCTGATAGCAGTAGCCCTGGTGATAATCCTGTGAATTCCCAAAATATGTTCCAGCATGATTCAGAGGACAAGTATTACATCCTGAACAGAAGAAGAAGGGGAAAACAAGATGTGGGAATGGCAATGACCAAAACCTCCAGCCTAAAAGACAGATAAAAAAACATCTACGCAACTGTTTCCTTCAGAGAGGGAAAAAAAACCAAAAAACAGAAGCTAAAAAATAGAGCTAGAAGCAAACCCTCAAGAAGCAAGTATTCAGCCTTCAGTCAAATATAATCTAAAATTCCCCATCACCAATAAAACACATGTGAGCTTTAATTTGTCTCTGTAAAGTCTGCTTTGTTTACAAGCCCTGAGAAATGGTTTCCAAACCATACACCTTCCTATGGCTAAACCAGGTCAAATATGCTCCTGAATGTAAAGGACAATACTGCTGAGCACCCTAAATATTTTGGGGTTTCCTATATCACAAGATCAGCTGTGGAGAAAAAAAAAATCAAGAGATGCAATAATTTTTGCTCCTATTTGCATCTATCCATTACTTCAGCAAATGGCAGCTTCCTGTCTTCAGTCTCCTGGAAGAGTGGAGAAACGAAGGAAAAGTTGAAACTATTTTGCATATTCTCTGGAAGTGGTGTGCTAAGGTTACTTCTACATATAATATGTTATATGAATTCCGTAAAAGCCCTATATACATATGCACGTATAAGGAAATACAAGCAGCTTTTTCCATGGATAGTGCTACTTATTTTGTTATGAAACAAAAATTTTTTGAGAAGACCAAAAAGCTACTGTTAGCAACCAAGCGGAAACAGAAATACATTCTTCTTGTTCTTTTTTAGAAAATGATTTGTTCAGTCTCTTTTTACTACAGACCATTTAACTTGCTCTCTCCTTCAGTGACAGAAGACAAATCAAAAACTGTCAGGTATTTTAAACTGTGATCTGCACTACACTTGAAGTTTGAACTGCAGCTCAGAATCATTGGACTCAGACCTACAATTGTTGCTATTCCTAGACATGTCACAAAATTCAGCTCTGCTAGAGAGATATGGATTCTGCCTAATTCAAAAATAGGACAAAACCTTGTTCAAGGCAAAGGAGCACTACAAAGCCACAGTGCCTGTGAACAATCCCAAAAGCAATGCATTCCCATTCCCAGAGAGCTGAGCATTCAGCCAAGCCTCTTCCCCATGCAAATGCTTGTTTTACCTGTGCAGCTCTCAAATCCCTTCCCCTCCGAGAATAACATGTTCTCTGACATTTCCCTTGTTCCTATTCCCAATCTGATTCCCAGATTCACCCTGAAGCTCTTTGCTGCACTTGCTGTCTTCCTTTTTTCCAGAATGGATCTTTAACATCTTCCCAGAAAAATGCACCTTTCCCTTCCCACTTTGCAGCCACATTCATCACCTTTCTGAGGTCTCACCCTGCCAATTATTCCAGTTGAAGGAATGGTTCCTACCCCAGAAGTGACTTTTCTGTCTTTTCCTGTCTCTGCAATCAGTTTTTCAACCAGTTCTGAGACAGTAGGAACTCTCAGTAGCAGGAGATCCTGGCTGTGCCCCATAAGGGATGTTCTGAAGCATCTGACATATGCAAGGAAAAAACTTGCAAATCAATGCTTCTTGAAGGACTTATTCCATGTGACCCCTCAAAAAGATTCTGTGTGACTTTTCCTGTCACTGCTGAACATCGAGACTGCACCAAAGGAAAAATATTCCAAAGGACAAGCCCATCAGAAGTCGAAATTCTTTATAGATTGCAATAAACCAAACCTATACTTCAAGTCTCAAACAGTTCATCTTCCATCTTCTCTTCAGTGAATAAATCAGTGTTACTAAGCACAGTGAAAAGGTGAAAAAGGACACTCTGCACTTTATTTGAAATATACTGCCCATACTCCATTTTATATTCCTTTTGTTATTCAGTGAGTAATGTTTTACTGCACCACTTGCCCAGATTAAGAATGTTTCAGTCTACATACTTATCATTTAAAACCACGATTCCCCCGAAGGGAGCACAATGGGAGAACATGATGTTAATTAGCCTTATGGCATTATATCCCAATTCTGCGCTCGCTACACCACAGTTGTTGCATTCCCAATGCCTATTCCTCCAACCTCTCATGAAAAGGATCTGCACTCAGTCAACTCAGAGCATATTACTTTCCCATAAGGGAAAAAGACTCATGTAAAATGTACCGACCTGAAGTGAACACCACTAAAACATTAATGCTCTGTTCTTTAAATAGGCTTCCCTTTTATGTTCGCTTTATCCCAGCGTCATGCGAAACTGCTTGACATGTTTTGTTTGGCTGGTGTTTCAAAGAGTGCAAATTTTACTCAGTCCAACTTCCAGGCCCCTGCAGCCCATTCATCCAATTAAAGGACTGCAGAATGAAAACAGAAAAAGCGCTTTGTGGAGCTTCAGAAATATTGTCCCTCAGGAAGGCTGCCCGCAAAAAGCGAACAAATCCATTGTGCAAACTGGTGCATTGCAATAGAATAAAATTGCTCCTCAAAGTCTCTTTATCCAACATGGATTACTGACTCCTGATAGCTGTAGGTTAGTTGAAGGTAGAGTCTATCGGAGTCAGGAAAGCTCTTATTACCTTTTATTATAACACATCCTCCCCCCATAATCTATAAAAAAGCCTCTAGGAGCCCATTCACTTCTACACCTCTTCGCCACCTTTCAGTTTCAATAATGCTGAGTACAATTCAGGACTCTTTGCAGTCCACTGTAGTTTCCATATGCATTCACAGCCTAAATATTCCTAAAATGCCCTTGGGAAAGGCAGGCTGCCATTTATTATTTCAGATTTCTGGGAACTGTAGCCCTTGCAGCTCCCTGGGAATATTGTTTCAGACAGTTCTGCTAAAACCTACAACCTTACCTCTTGACCACACTAAGCGAAATTAATTATCATGCAAAGTTCCTTGTGATACCCTTTTCTGTGCATTAATAATATAAATAAAGAGCAGAGGAAGACATTTAAAGTGGGGATGACAAACAAATGCTAAAGACCAAGTTTTTATGATTACGGAGCCAAGATTTGAGGAAGGTCACAGCAATAACTGCAGAAAACTAATTATGCACTGCTTCATGCTGATTGAAAACTCAGGAATGCTGCTTGATTGTCCATACTTTAGAAACACACACTCTTCAAAGTGAGCTGCACAAACTCCTCCTCCTTGTTAACAAAGAGCAGAAAAACACAAAAAATTGAGCTACCACTCCTATATGCCACCCTTCGACACATTCACAGGGTTTTGGTAACCCTGAAATTAATTCACTCCCTTTGCTCAAGAACCAGAGGGTTCCCCACTTTCACCCTTTAATTTTGCCCACAAATTAAAGCAGTGGTCACTCAAAAAATGGATTCACATTTAGGCTGGTTTGAATGAATCCCAAATTTCTAAGGAACTTTATATAAACCTGAAGAATTTTGCATGTGAATCAAATGCAAAAATTGTTTGCTACCACCCACTGCGCGGTAGTCACGTTTCTTGAATAATATTGGGGCAGTTGGTTTGGATGTTTTTCTTCCACTGGGATTAGCAAGTGTTTCCAAAAAACTATATTCACATTGCTTGTCTTCTCTTTTTCCTGTAGTCTCAAACGAGATTGATGTCTCACCACACTTCAGCGCAGTAACTTGAAATCTGGGAGAGCAATTTGCCAAAAGAAATCATATTGTGATATGGAGAGAACCACCTACTTCCTGCAGGCTTTAAACTTGTTAATTATCAGCAGAAATGATGATCAGAATCCTGGATTTCTCATCTGCACTTACCAGACAACATTCTTGGCAGAACTTATTGGCTAATGTGAGAGGAGGGAAACCCCAGTGGTCCTGTCTGTATTCCTCACAAATTTGTTCGTGGAGCTGTCACACACACTGGCAAGAAATGCCTTTTTTTGTTCCAATGCATTAGTACCAGTTTTAACCTTGTACCCAAGAACCTCTTGTAGCTTCCTAAAGACCAATATTTCCCCTTTTTCTTTAATATGTAAAGGGAAAATGCAGCACTGAGAATATATTTCCTTTTCTTCCATACGGTACATCATGGCCATTTCAACGTCAGACAGCGGTTTTTAATTAATTTTCCAATTTTCCAATTGGCAATTACTAACCCAAAAGCATTGATTAAGGGAAAGATTAAGCCAAGAACTAGCTTAATTGAATTCTTACTATCACAAATTTTCTTGCTGTTGAAATTTGTCATTATTTCCTATTAAAGGAAGAAAGGTAACTTTCTTACCAATGAGTCATAATTATAGATTTTATACACATGTCTAGATTAATATATTTCACAAATTAATTTAAATATACACTGAAACATGTGGATTCTTTCCCTGAAATTTGTCATGACAGTCTGTAAAAATTACTGAAAAAAATGTTGAAGTCAATCTTACATCCTTACTTTCTCTATCCTGGTACAATATGAATAACAAATCACTCAAAATTATTCACTAATTTCTTAATTCTAAATAACCTTATAATACATGCCCATACGTATCTATATTTGATTTACAGAATTTGCCTTCTCTGTTCAAGTGATTAAGGCCTTGATTTTCCATGCATCAGTAGCAACCAACATAAACTTAGAATATCAGTACCCAACAAAAGGCAGTTGGAATAGAGTTTACTCTCTCATAAATAAATATCAGCTGTTTAAATATATATCTCAAGTAACTCAAAATACATGTGGTCAAGTGAGAACCTATTTTTCTGTCCAATGACTCTTGTTCAACATGTTCCTTCTATCCAGCTATACAAGAGAAGCCAATAAATTCTCACCTTCAAATGAGATAAACTAGAGGAAAACAGGCAGCTTGCAAATTAAATACTTATTTTCTTGTTTGCTGTATGACAAGTTAAGATAGGATTCTTCCTTCAATGAGGCAAATAATGGCTAAATTACCTCCTTTAATATCTTAAATGATATTTAAAAGAAAGTCAAACATAGTGAATCATTGTGAAAAAAAAAATAAAGAAAGCATTTATTAGAATAATATTTCCTGTCAAAGGGTTTGGACCTGCTAATCAAACAGCTGCCCAAGCTAACAGGAATCACATTCCCATTTCTGAGATCCATTTCCACTGCAGGTTCCCTCATCCCCATTTTCCTTTTGCAACTTCCCAAAGCTCCCCTGTGCAACTTGGCCAAGTCACTCCTTCATCACCCTCTGCAGCAGCAGAGTTTCCTCTTAGATGAACCCAAAAGTAAATGTAATAACTATGGAAGCACTGAATTGCAAACCTAAGCACTCCCAAAGGTTCATTTGGACATGAACCTTCATAGTCCCACACATATTTGTTTGGAAATTTCAGGAGCATTAGGTCCCAAGCTAAAAAAATATAGTTTAGCTCCTTTCTCTTCTTTTGGAGCTTACATTTTTGTACATTTGGGTTAATACAGAAATCTTTTTCCTGGGGATGGGATGAAAAATATTCTCCAGAACCAATTGTTAAATGTATAAGAATTAAATCTTATTCTGAGCTGCTGGAAAAATGATTTGCCAGTCTTACAATAAAATTAATGACCTGGACAATTTAATCTGTTAATATATGGTATACTCAAAGCAGGAGCTTTTACTGTCTTCAGGTAGAAATGTAGGACAAGAACACTTTCTAAAGAAAGCACGGCTATAAATACAAACTTGGGATGTCAGCTACCAAGTGGCATTATCAAATAATGACCTTTTTCATCTAGGAGCACCTCCTGACCTCTCAGACTTTGGGGCTGCGTGCTGAGTAGATGGGGTTTTCAGAGCTGACAGGGAAGCAGAAACAAGATGATGTCCTTAATCATATTCAGAACAGCAGGATCACCTCCAGCACCTCGCAGCAAGCGCTGCCGCCGTACAAATTCAGTCAAGACAGAAGGGGGGATCTGCTCTCTTACTTTGCCTCACAGTTTGAGCTTACTCTGGAAATCAAAATTCTTGACAGCCCCCCCCACCCCCACCCTCAAGTTCCTGGATCATCAGCTGGGGAAACTTTTATGCATCAAGTGGAAAAGAAATGATGTGAAATGAGAACGATCCCAGACGCCACGTGGACACAACCGGCCTGGCTCACTCCTCTCCAACCAACCCAGTCCCCCTGACAATCCTGTTCATGTCCCCAGCTCTCACTCCTGCCTGTCCTGCCCTCAGTCCAGCACAGCAACAGGGATTCATCCAGTAAAGACAGTAAACAATCACTCCCGTGTTGCCTGGAGTTCCCTGGGGATGGGAGCACACACGTGTGTGGGATGAGCTGAACTGTCAGTAAGTTCTCTCCTCTTCCAGTGGTACAGCTGGGCGTGGATGTGGCAACACCCCAGTGCTCCTGTGGTGCTGGCTGCAGGAGGAACATCAGCCTGGACTGCTCAAGGACATTTTGGGTTAACAAGCAACCAGGTCATTCTATGCACCACTTTCGAATCATTCTATAGCCCCACTAAATTAGTTTAGAGATAATGAACAACATGGAAGGGTGAACTTCCAAATTATTACCAAAATTCCAGTTGTTCCACAGTAACTTCTCAGTGGCTTTTTGCGAGAAGCACAGGGGACATGGACTCAATCCCTTTTCTTTTATTTCTATCCTGAACTTCTGTTTGCAGCCCTTTGAATTCTCTGCAAACAGCGGGATTGGGAATACAACAAAGAAACAGAATCACATGTAATAAGTGGTAAAATTGTGTTAAAAACAAGCTCAAATATTATAGCTATGTATACAAATAAGATAGTTATAAATAAAAATTACGTAAAATGTGATTTTCTTGCAATAAATTTATAATCTGATAGAAGGCAAAAATCAGCCTTTATGTTGTTAGGAACTTCTACATCATTCTGTTAAAAATGGATTTTATGGGGTTTTTTTCTTGATGAAAACGTGTCCTGGAAATTTGGCCTGCAATACCATAACAGTTAAATGACAGTGATTTAAAAAAACATGTGTATTCTTATCACCTATCTATCCCCTCTTTCAGCTTAATCCTGATTAGGGTTTCCATCAGCTTTCAGGGTTCAGCACAGCTGAGTTGTTCTATTTCCCAGCCTACTGAGAAGGAGATTCTGCTGCCTCCAAGCCCCTTTTCTCTATCACAATGTGCTGCAAGACCTCTCCTGGCATCTCACTCTCTTTTTCTATTCCGAAAGAGCTTGTCAGGCTACAAGATGTCATGCACCAAGTCATTAAATTTCTTTTTTTTGTGCCTGCAGCTTGGAAGAAGGTTTATGCAGCAACAACAGTCTGTTTTTCTTTGCATTGTTTCTTTTTTTTTCCTATTTATTTGTGTTGTGTTTCTGCCACAGTGACTTAATTTGTGCAACTGACAGTGTTGTCTCACCCACCTTCCTGCTGCCAGCAGGAAAGGAATTAAAGCCTGGCACTGATGGCTGTTGGTGAGTTTGTAAGGCTAAACTCTGCTTTTATTTAACTCAATTTTATTCTTTCTGTTCTGTCCTCTAGGACTGGCACTAATGCCCCACAGGCAAATGAAATGCAGTGTTCCAAAACTACTTATTTGCTATGTGATTTATTTGCAACATAAATGTTTTTCATTCTTCTCTACCTCTCAGCAAGCAACCCATAGCTGGGGTCTTTTTGAGAAACAAGCAAATGTTATGTACTATGTAGCATCAGAAATCTCCTTTCTGACTGCATAAAATAGGGAAGGGCACGTGGAGGGAGGGGGGAAAGGAGACCTCAGACCTCAATAACTAAAACCAACCTCCAGAGAGCAACCCAAATATGAGCCCACCCCATCCAACACAAAAATAAAAAGCTAAAATCTTGTCAGAGATGTTTTGATCAACATCATGACCACAAATAAGCTGGATCTGTCAGGGCAGTGCCTGGTTCATGCTGCCCAGAGTTAAGTCAAGGCAGAAGAGCTGCAGCCTTTGGGGTGATAAGCTCTGAGAATTTGAACTACAGCTGTGACAAAAAAAATCTGATTTAGAAAAAAGATTTGAACTGCGAATTTCTCAGAGTGCTCCAGGCTCTGGGAATGAAGGGATGGAAGCCTCCATCCCAGTGGGAAGTTCAGTTCAGGTTGGCCTCTGCCATTGCCTGGGTGGCAACACTCCCCATCAGTTCCTAGGTGATTCTGAGTAAAAAGTTTCTCGATTTACAATCACTGCTTTTTGAATAAACATTTCCAAATTCTGTGTGGGACACAGAGAAAAGCTGCCAACTGTCTTTCTGGTGAAGACTCTCAAGATGGGTCTTGGGAGATCCAGATTAAATCTCAAAAACAACAAATATTAGCAGAGCAAAGATTAATTCAGAGTAGCAATTAATTGTGATCACAGGGTGTTCTGAGTTGGAAGGGACCCACAAGGATCAAGCCTCACTGTTAAGTGGATGGCCCATAGAGGATGAAACCCACAAACCCTGGTATTATCCCCATGCTCTAACCAGATGAGCTAATATGGCCAGTGAAATATGAGATATTTCTAACCTGATTTATGTCAGAGAGCTCGGAGTTGAACTAGTCAAAAGCTGCAAAATAATCCGAAGACTTTTATCCTTTTCCCTCTAGTGCCGGATACGATAAGACAAACCAGACAATACACAAGAAGTGATCTACTAACAAACAAAACCAAACAGGTGATTTTGATCTTGTCCCTTCTCTAACTAATCCCTTTACCCAATTCCCTTTCTGCACTGCCTGGGACACTGACAGCTGTGATTGAGATGTGCTTTACAAGCCGTTTCCACCCAGTGTGAGTCCATTTTGTGTCACCCACGAGATT
The DNA here is from genome assembly GCA_008694505.1 of Cyanoderma ruficeps. NCBI lineage: Eukaryota > Metazoa > Chordata > Aves > Passeriformes > Timaliidae > Cyanoderma > Cyanoderma ruficeps. The sequence continues at coordinate 1,881,908 of VZDJ01000601.1, forward strand.
CCCACTTTGGCACAGCAGAGCCAAGCTCCCTGTCCAGAGTCCCCAGAGCCCCCAGGAATCCCTGGAAATGCCACAGGCAGCACCAGCAGGGAGGAAGAGTGGTGCTGTTCCATTCTCAGCCAAAACTGAGGAGATGGAGAGACCATCCACAGTGCTCCCGCTGATCCCCCAGCCCAGGACCTCTGTCCTAGACAGCCCATCTCTCCCCATCATTTCTGGGGGGAAATGATGCCTTAAGTTTTATCTTCCATGTATTTCAGGTTCTGTGCTGTGGAGGGATGCAGGTCTGAGCTCACAGTCAGTGTCACTCAGCTCTGCACACAGCAGGGACACAAAACAAATCCTTCTCCTGCTGCACACCAAGGACAACTTTCAGCCCAAAAGCACAAACAAGGGTGGGCTGGAGGGAGGAACAAGCAGGATGGGACCTCACAGCCTGGAGCTGGAATTGGACAATTAAACCCCAAGATGCAAATGGACCAAAACTTATAAAAGTGTGAGACCTCAAGACTGTTTGTCCATTTTGTGACCATTTTGGGTCCACCTTGGGTCCACCAGCTGTAGCCCTGGCCAGGCTCTTTTCCTGCCCAAGGTGTATATCCTTTAAGGCTTTTCAATAAATCCCTACTTTATTCTCCAGCTCTGTCCAGTCTCTGTTCCAGGTCAGCCCTCCCAAGGCAAGGGCAGTGCTGTGACTGTCCCAGAGTTGATATGACAACAGGAGGGGACAGGTCTGCAAGACTTGTCTCAAGTTTAAGGTCTTCTGTGCTCTCAGCTGACAGGCTGAGGAGAGCTGCACCACAGGCAGCAGGAATGGGTCAAGCACTGCTGATGGGACATCACACTGCGAAGAAAAGCACTGAAGGGGGGGGTGTCTTTAACATCATTTTAAAAAAACCCAAAAAAACAGCCCACAACGTCTTGTCTTTAATTCAGAGATGTGATTAGAGATTCAACAGTTGCTTCTGAGGTGACACAGTGGAAAGGCTTGCTAAGGATTACACGAGACACATACACACAGAAAAAAAAGGTCAAAAAAGAATTAAAATGATTTTCCCAGGGCATCTAGGCAACACTGAATAAACAAGGAGCAGAGAACATAAAGCCTGATAATTTATAATGTAAGACATTGAAATGATGCAATTCCTCAGTAAACATATTATATCTAACACTAGAAACAATTAAAAATCAAGGTTAAGTGAAAAAAGATTTAATTAGTGTGCTTTAAGGCATAAAAATATCTCCTAGAAACTCCACGTTCGCACAAAATGTAGTTTCTTATGAAGAATAGAATGATTGCCTTCTTCCTGCTTTCATTGCCAAAGACAGAAAACCTCTGGAATACTTTAAAGAGTTCAGTGTACCTAATTATGAGGTTTTTAAGCTACAAATCCTGACTGTCCTGCAGCCACTAACCAAGGATTTGAGGCTTTTAATTATTCAAAGAAATTCAAGATGCCTGTCATCTCTGACAAAGAGAAGCTGAGGGAAGAGCAGCAAGTCAAACCATGATTTAAGTTTTTTTAACCCATTTTTAAAATCAATTCCCTTTGGAAAAATTTTGACAAGTTGGAATAAAAAGGAAACATATTTTGAATTAGAAATAATTATTGCTTTGGTTATCGAGGTTTATTTTGTGACTACAATGTGTTCTTGTCTCTGCTTCTAAACTGACAATTACTTTGCTGAAAAGCACTGTGTCAGCACAGAGAGATGATGAGCACTCCAAACCCACCCAGGCATTTCAGAGCAGGGTTCCCTCTGCTGTGCCTGTATTCCCCCTCATTTCGGTTTTAAAAGAGTGGAAAAAAAGGTTTAATTTTCTTAATTGCACATATTATAATAACTTCCACAGCAGCATCACCAGACAGAAAGGAGAGAAGCTGGAATACCTTCATGTTTAAAAGCTCTGGGATCATTCATGGATGGTTTCAATATCTGCAGAGGTTTTTATCTAGTGGACTGATTTCTTCCAGTTGAAATTGTTGAAAAGCTTTCACATTTCCTTCATGGGACAGCACAGAAGGCAGGAAGGGGACAAGGTCTTACACTCCCCCTTCTTCCCTGTGTTTTCTGTCTCTATGCATAGGCCATGGTAAAAAGGGTTGAGTGATGGACCTTTCTCCAGAATACCGGGTTTTTTCACTTAGCTGAACCTCTAAAAAATCCCTCCTGGTGGAACTTTTGCCCTGTCAAGTTCATGCAGGGGAAGTCAAGCAAACTTGTCACTGCTTATGCCACCCAGCAATTTACAAAAAGGGATTTAGGTTTTAATAATTAAAAAAAAAAAAAATCTTGCTGAGTAATTTATATTCTTTTTTCTAGCCTATAACATAAGTAAGAATGTCTTCCCAATAACAATTTCAAAAATAATTTCTTAGGGCTTGATTTTCAATTCAATCCAACAGTAAATCTAGTAAGAAACTTATATGACTTAATTTAAAGCATCTAATTGAATGATTTAGCTTTGTGTAGATGTAATGAGCCATTGCATAAAATCAATAACATTGTAAAGTATAAACCAAATTATTATAAATGAAGGCAATAAAAAAAGAGCTCCTCTGTATTAGGCAGGGTGACACTTGATTAATGGGTTATTATTGTAGGTTGCAGCAGAGCAGGCAGAAGAGACTGGGGTGATATTTTCAGAGGTGCAAAGGTTGGCTGCCCAGCATGCAAACAGCACCGGCGCTGGGAGCCCAAATTCCAGATACAGAAATGTGTTCCCAGGAACAACAGCTGAAGAGGTCAGCGTTCTCCACAAATTAAGCCTAAATAATTCTGGCACCTCCTTCCAAACACACGCAAACTCCCCCCTGTGCATGAGGAACACGTTTAGAGTACTCTTATTTAGGCAAATTCAACATTACTTGCTGGCCAACAAAAAAATGAAGGGCTGAAAACTTCTTCCAAAAATGACCATAAAAGTGGAAGAAGTGCAGCTGGCTTTATACACAATATGTCACACCCATGTGCCCACACAGCAAAATATCTCCAAGCAGGATAAAAAAGGACACAAAAGTCTAAGCTCCTGGGCCAGATTAATAACTCCAACACTCAGGAATGCTCTATCTATTCTTTTTTCCTTTGCTAAAGTACAACATACTCAGAAGTTTTCAGAAAAGTGAAATGATTAATTACATGGATGGAATTTCATTTGCAAACATGCAAAATAGTACCACACACTTACACTGATATTTCACTGCACAACAAAATCCTTGAAAATATAAATATACGCTAGTATATAGGCATATATATATATGTTCATGTCAATAATGTAACTAAATTATATTGGCACATATTTAATATAAATATATGTTTTATATTCCACACTTTAGGCAACATGCAATTATAAAATGCAACAATATGAATGGACTAATGCATCAGATAAAATATGATGTAATAAATATAATTTATATGTTTCCTGTGTATTAAATTATGTTATATACATATATAATAACATTGAATGTCTGAGCTGGAAAAGCTGCAGCTCTTTTAGCCTTAGAGTTAACAGCTTAGAGAAAGACATGAGAGGAACGATACTATTTTCACTGTATAATGAATGACAACAAGAAAGAATCTTTCCTTTGGTTTCTCTCAGTGATTCCACACCTCCAGAAACAATCTGGGGCCAACCAAAAAAAAAAAAAACAAAACCCAAAAAACCCCCCAAAAAAACAACAACAACAATAACAACAGAAGCTTTAACTAAAAGAAACATCTTTTTAATAAAACCCCACAAATTTTGACNATCAAGGGTGTCCCCAGATTTCAAGCTTTCTTTTTCAGCACACTAAACCCAGCATCATTTATTGTCCTGCAGAAAATACAGTGGCTCAGGCAAGAGGAATTGCTCTCCAGAACAATTGCTCTCACACACAAAATCCATCTCTTCCACCAAAGACTTTGGCTCTTGCATCATAGCACCTCTGATTTAAAACGTATCACAAAATGCAAACTATAACACGAAGCAGAAAACAGCTGGGATGAAGAGAAAATAAGAATGCCACAGGCAGAAAGTGTCTCAATCTACAATCCAGCTTGGAAAGCACAGAGGAACACGAAAAGCAAAAACACAGCTCAGCCTCAGGCCCCAATAGATTAATAGAGGGAAACAATCAATGATCTGAAAGAGCTACGTGCAAAATCAAGCCACAAGCTCACTGAGTTACAGATTTATAGCAAAACCCAGATCCTAAATTTGCTCTAAAATGGCCAAATGATGGAGGGCAACAAGTCTTTTCCAAAGGCAAGAGCAGCGCCCCTCCTATTATCCCTTAATAAGGGAGGAAAGAGAGACATCTAGCTGCTGAAGGGTTTCCAGCAGGAAACACCAAATTTAACAGCAGCACCCCAAAGCTCTGGACCCCGGGCCCTGAGCGTGACAGCTCCTGGGACAGCTCACAGATGTCACACTCTGGGGAGCCAAAAGGCCACCGGCCAAAGCAGCAGCTCAGGAGAGAGGGAGTGAGCGAAAAGCCAGCAGATTTTCACCAGGGAAGATAAAAAAGGTGAGGGATTGCTCGTCTCTGAACCGGAAGAGTGGCTTTCGCCTCGAAAACTAAAAGAAAGATTGCCTTCCCTGACATGAATGATGAGAGTCAGAAATCTGGCTGGACACAGGAGGAAGAAAACATTCTTTGTACTGCAGAGCATTGATGGTCTGTGGAGAGAGATAAGGAGAACCTGGTCAGCAGAGCAGCTGAAGACCAGGCAACCAACACGAGCAGTGTGGGACACAGAAGTCAGGCTGGGAACAGCACAGAGAGTGATTAATTTGGTCTCTGACAATTAAACTAAATATTTAAGCGTGTGAATGTACTTTCCAGAGGAATTTCCCCCTGAGCATTTCCCATTCTGTGTAAAGCAGCTTTTGTGACTGGAGATTTCTGCCAAATGTGTTGATCAGAGGCTGCATTTTCCCTGAGGTGTCTCTCAACAAAGCCCAGCAATAACATGGTAGAGGGGACAGGTAGGGCACTGACACCTCACCCTGACATGGTGGAAGGGAGGGATAGGGAATCCTTTCACACAAAATACCCATTCAACCAAGGAGGGAGGTACCTGTGACCTCTTCCAAAGTTTAGGATATCTGTTGTTTACAGTGTCTCCACTCAATAATGGCTCAAAAGGATTTTTCACATATGCTGTGCTGGTATTGGTACAAGCATCAGCACGGCAGTATTAATTCACATCTTCGTTTCATCACTAATTTTCCCTTAGGAGACCTGAAAAACATTTATCTTCTTAGAGTTTTTGTATTTAAAACACTTGGCATTTTGGGGGTACGCTGTGCTAGGTAAACTTAAGCACTTGTAAGTGCCAGGTTTTACCCTCTTAATGAACCCCTATATTTTAAGTTAGAACCAAAAATGGCTTGTAAAAACCAGACTGGTTGTCTTTTGGTATTTTGGTAGCACGTGAGGAGGGGTATTTAACGATCAAAACTTTAAAAATTTTAGAGGCTGAATGGCCTCTGCCTGAGAAGTTTGCAGGTATAAAAGTGTGAGCTACCAGAAAGAGAAAAGAAGGAGAGAAAAGACCACAGAGCTGCTCTGGGGCCAGCTGCTACAACCCAATTCCAAGACACCAAACAGCCCTGTGAAGGGGAGGCTGCCACAAAACACAGCATTCACAGATGAAAAAAGAAAACAACGCATGAGAAGTTCACTAAATAAGGTGTCACTTCTTATCTTACATCAAGCAAAACCCAAAAACAGTATTAGGTGGTGCACAGAGCATCTGGTACGTGGTGAAGGACAATTCTCTTCCACAGAGTTCTACTATGGGCTTAAAACTATGGACAAGTGTAAAGCAGATTAAACCTTAAGGATAAAAAGCCTACTCTTGAAAATAATTAAAATGCTGAAGATTATGAAGAATGCCAAAGACAGAAAAACTAAAATGCAAGAACTCTTCCAGCCCCAGCCCTGTGGCTTCAAACACTGCTCATTCTCTCTCCAGACATCAGTTGCATTTCCTTACCTCAAGCAGAAAGTAAGAATAAATAGGAGTTGGGGAGGGGGAAACGAGAGAGGTAATTTGCCTAAGAGAGTTAAATGAGATGACTCTGGTCTATTTTCCTTTGTTATTCCATGCCTAATGAAGTGTCTGGGTAGTTGGAACAGCTCCTGCAGCATGATCTGATTGTTGTAGTTGCCTGTTTGTTTGCCGTGAGTTATTGTTTTATTTGGCTCTCATTTCTGAGCAGTTTCCCTGCTCTGTCGGGCAGACGGATGCTGCTGGATCGTGTTTATGAGCCTGTAAATGATTGGGGAGCTGTTTCTCCAACATAAGAGATTATGAGAGACAGAGAGAGGGGCTGTGCTGGGCTGTGCTGAGCAGAGCACAGACTGCTGCAGCATATGATGGTCTTTCTGTGTCCAAAACCCAAGGCAGCAGTTGAATGCACAAAAAGTGTGGGTTTGTTTGGGTTTTTTGGTGGGTTTGTTTGTTTGTAGGGTTTTTTGTTTTTTGTTTTTTGGTTTTTTCTCAAAAGCAAGTTACCTGGTCAGTGGACTCTTAAAATTACACAGTGTCCTTCATACCAAACAGCATCTTGCAGGATCCAGCATGGTGAGCATCAATACCTCCAACAGGAGCTTCTTGCAGGCATTTATCTCTGCCTGAGGAAAGTATGACCAAGAGATTTCATCCTCACAGCTGTAGCTTCTGGCTTCCTATTTAAGTTATAATCAATATTTTTGTTTACTCCTGATTAGAACATCAATCACCTAACACCACGCTGCATAAATCAAATCTTGAAATTAAATTCTCATGCTTCGTTGCAAGTACAAATAGAATATTTTGTGATTGTCTGGTGCAAATCAGCCAAATACTTTCTGGACTGAAGAAGACATAAAGTACTTTGGAAAATTTACTTGTAAGTTTGGGAAAAACTTGGACTTTTTAGCTTAAGTTCTTTATTTCCTTAACTTCTTCAAAGCCAAATAGGATCATAGATAGTAACGAAATGTTCTCCGAGATAAGGAAGGGGGCAAGGGGAAACTGAGGGGGAGGAGAAAGGTTGTGTATCTTTTATAAAAATAGGAATTGCAAATGCCAGACCAAAAATCTGGCACATCAAAATCACAGCATGCACCCGAGCTCTCCATCAGGAGGTGACTTCTGCCCTCTGCTAAGGGAATTAAAAATCTGCAATAGCATTGAGGGCTAAAAGAGTGCCCTTTCAATTCTCCTCACTTTAGGGATCATTAACAAGGGTCTTTTGTGATTCCTTTGCACAAGGGCACTACAGCAAATTCCAGTTCATTACTTAAAGGCTTTTCACCTGATGTAAGGAACCCTGAGAGCTCAGAAATTCTCCTGAGAAATCTCTCTCCCAGGAAACACTTTGTTGCAATCACCCTTTTGAGCACGAAGGCAATGGTGGTGCTTATGCCGTGATGCATTTTAGGTAAAACACAGCACAAAACAGAAAACCAAAGAGATCATCAGGAGAAACTATGTGAGAAAACAAAGATATTAATGTCATTTTAGAGAGGCTTTAGGGTACCACAACGCAGAACAGCTGGTCATCACCTGCTACGATAGTAACTCTGCTATTTCTTAGGTTATTCACCATTTAACATTAAAGTTCCTCGAGCTATGAATTTTACTTCTGCGTAGGCTAGGTCAAAGGAGTTGGAAAAATGAAGTGGCAAGGTTTCTACCACTTCAACCCCTCTGAATTAAGCTTTACTGCTTTGGCATGTCAGGGCAGGTAGGGAGCCAGGAATCCTTGGATATAACCTTGGGATACTTTGGTCAAATCCTCCCTTTCCTACATTGATACTCTCCTACAAGATCAGATTTACTGGGACACTCAGTTATTCCTTGTGCCTGTCAGATAAGTGCTGAGAAAAAAATATATTAATGAGAAACAAAAGGTACCTACAGGTGTACAGCCAGCTGATTTGTTCACTCCACGGAAGCTACCCAACCCTGCTTTGCAGGCATGGCACAAGACAGAATTCCAGCTCTGATCTCTACTGCAGAGCCTGTGAGGTTTCAAACACGTTTGCTCAGCTCTGTCGTGTCCCAGAATAAAACCTTTCATTTGGTTTTCCTGCTCCAGCCTGCAGCCACGCTCTCTGCACCACGCGGGCACAAACGCCGAGAGCAGCCGCAGGGTCTAAACGAGCCAGGCCTTGTTAGACTCGGGCTGGGTGCACTGCCTCCCACAGAACCCCTGGCCTGGGGAACACTGCAGTACCCTCTGCAGGGCCAAGCACCACCAAGAGTTAAGACTACAATGCACCCACAAACCCAGTCGGACGGGCTGGCTGTGCTATCAGCCCCTGCCATCCATAAATTCCGCTCCTGCGCACGATATTTCAGGCAGTCACTGAGAAACGGGTGACACAGTTGGTTTCGCTGGCGGAGCACACAAGGTTTTATTTGTCAACAAATGGGTTTCATGATCCATCATTACCACTTGATTGATTGGCCCAGCACTTTGGCAGGGTATTTTTTTTTTATCGCACTTTTCTGCGGCAGAATGTATTTCAGGAACTGTCTTACGCACTGATTTGCTGGCAGAGGCTGTGCTGGCAGAAGGCAGAATGTTTCCTTGCATTCTCTGCTGGTCAGTGTGAGAGTGTGGAGTAGATAACATGAGGGACTGCGTTATGGCTTTACATCTGTTTTTGTTATGATCAGATCTGTTCTTCCTCTTATCACAACAAAAACAAGTCTCATGTCGTTTCCTCGTTCATCGAACGCCATCCAGATTCTCAGTTGTAAAAAAAAAAAGAGATAAAAACCACCAACCAAAAGAAATGCCCAGACCAACTAACCGTTCTATAACCCAAATTTTAAATATTCATCTTTACATTTTTTCCATCTTTCTTTGTGCAATAAATACATTCAGTCAGAAGAAAAATGCACTAACTCACTGTGACAGATTGGACTCCATCTGTCAAGATTTCATGTTTGATATAGACTGGAAATTGTAGATAAAGGGGAAATATGCAGGTACTGTTCTTTCAGTGAATGTCCCGGAGGGAGATTAAGGGAATGATAAATTGGTTATGGTTACACCCTGAGCCAAGCCATTGGAAGCCTAATTAGAATCCAGAAGGATTGAAGCCAGGAAAGACAGATGCCGGAAAGAAGAGTAGTATGAGGAAAAGGATTTTAGTTCCAACTGGGACAGAACAAATGTACAAATGACCTTAAGTGTTGGCCAGGAAAAAGTATATTTTGTCATCTTGCTACAGAAGATATTTCGGCAATGAACATCCTTTCAGGATCCCAGAAAATCCTACAGGCAATGAAGAATATTTTTGGAATAAGAAAAATAAGAGGAGGTTTGCTTAAAATGCATTCAAGGGACTAATAACAATCCGTCAACTCAGAGCATTAGGATGAAATTTAGAAATCAAGAAGACTTTCCTTATGAAAGCATCCTGCATGGTTTTGAACAATTAATTTAATTTACCTGAGTTTCCTCATGTGTGCTAAGAGTCTCCAATGTGCTTTCCTGGGGGGAAAAAAAAATAAATATAGTAGCAAGGAAGTGTCCCAAAACTGACAGGTACTACCAACAATTGGAGATACACAGTGACTTTTACACTAAGAAGAAGAAGAAGAAAGTGTCTTCAGGTGAGAGTACGGGAACAAATATTAATTCCACCTCATCAAGACAAAGCCAAGTACCTGACAAAGAATATTTATGCAAATTCCCTCTAACTTGCTGCAAGGAGTGCGGTGGCTGAGAGTGACAGGCCAGCAGAGCTGGCAGAGGGCTCTGTGCCCCTAGGGGCTGGGAGGTGACCCCTGACAGGGGGCAAGTCCGGCTGATGGGCTGAGCTGACCGCTGGCGCTTGGAGCGGCACGGGGGCTGAATACAAGATTGGATTTCAGCCACAGGAACCTCAGCTAGGAACTCAGCAATGCCAGGATTGCAGGAGCAATCACACAGCACAGAGTGACACTCTGAGAAACTCTGGGATTTGCTGGCGCTGGTTTTCTCCGAGCTCAGAGGGTGTCACTCGGGCCCCAATAAAACCCGCAGCACGGATAACATCTGGTTTTCCCTGAAATTCTAATAAAAAAGCCCAATGCATCCACATCTTTGGAATCATCCAAAAGAAAAAGTGTGAAATAGATCTTTCTCTGTTAAAACAAAGGCAGAACAAAGACCCAGAGCCCTGGATATTGGGTTGACAAGAAGAGCTGCCTACAGGAAAGGTCACCAACATCTCTGCCTACACCTCTGCGGTTTGATGTTTGTCACACTTTGACTTTGGCTCTCTAAGGCTGTTAAAAACCTCGACCTTCAGTCACTACAGCAGCCCAGGAGCACGGGATTAAGGAAATGATCTTCCCCGGGGCACAGTAGAACTCCCTCTCTGCACCTCCAACCCTTCTCAATCACAAACACTAAAGCTTTTCCTTTATAAACACTCTTCCTAGAATTTCTGCTTCTTAGTCCTTGAAGACAAAGATATAAGCCACTACTTCCAGAAGAAGAAAAGAAATATTCATTTTGTATTTATGAAGGAGCTATTAGTAGCAGTGAAATTTCCCATGCAACACATTCCTGTAAATGAAATTAATTAGATAAAAGTAGTACAGGCTTCAGGAAGAAAGAAATCCAGACATTTTCCCTGACAGACATGGAAAGAAAGACAGATATGTCCATATTAACAATACAAAATATTATCAGTTTCCATATATATTATCTCACCTCAAAGAAAGACAAATTCTAGTGGTAATAATGTTACTTGTGGAAAGTTTAGTGGTTAAAACTTTTGGTTAAACTGTGTCCTGTTTTGTCCTGGAAAATGCAAGACAAATTCACCTCAGAGTTTTGCATAATGCATAAGGCCCACAGAGCAACTGTCAAACAGGACAATGATTACATCATCATCATTAAGCACTGCAATAAAAGATGCCTGACAAATGTGCTCGAAAATAATAAACCAAGGAATTCTTGCAAGCAGTAATCCATGTTTTTTGGCCAGCAAATTGCAATAATTGATATGTCTGTGTATTTACAGTACAATAGGATTGTTTGCACAACACTGTTGGGTTCTGTCAGTATTGATAATTTTTAAGGTAGAAACACACTTGTTTAATTTAATGACAGAAGATAAAATTAAAAACCCAGCCCAACTCCTTGTAGCTGTGACACTGCACTGTGGTACCAATGTTTGGCAAAGAAAATCCAGAGGATGTTACTCCAGTTTTATGTCAGTAGTGTCTTCTCCCTAATTTACTATCTCTTCCTACTTAATTTGTTTTCTTGTTCCTGACCTATCAAGCTAAGAAATGGACTATGACACTACAAAACTAATTACTTATTTTTTTTTTCTTTTAATTCCCTCAAAGGCTAAGGAAACTAAACACCACAACAGGAACTCCTACAGTAATTGGGCTTCAATGTCACTCTGTGCCAACTATCTCAGAGCTGAAATGCAAACTTTAATTTAACAAACATCATCAGCCAAATTGAAAAGCCTCAGCCCATCAGAGATCTTTGTTAGGATGACTCGGAGGTGTATATTTTCAGTGCACAGTGAGATATGAAAGCTGTTTGCCTTGGACACAATTATTGTAAATACAATCAACTAATCTACCAAAACCAGTGTTGGTGCTATGTGAGGGATTAGAAGAATAGGAATGGAGAGTGTTATGAAGAAAAGTGAACAAAAACAGCTTACCAGTTTATAAATGGCTTTAATTTGTATGATCTCCAAATTCCCAGGATAGTCCAACCCACCTGTCACCAGTGTTATCAAAAATATTTTAACTGGTTTTAAGTTTTATTGTTTTTTTAATTATGACAAGAAGAGTGGGTGGCTGCTTTTTTGATTTTTTTTCTTTTTTCTTTGTTGTTTTTTTGCAAACATCTCATCAATGTATTTGCTCTTTTGTACCCTAATCTGTATTAGTGACGAAGGAACTGGAAGTTTAAGTCTGAGGATCACCCAGCTTCTGACATTGGTAGGATTTAAGGACGACAATTTGGAGATCAAGGGAACTTTACTGCTGGCAGTGGAGGTAGGCAATTATGGGATTTAAGTAGCTAAAGCAGCAGTCAGACCACAAGATTTGTTTCCTTGATTTTTAGCACTGTATTTGAGGAAAAAAACCATTAATACAGATCTCTCTGGGATTTAGCTCATAGAGGTGCATAGGGCACTCTCATACATTGCAATTTTTGTGTCCTTTTAATGTTCCAGGCAGGATATCTTCCAAATACAGATGAAAATCTTTTTTCTATTTCCCTTACTACATGTAGAATAACACCAAGTACAGGACATTGTGGCCTTGACTCTGAATTTTTTTTTGTTCCTTTTTCTGTACAGTTCAATATGCGTAAAGAGAGTTTTGCCTTCCACAACCAAGAATTACCTCACCTCCTTTCTAACACATGCACAATACTGCTGGCTGCTTCCCAGACACAACAATTTCATTTCTTCACTTTATAGGATGCCTAAATGTCTATCCTTTAAAATGCAGCCACAAGCTTGTTTTTTTTTGAGTTTGCTTAAGCTCGGCTTCCTAGCTCAGCTTGACTTTTGTCCTGCACGTTTGGGCTCCTTGCCTGCCTGTGTCAGACACCAAACACCAATTTCCGTTTCTTTTGTCACCAAAATTATCTACATTACAGAGAGTATTTACGCAAGCTACAACACTTAATGCATCAATCACTTTTATTTTCTGTTTTGACAAAGAAAATAAAGGGGATGATAAATAAGTGTATAGGTGAGATGATTCAGTGGTGATCCTGCACCTGAAAATGACAGTCTGGTCTCCTGAGAGACCACTGCACTTGTTTCCACTGCATTTATCATCATCTTGATAAATATTATTACTATCTTGGGCTGAATCAACCTTCTGCATTAACATGACAGATAATTCACCACCTATACAAGTGGACAGTGAGGAAAAGAGCTCAGTTTGGGAGGCAGAGGGGGAGCCCGGTGTGGTTAAGTTTCCTCATTACAGATGCCATTTAGGATTCAGTCACTGCTGATATCAAGGAAAAAAATCTAGGAAGCTATCCAATCAGTGAAACCTATTAATTAAAGTGCAGTATAAAGGGAGCAATTAATTATTAGCTGCAGAATTGTTCACAATAACCACTGACAGGAAGAGAGTATTGCCACACTAAGATATACTGGGTGTAGTCAGCACAATAAAACATAAAGGCCATTTTTATTCCTTTCTAGAAACATATCAAGTGTAAAACATTTCTGGTAGCCATTCATTATATGAAAGGAGGAAAAGTGAATAAAGAAAGAGCCTGTGATTAACTTGTTGGCAGAAAAATACGATATCAATGTCCCAGCATTGATCCAGGCCACATTCTCCTTTCCTATGGCTACAGGATGTTTGGGGAGTTCAGATTTGTTACACATTCTATCTTCTGGACTTCTTAATACCCCAGCAAATATTTGCCAGACAAAGGCTGTTAAATACTTTCTTTACCCTTGTCAGTGTGTTTGACTGCCCCTTGTTTGCTTCTCTATCTTCTTCACTGCTGCCTTCCATCACAACTCACTCCTCTAATTCCCTTTTTATGTCTTTATTCCTCACTCTAATTTTTCCCAGTTTATTATGCCCTATTCTCATCTCACTTTCTAGGCTGCTCAGAGCTCTGTTTTTCTTGCCTGCAACGTCACGTCCAACAATTTCAATCCCTGTTACTGAATTTCTTGGATAAACAGAATAGCATAACAAAGGGACACAATCAAACCACATTTTCTGAAGAAAATATCTCCATTTTTTTGAAGACTTTATAATGAAAAATAAATTTAAAATTTTACTTAAAAGAAGGGGACAGAAGGAGAAAAATAAAACAAAGGATTTCTTACCTTTGCAGGTAAGAATAGAGACCAATGGATCACTGAGGCACCAAACACCTGCTTTTAGACCAAATGACACAAGGTATATTTGAAACTCCCAGACCATGTGGAAATGGACATATTACCTCTATTTGCAGTGACAGTCGGGTGACGGGTTGGTGTTTTTTTTCCTGCACCTAGCAATGCAGCTGCAGCAAGCCCAACCACAGCAGTGGCCACCTCGATCCATCTGATTTTGTGGAACCAGGCACAAACAGATGTCCCCAAGGCAAGCTCACAGTGCTCAGGTTGTTCCAAGCTAAATTTCTCTATTTACACACCCTTCCAGCCAGCCCTGGGGAGATGTTAAGCTGGTTTCAAAAAACACCAGAGCAGATCTCAGGGTCTGGGACTATTGTCAAGTCAGGTAAAAACTAAATCACTACAGAAACCTCCCTGTACTTTTCTTTGCTTTGGTTTTTCATGGCTTAAGTGGTGAGAAAATAGATTTCCTGCAAAATACTTTTCTATAATAGGATTAATCATACCGTAGAAGTATTAGAGACTTTGTGAGGGTGGAGATGCAGATATTATCAGTGCCCTGTGTCACTTCTTGGATCTTAAGAAACTGTCCCCATTTATTTCTTTATTCAGAGAAGTGAATTCAGTGTGTTAATTGGGAATGGGAAAGAAATTACTTTCATTCATATACTTCAAATTGATTGGCTGTCTTATTTTGTTAGAAAGAGTGAATAAAGCCCTAAACAAATAAACTAATCTACCTAGGCACACAATTATTCATTGTGATTCCTTTTACAGTGCCCCTTTGTATTCATTCTTGCTGTAAGAAAAACAGCCCCAGCCTTCCCATCTCACTGCACATGAGATTTTTTTCAAAGGCCTTCGTTAGCCTTTCTTGATAAAAGCACAGATTAGTTTATTGGCTTAGATTAAAACCACACGAAAATACTGATTTGCTTAAAATTAGTTGTCTCCAAAAAAAGTTAAGGAAATATGACTTATTCATATATCCAAGGTAAATAGAGTAGTTCTATTGTTGATCATTTATAGTTGAAGTTTTTCACCACCAAAAAAAAACCCCAAAAGGCACAGATAGCAGGGTAGAATTGTGTTTCATTTTAAAGTAAATTGTGGTGATCTGGACTATTCTTGACAGCTTAATGGGCAAAGCCAGGCTTCTCAGTAGCATCAGGCACCAGATACCTACAGACTTCTCACAATTTCTATCATATAATGTTCTGGGGAAACAGGCAGAGTCAAATATGTTCAAAAAGTTTTCTCCTTTTTTTTTTTTTTTTTCTCTGAAGAGAACTTACCTGATTGTGATATTTAACAGAAAATATAAACTTTTTCAAAAAAACCTTCAGAAGTCTTTTGAGAAAATCAAAGTTTTGGTTTTGTGGCTTTTGGAGATGTAAAATGAAGCTGACATGAACTGCCCAAGTGAGCAGCAAGGTGATTGACAATAAACCTCTCAAAAATAATTTCATTCACTAAATGAGATTTTTTGGAACATTCCTGAATTGTAAATAATATAAAGGTTGGTGCTCAAAGATTAGAGCAAGTTAGAACATAATTTATTTTCTGTGTGTTTTGCAAAATACAGAAATCCAATTTCCAGCTACTTTTCCCATTACCTGAAATAAATATTGGGGTCTGATCACACATTTAATGAGAACATGCATAACTTTCTGGAAATTTCATCAGGAGAAAGGAGGATATAGACAGTATAGACAAACAGTCCAAAGAAATGAAGCACGCTGGCTTTGAGAAAAAAATGTTTTCCACATTATGATAAAAACCCTTTTAGAGTGCTAAGGGAAAATCATCCTCTGCAGTTTCTTGGACATTTTTCTTTGCTCTGACTTGACAGATTTACTTGGCATTTTGGTAAAATTTATTTCAGCAGCACTGTTCACTTACCTGAGTGTTTTAAAACATATATATTTGATTAATAAGCTGGGTTACTGAAACACAGACTTTCAAGAAATCCAAAGGATTATTTCCCAGAAGTTGGTATTGGTTGTTAAGAGAAACCACGGACATGTTTAGTAAGGACACACACTTAACATGTCCTGTACAATATTGCAGAAGTGGGAAAAGGCACTCGAGGCTGAGCCAGAATTCTGCTTGAGGTAAGGACAGAGCTCCCCACCAGAGGGGACAGCACTGATTCCATAATTTGTTTTCCATTTTTGTCTGCCTTCGTGGGCTACATCCCCTTTGGATGACACTGCCAGGCCCTGATGTGACCCACATAATTGGGTTTCAAAAGAAAACACAGCAAATATCTGATGCAGTTTAGAGGGCTCTTAAAAACCTCTAAAAATCCTGCAGGAATGGTTCCTGCCCAAAGGAGCAAATGTCACAGCACAGAGACAGCAAGGATGCCATGGCAGGACAAGAGATTCTAAAGCTACTGCAGGGGTTTGTCTTCGGGTGTGTCAAGCTCCAAACCTCAGTAATAACTGGCAAATATGCATATTTTTATAAGTGCATAAGAAAATATTTTTGCTCTTGTTTCCACTTAATTGAATTTCCAAATACTTTGCGGTGTAAAGCTGAATCAATTTTAAATCCTAATAAAACGGAAAGATGCCCCCAAACCCAGTGAGCAGGAAGTCTCTTTGCTCTTTAAACCAGTGACAAAAGTTGCAATGACACAAAGGGAAATAGCTCAGCACTTAGAGCATTTGCTTTGGCTGAATTATTCCACTCTGCCTCAGTTAAAATTGCCATTTGTTAATACAGCACATAATTTGATTTAAAAGTGAGACCAATTCAGAGATCTCATGTCTTGCTATCTGTGTGCATTTTCTTCACATAGTGACTGAACATCTTATAACTCCTTGGAAATGCACACTACAGTGAAATATAATATTTAGTCAGTTTATTACCATTACTAAATGTACTGTTGCAGTATAAATCTTTAAAAGCATGTCAGGACCTACCTAAGCTTTGTGACAGATTGAACGTTAATGCTTGCACTGGCCCAGGAAAAATCTAATTTCCCAATATTACGACAGCCATACAATGTGTAAACGCTGAAGTCACTGATTACATTTGAGTCAAATATTTATTTACCAACTGACAAAGTGTTAGTCCTGGCAAGATAACAAAACCTGATGCTAATTAAAGGCAAAACAATTTTTTCTGATGGCATCCAACACTAATGCAGTTTGTTTAGAACAAAAAAAAAAAACAAAACAAAACAAAATACATAGGCATTTCAAAGAGTATTTTTCCCCCTGAATATGGAATAATTCCATTTTATGCACCTAAAATTTCATGGCACTGTTAAGAACATTCTACCCCTTACACACATCTGACTTTTCTTTACCACCGCTACAAAAGGTGGTGGTAACAAGGTACAATAATTGTAATTGTATGGAAATATCAAAGGAAGAGATATTATTGTATATTACTACTTCAGCCACAGGAGAACATCCCTTACCTCCCTTGAAGATGCCAGGATCCTGGCATGGTGCTAACAGGAAAACATAAACCAGGCCAGAAAGTCTCTGCAAAAGCAGAACTTCAGGATAAAATGTTGGGAGTTCTGCAGGGAAGGCAGCTGAAGACCAGAATTTGTCATCATGAGAAACTGAAAGACAAAACAGGCTGTATAAAGATTGTGAACTTGTTACTGGATACAACTCACAGGCAAAATAGCATTTTTCCTGCTCTTTCTTCCATTCCCCTCCTTTTAAAATAATAATGTATGATTTTTCTTACTGTTTCCTCTTTTTTTTGATTCTTCTCATGGGATTTTCAAACCTACATTCTTTCTCAGATGTTACCTAAGAAATCCAGTCTAATCAAGAAAAAAAATATAGAAAATTTGTCCTCACATTGATATCAATCTTGGCAATGGAACCAAAGGTCCTGGTGAGACTGACTTCCCGAATTGAAACCGTTCTTGAAATTATTTTCAACCGGCAGTAAAGTTTTTCCTTTTTCCTTTAAAGTTGAGATTCACGTGTGATAAAGAGGCAGGTAGAGAAAGCCCTGAGAAGCATGCCCAATTGCCTAAAAGCAGTGTGGGGAACATCATGTTAGAAAAACAGACGGGAAGGTGATAAAAAGGAAATAAATCCAGTCTAAAACCAAAAAAACGACGAAACAACAACCAAAAAAAAAAAAAANAAACCCAACAAAACCCCAACAGGGAATGTATGAAGTAAAGAAAATCAGAATAGAGAGGGAGGTTAAGATATGGAAGAGTTAGTGCTGAGATATATCCATCAATACACAATGAGAAATTTTGGCGCTGCTGTTGTCACTCAGTTCCATTAAGGAATGAACACACACCGTATTTTTTGTGTTTCTCAGCACACCTCGTGCTACAAGATGCTGATACGCTGTTTGTGTGACATTTTCACTCCGAAACATTCATCTTCTTTCAGCTAAACCAGACTGATTAAACTTTAACCAGAGAAGACACGAGTTAGGGAGGGTTTATTTGTAGCTCACATATGGCTCCTGTCGTCGTCACACGCAACATTGGAACGGCAAGAAAGGGCAGCTGTCTAGACCCCACTGAATCACTTGGAGTCCTACATATGGTTTCTATTAATCTTCAGTTTCCTCATAAACCTGCTCTTTTTTCCACCTTCCCCTCAATCTGTAAAACTCTGCCCTCACTCCTAAGCCTTGCCTCAAAGCTAATTTGCGAAATTAGAGTCGGGCTCTGCAAACATTTGCCCACATATGCATAGAAAACTTCAGGCTACGTCTTCCTAACGACTTCAATATGACTCATATAATTAAAGCTCAAAGCATATGAGAGCTGTCTTGATTCAGGGTGGAAAGTCACTGCCTTCCACGTCACAGTCAATGAGGACTCTGATCTGAGACATGGAAATTCCAAAATTCGAAAGCAGCCTCGATGTCTGACATTCACCTGAGGTAGAAGAGCCTCAGGCAACACACAGAGGGAAATCAGCCAGAAAGGGAGACAAGGCATGTGAGCAGAGGCTTGCTTGACCCCTAAAATAATAAAGCACAAACCAGCCCCAGTTACAAAAGAACAAACATTTTTTGGTTTAATGAGAAGGTCTCAGGTATCTGGGTGTAACAGCCTAAACAAGTGCCCCCAAACCAGACACAGAGACTTGGAGCTAATTTCTCCTGCCTGTTGATTATCTGGCCAAAACCACCCCCACAGATGATGTAACTAGCCTGATGTAAAATTAAATTCTCTGCAAAGTATTAAGCACCAATCCTTTGTTGTGCTGGTGTGGGCACTCAGTGCACGTGCGGCCTAAACACAGCCCAGAGCTCCCTCTTTGTGCCCACTTTAAACACAGGAACAACAAGGCCAGGCCAAATATCACAAGGACACCCTCAAGGCACGTTTTTAGAGCTGTGGGTCTCTAAAAATTTTAGAACTGCAGAAGGTGGACAGCCCCTGGCTGCTGGGGCAGGGATTATACCCTGAGTCTGTCGCAGTTTATGAGCACAATGGTATTGACACTGCACGTCACTGCAGGTGCCAGGCAAAAGCAGGTGTTGTGGGTAAAGAAAATGCCACTTCTGGACCTGCTCTGCTGCTGCAAAAATCACAGCGGTTTCTCAGAGAAACATCAAAGGCAGGATTTTTCATGTGAGCTGGATGTGACTCCATTCTTCCCCACTTCTGCACTTCAAAATATATAATTACAAGATGAACTGGACCACGTTTTCTGATGATGTAATTCCACTGAAGTTATTTCTGGGAGAAAATCTAATCCACTAACGCAAGTCTGCAGCATGTTGATACCTTGTAATTAACCAAACTGGATTTGCCTTGAATCTGTCCTGCCTTAAAAAATACATTGTTTTAAAAAGATTCAATTAATCCTTTTCTGGGTGAACCTGAGACTGGTTCTGGGTGGGGAGGCACCAGAACAGGCTCCCCAGAGAAGCAGGGGGTGCTACACCCCTGGAAATGTTCAAGACCAGGTTGAATTTGGGGTTTGGACTAGTGGAAAGTGTCTCTGCCCATGGCAGGGGGTGGAACAAGGTGATTTTTAGGGTCCCTTCCAACTCAAACCATTCTATGATTCTATGACCAGTAAAGATTAGGTGTGTCACAAAAAAAAAATTCAAATTATTAACCTCAGGTACAATTATATTAGCCTTTTCCTAAACAAGAATCTATCTTTAAATATTACAGAATGAACTTTAGCTAAATACTTATGTCCTAGGCCTGGTTTCAAGCTTTAACATGGTTGAAAGTGGAACATGGATGTTCATTTGCTGTCTTTT
The DNA here is from genome assembly GCA_008694505.1 of Cyanoderma ruficeps. Taxonomy (NCBI): domain Eukaryota; kingdom Metazoa; phylum Chordata; class Aves; order Passeriformes; family Timaliidae; genus Cyanoderma; species Cyanoderma ruficeps. Next base: position 1,901,977 of record VZDJ01000601.1, read on the forward strand.
CTAGAGGGACGTAGAGATGGCTCTGCCCATACTCTGCCAACATAGCACAGGGCAGCAGAGCACACAGCTGCATTCCACTAAACAGAATATCAACATCTGGGCTCTTTCAGTTGTTTTTAGTTCTGCTGAAGGTAAAAAAATCCATATAATCTAACAACAATGTCTCCACTTGAAGTGAGCAGGTCGAGCCAGAGCTTTAACACCTCTTCCAATTGACTCTGCTCACATCTCCTCTGTGCACATTCCTAATTCCATTCACTACACTTGTCCCTGCATATGTTTTTGCATTATTCAGTAGCAAATTCAGTCCTCGGGCATAAACAAACAAATCACATATGTTTCATTAGCTACAGCAAGGTCTAATTGCAGTAAGCAGAAACACACAGGAAAATCAAAAATGTTCAGAATTGTTACTACAGCCACCACAAAGTACAAATACTTAATACAAACTTTATAATATAAATAATTTAATAGAGAGAAACCTAATGAAAATGAAAGGACACCCAGAAAAGAATATATTTTAGAGAATTAACATCTCATGGAAAAGATATATTCAGGTATAAACTGGCCCAACACAATTATAACTTCAGGTCCTCAGTGGGAGAATGGGTTTCAGACCCTTTTCCCATGCAGCACAAACAGTTGAGGTTTTCCACTAATGAAGAAACAAACAAAAAACCACAGAACAGAAAATTCAATTCCACAGAATTCCAGGCTTTACAGAAGAGGAGGGGGATCTTGACATAATTAACAGTGCCAGATTGCTTTTCTGTTCTCAATGTAATGTAATTGTTCTAGATGGTCCTTCAAACCTAAAGTAATGTTCTAAAAATACTTGTGTACCCTCAGCTTCTCACGTTTCTTTCATGTTGCTTCATTTGTCCCAGTTTGGCTCACAGGCTGTGATACCAAGCTATCAATAACCCTAGAAGATTTATAAACATTTAATGAACTTTCAGGAGAGTACAGAGAAATAAATAAAAATATATTCTGTATCTCTAATTAAACTGCGTATCTAGAAATAGCATTAAATATGAGTATTTCAAAGAATATCCTAAAATAGCATTATTGTGTTAATTCTGAAAGTTTAGATTGCTTAGTTAAGATATTAACCAGCAAGAACAAAAAACCACAACCAGCTTTAAAGGAAAACAGTTATTCCTACTCTATTGAAAAGAGACAAGTACAGCCACCAAATATTTATAAGTTTGACAGTCCTTGTAAGAGACGTATGTAAAAAAAAAAAAAAAGGTGGCCCAATTCCAGCCTGAAGAACTCTTTTTTAAAAAGAAAAAAAAGTTTTGCTACCATACAGTCTCTAGCATTAACAAAAGGTAGATGCATCTCCTGAAAAATCAGAAGAAGCAGCTTCTGTTTGTCTATAAACACATGTAGATTATATCTTTATATCTGCTTACATGTACATAAATATAGATAGGGGGGTGAAATAAATACCTGCATTGAAACAGGTGGCAATGCTAAAAACCAAAATATAAATCAAAATTTATCACAACTTACTCCGGTTAATAACAGAAAGGCTTGGACCATACTTTGCATCTATTTTAAGAATAGTCAAACATCAGCAATGCTCACAGATGTAACCAGAGAATAATTTGTCTTCTCTGTTTTTCTGGGAATGACTAAGAAACTGTTGGAGTTCCCACCTCCCTCTGCCTCAGCTTCATATCATTACAAAACAAATCCTGAAAGGAATTTCATAGGAGAGATGAGCATTAGTCCAATTTACTATTTCTCATCATGAAGAATAAAAAGGTAAATTCAGATGAAGACAAATGGGAGCCAAGCACCTCAGATATCTTCTTATAATTAAGGAAGTGTCAGAACCTCTGTCCTAAATTTGTTCTGTCGAAAGTAATAGAACAGATCATTGTTTCCAAGGCTAAGACACATTAGAATTTTTATTAGGAACTCCTAACAAATGAGAAATACAAGAGTAAAGCTGTTATTTGAATGTCACTGATTCTTCAGGTTTAATACATCTAATTTCCTCTTTCTCTGCTATTGGAGCTGTCTGCAGCATTACACAGTGCACAGGCACAAACACAGAGGAGCCACTGGTTTGCAATTGAAATGAGATTTCATAAATCAAGGAAATACAGCATTGCATGTTAGTGGAAAGCTGGCTCTTCACTATTTTAAAACAATATTTTAAAGCACTCTTTAATTCAAACAGAAAATGATTTTATCAGTAGTGTTATCACCAGTTATTCTTACATATATTATTGGTGCCTTTTCATATTTTGCACATAAAAATATACCGTCTTCTGTTCTTCTTTCAATAACATCCTTTCAATATGCATTGAAGATATCATCCAACAATTTCAGTTTCTAAAAATCTTCACCCTTATTTGATTGTGCAGCTTGGCTGTTAATTATTTTTTCACTCAGTGTTGATTTCCTCCATGCAAAGACTCCAGTTTTATTTTTAGTGTCTTATATAATTGTTCACTAATGCCTTATTAAAGCTGAACACCTGTAGCCTCAGTTATCTTATAAATGAGTTAACAAGGAAAAACACTCCCCCAGGGAAGCTTGTATTATATATCTGAACCAGGACAATTAAACCATTATGTGCCTCCTCAAAGTTAGCTCTTTGCTTCTAGTATTTCAAGCTCCTATTCCAGCTTTTTGGCAACGAGGAAAGAATCAGATTCAGCCCAAAAAGAATGAACAGGACAAAATGAACTCTTCTATAGGAAGTTTCGGCAAAAGCTCATGACTTTGAATATGTTATTCCTTAATAGAGATGATGAAAGTGTCTTTTTCAGAAGCCTGGCATCCTGCTCTGCAAACAGACCAGATGAGATCACAAGAGAACCACAGCATCGCTTGCTCACAGTTGTTCATTCTCTAAAACACTGATGCAGGCAGTAGCAAGAGGTTCCTTTGCTGCCTCTGCAGAGCCTTTCTTGGCAAGAACATTGCCAGCCTCCAGAGCTCGCAGCAGCAGCCAGAGGGATGTTGGTACCAGGCACTTTTTGGGATTAGCTCAGGTGTGCCATGTGCAGCTGAGCCTAAAACCAGCCCAGCTCTCGCTGTCCTCACTCCTGTCCCTGCTGGAATTCACCTCCACCAGCCAGAGCTGAGCAGGATGGGGAAGGGGACTCATCCCCAGGGCAGAGCAGCTGTGAGCAGTGATATTCTCCCACTTCAGAACCCCACACCGACCCAGTCCCAGTGCAGGTAAAGTTCCTTACTTGGACTGGCACAAACTTCTGCTCCCTGAGAGAAGCAGGGGACAGGACAGACCGTGGCAAGGGGGCACCCTGCACAGGCTGGCACTTCCAGCAGATTCACTATTCTGGCAGCAGCCTGCCCTTGACTGAGATGGAAGCAAATCCCCAGTATAAACAAAATCTCAAAGAATTTATGTGGACAGAAGCCAAAGAGCAAGGACAATTTTCCAGCACCCTGGAATCTATTGCTTTAATTTGTCTATACAGCTATATAAAACTAGCAATTTATCTTGTCTTTTCCTGAACAGCCTTTTATAAAGCAAATCAAATATTCTCACAAGTGCCATTCCAGTATCATTTCTGAATGGGAAGCGTGGGTCTTCTTAGTATAATTTCATAGTGTGCGATGTAATTGGCCCCTGGCTGATATATTCATTTATTTCATGCATTTTCAGGTTCACATCAATACTGAAATCTGGCACAACCTCTGTCCTCTTGAGGAAAGGAGCTTGTAACATAAATCTGGAGGAGAAAAAGTGCATTATCCAAAGTAGGTGTGCCCTGAACAAAAATTCCCAGTAATTTCAGGTGTCTCTTTCCACACTCCATGCTGCTGGATGTACCTTTTGTGCTGTAGCTCTATTTAAATGTCTGACAGAGGAAAGATATCTGGGTTAGCACCTATGCACTAAATCTGGAATACATGATTCCCAATAAAAATAAAAATAAGAAATTCACCGGATGAGCACTGAAGTAATTAAAGCCAATCAAATTGATCCTTATCGCAGTGTTGGTAGGACATACCCAGACAGGATTCTATCAAATTCCCATTACTTTAACTGAAAGCACAATAATGCAGATCCACTGCCTCTTCTAAAAATGGTCCTCTGAGCTTTTTCACGACTGATCGTAAAATAGATGCACTGGGATGTCGTAAAACAATTCTTTGTTTATTTACAGGTATGAAAATACAGCCCTCAGTCACAATCTGTCAGATTTTACAGAGTATCACAAAGCCCAGAATATATGCCCAGTTTAAACATGTGAAATAAAGATGGCTTGACTCAAATGATGGCCCAAGGGGCTGCGTGTTGTAAAGTTGACACGTTTGAATAATAGGAAAACCAAAGTGTCCAGAGTTAATTAAATCCATTCATCTTGGATTTTAAATTTCATACAGATCTGTAATGAAAATTTATTTCAATTTCTTCCTGTTACTTATTCCAAATCTCTCTATAGCTCTGCTTAATGACCAGATGTTCAGCAAATCCTGGATCTGGTAACTTGGAAGGACTTTGTGGTGCTGGGAGCTGGTTTTTTTTAACAAGAATAACCATGATTCTCCAACAGTGATAATGTATTAATCAAAAAGCAGCTCTGTGAAGTTATCCTGGTGAATGAAGCGCATTAGAGCACCCAGAGCTCCCTGGGTTTGGGTGGTGAGGGAGGTGTAGCACTCACTGCACACAGCTCTGCTCAAGAGGATGTAGAGGCCTGAGCTGAGGCAATCAGTTTTCTCCGTAGCACCCTGGCCATGAGGCTGAAGGACTCTGGAGGACAGCAGCTGTCTCAGGTTATGTGACCAAAAAAATGTTTATTCTATTCCATCTGCTGAAACCTGGTTGGGGAAGTGTTTTTCCTTATCTGTTGTAACTCCAGGAGAGAGGGGCTGGCTGCCTTTTGATAACAAGCCAGCTGTTAAAACAGGGTGGGGCATTGTTTCTTATCTCTGTTCACCCTCCCCAGGGATATCTCCTGTTAATGGGCCATCAAGGCTCACCAGTGACATCACACATTACATCATCCCATTGTGAGATGCTCCACCCAGGGAGGAGGAGCCAAACCATTTCCACCTGGATGAAAAGGAGCCACAAGTGTTACCAGACATCCAGTGTTCCCATGGGACTCCCAAAGGAAGACTGGACCCATCTCTGGACCTTTTTCTCTACAGGACCATCTCTACTTCCAACAAGACCACATCTGCCACTCCAGGAGGGCTTACTTTCTTCCTGCTTCCAACACCTTGACCAACAGGGTGCCAGGTTGTGTTTCTGACTCTGTCAGGCTTTTCAAGGATTTCTTGTTTGTTTGTTATTCTTTTGTACTACAACATTTGTATTTTTAATATCCCTAGTAAACAACTGCTCTACCTATTCCCAAAATCTTCGCCTGAAAGCCTTTCAATTGCAAATTTATAATAATTTGAAAAAGGAGGTGGGGGGGAAGGGTTACATTCTCCATTCCAAGGGAGACTCCAATCTTCCCTGGCAGATACCTGTCTTCCCAAACCAAGACAACAGCACAGCAGCTGTGGGACACCCGGAGTGGAATTCAGGACATGGACACTCAGCACTCGACAGCAAAGGGGTCACCAGCTCACATCCTCACATCAGTCCTGAGCCAGCCCAGCCTCCCCAAGGTCCCTGCTCCAGAACCAGCAGCCCAAGAGCCCAGGGAGCCCTCTCTCCATCCATCACTCTGCTGGCACTGCAAACCTGGAAACCTTGAAATTATGGGTTGAATCCAGGACTCTTGGGGCTTCCCCAGTGCAGAGCTGGAAGCCTGGAAGTTCTGGGCTGGGTTCCCAGGTCCTGCATGGCACAACTGTCATAAGGCACAGATCCTGAGAGCCCTGCATCTGCTCAGGGAAACTGATGTTTGGGTAGAAACAGAGAAATTGAAACACACACACAAAAAACCAATTTTACAGAGCAGCTGGGATATGGAGAGAGTGCACATTTGGAAGCATTGCATTTTATTTCCTGAGTTTGGGGAATAGGGGTGGTTTTGCTCTTAGTTTGAGTTTCATTTAATCCCCCATTCAAAGAAGCAGAAGCATCAAAACACTTTAGGTTGGTCTCTGAGCAAAATCTCCCCTTTTCTTAAAATACCCAAAACACAACTCACAAGATGAATAAAAATCGTGACAGCTCTGATAAAGAATAGATGAGGCAAAGTGGGAACAACAGACACCAGTTCAGGGAAAAGCTCTCAAAACAATTATGACATGAGATCTGTGCTCCCTACAGTTACAGAACAGCTAAGCAGACAAGAAGGCATCAGTGCTACCTAAGCAGCACAGGAATGTGCATCTCTGCCTGGATTCTGTGACTTGCAGATATTAATCATCAATTTGTCCAGGCTTCAGTCACTGCCACTGCACCTGGATGCAGATCAAGAACTCTGCAGGACATTCAGAAAGCCCAGAAATTCATTTACCTCCGGACCGATGGCAGTTTCTTCCCTGAGTTACTCCTTCTACTTCAGGAATATTTCCCGTTGTGCTCTGTCCATTCCTCACCATATTTAACTTGATGCCTGCAGCCTCCTTTCTATGAAAAGAAAGACACCAAAAAGAAGCAGGTAGGCACATTCAAGCAAAAACGCACAATTTCCCAAGACCAATCTCTATTATTTACGTGTTTGTGTTCATTATGATTAAGTCTTAATCAGTATTTGGGACTACAGCCTTAATCATATTTCCCCCCATTATATAAATGATAAATGACAAAAAGTCACAGGACTGAAAAGTAGATCAAACCTGTTGGACGTGGAGACTACCTTTTGTTGTGACAAATGAGAGTTCCAGTTGTGACTCTGGCTTGACTATTACCATCCAGTTAATTAGTGACATTCCAGGCAAATGACTCCAGCCCAAAGGTCAGAAAAGTGGTTCTCACCGGTGTACTTTGTGCTGCAGAGCATTCTAAATAGTTAAATGGCTCTGTACACGTGCATGGCTTTTATTGGTAATTTATTCATGATTTTGCATTAATCACTGACATCCTGACACCTAATTAGCAACACTCACAGGTAACGTGGGGTGAGAACTACCATACGTATTTTAATAATCAAAGTTGAGACAGCAAGCTAAAATCAGGGCTTCAAGATGAAGAGTGACAGTCAGTATTTAATTAGTTTCATCTGTGCATACTCTATTCCTTTTCACTACACACAGCTCAGGCTCACTCAAAGTCAAACAGAAATTAAAGCAAAAAAGCTTTCAAAGATACTTTATAGAAATGTTACAAAATTCCATTAATATATGAATTGTGTAATTTATCATCTATGGCTTAGAAAATATTATGGAATTCAGTCATCAGTTCTCTGTAGAAATCACTGACATCATTTTTGGCTCCAAAAGGCATTGCTGCCATCCACATGCAAAGCCACAATCTGAGGATTTAGAAGTGAGCATTTGGAAGATTTCTAAGGACGAGGCCCTCTCCCTTCTTCAGATGATGCTTCGGGGTAGTACTTATCTAATTAGAAATTAATTTCACATTAAACCATTTTTTCTTAGCTAATTAATGACAAATCTGTCAAGGAGATTTACCTGGAAAAACACATTTCCTATCTTTTAATTGTGTGCTGCTTTTATTTTGTGTTATTTTGTTGTGACATGAAATTATTCTTTTAATCTTGGAAGAAAAAAAAAAACTTGAACCAAAATTTTTTTGTTGTTTCGTTTTTTTCAGGTATCACTTTCTCCATTTTTTTTTTCCCAAGGTTCAGGTCATTTTGGACTTTTTGCTTTTATTTTGCTTCAGCCAAGCAGCCTCAGTCATTCACAGAGTTCCAGTGCCCTGCAACTACCACACAGACCTTTGTTTCCCCAGCAGAGAGATTTAAGCTCTTTAAAGAGTGCCAGGGGTTTTTCACCTGGAGGGTTCATTCAAATGGAGTCAGTTGGGATCTCCCAAACACTCATTACAGACTTCATCTACTGCTGTATCCAGAACACAGAAAATGCAAATTGAATTTCTGACTGAGGCATTCCATGGAAAAAAAAAAATCAATCCTGATTCCATGGTCCTCATTTTTGATAGTGAATTTAATGGGGATTTGTTCTTTTATTTGGAACACTCACAACAGCCCTGTTTCTTAGCAACTGCACGTGGTGGAAGACTGACACAGAAGAAATAACAATCACCACATTCAGTAGGACAACGAGAACCAGAAAGAAGCAGTAAAGTCAGATTTAGTTTGTTTGAGGGTTTTTCACCCAAACCACTCACCCAACATCCTCTGAGCCTTCTCCACAAGAAGCATGGAAGGTGGGAAAAGTTCTGCTGGCCTGGAATTGAAATTATTGTTTTTCTATTTATGGCAGCAACTATTCCAAAATAATTTCATGACAGTACTTAACATATAATCACACCACATAATCACCAAAGAATGAAAAGAAAACCCCATAATGATAAGAGAATAAACAGTTACATGCCCTGAGACTATCATGACTAAATGAATTCCAAATGTAAAGGGTTTGGAAAAAACCAGTATTTGTCAGTTGTGCAAAATGAATCATAACAGGGGAAATTCTAAATTGTTCCACTTTTAGGTTTTCATTTTGAGCATTTCTGCCACCTGCTTTAGTGAGTTCATACAATGGAAAGCACCCTCACATCTGCCTTTTTTCTGATGGCATTTATCCTCCTTTTTCTCAGCAGCTCATGCCAGACTCCAGTGGTGCAGAATGATTGGAAATTTTTTCTCCTCCTGTGAACAAGTGAAGCATCCATCTTAAACAGCAAAGATATCACCACTCCCTCCCAACCCATTGGAACAGAAAGGCAGCAATTTCACATGTTCTGGTCAAGACACTTGGATGCAGATGAAGGTGAACATGCAAATGGCTGGAAATGACTTTGTGCATCTACATTTTCACAACACTGTGCAAACCAGAGCCACATAATCTACCTTCTCCCATGAACAATAATAAAAAAAAAATCCCAAGAATTATTGTTATTTTTGTTTCAGCAAACGAAGGTGGTGTCTGATAGCACAGTTTAAAATGACAGCACTGCCTCATCGTGCTGGCAATATGGGAAGATCTGAAGAGCTGATGGATATTTCAAGAGCCGGAGTCTACACCCACCCTGAAATCCCACGACTGCAGGGGATGGAATTCACTCCATCCATGGTCAGTTACACAAATGTATGGATGTTGATACATGCCATGTATCTAAATATGCAATATATTCCTATCTAAAGATACTTGAGGGAAGATTAAAAATATTATCTTGGTGGTTTACACTATTAAGGGACCTGAAATGCTCTGAAAAAATACAAAATACAGAAACACTTGCATCAGAGAGCTCATACACCAAAACCAAAAATGTAAGAGAAACAAAGGCTGAAAGAATTTAAAAACTACAGCATGCAGCAAAGACCACTCAAAACACTTTTAACACCTCTTGAAGCATCTGAGGATCTTTAGTGCACTCATTTATTTATGATTTCTCTTCTATTGTCAGTATTAAATGAGAATCCTGTCATGACCTTTGCCTATGATAAAGTCAGCAATCAAACACACTGCAGAAGCAATAATGAAGTTATTCTGAGGATTCACAGGTTCTGCTGTATAAAGAGCCCTGAATATTAATATAGAAACCTTATTTTACAGCTTATCACCTGTGATGTTCCAGTTAAACAAAGCAACAGCTAAATATTCAAAGGAATAAAGCTTCAGCTCTTATTCCTTTCTGCTGCCCATCTGACCTACCTGCTACACTCACTACATCAGCTACCTTGCAAGAGTAGATTATATTTAAAGTTTATATTTCTGATGTGTAAAACAGACTTCTATTTGTCCAACATATTGCTTCACATGGGAAAGTCTCAATGGTTATTAGAAATATATTACAGTCCTTCCCCTATGCTCAGAAACAAGCTGAATGTGTTATCATCTGTACTGAATTTTATTCAAAAGTGTATTGAATGTATGAACCCTTTCTTGCTTTAGAGTTGCAACATCATTGTGGCTTCTGGATATTTTCATTCTTTCTGAGGTATCTCNTTAAATAGCCCGTATTCTTGGCAGGAGCCATGAATCCCTATCTGATGGCAGCAAACGCGTTCTGTAGCTCAGGTACAGGGGTTCCTTTCTGAGAGAAACCCTTTGTGAGGCTTCGCTGTGTAGACAATACAATGTGTTGCTTTTTGCTCCTGATTTGAACAGCCAGGAAAGAAAGGGAAGTGTTTGATTACTGTCCAGCAGCCTGTTTGCTATTTCTGCCTCCCAATCACAAAATACCCCGTGGATCTGGCTACAGCTGCCGTATGAATGCGAGAATCTAGAAATACCTATTAAAACTTGGCAGCTAAGCATAACATTCTAAAAAGGATCTGATTTCTAAGAGAGCAACTAAGACTCCATGAAAAGAATGGATAGAGCACTGTAGAAATGGCTCAGAAATTATAAAGAAGCAATGTACTGTGCAGGAAAGGAAATGAAAAAATGAATTTAAAAAGCCACAGCGGTGTGTGAACAGTTGGGGAAAAGAGAATCTCTGAGTTTCCTGGGTGAGATGGTGGAGGGGAAGTGTAGGGGATGCTGATTTTCAGATTCAGAGCAAGAATCACTATTGTATATAGACTTTTAAGCTGGCAGATAAGTGTTTTGTTTAGCCTACCATGCTTGAATATATTAATCAATTATGAAAACACAAAAAAAAAATCTCTGCTGAACAAAAGGGAGGGTAGTTTTTAATATTTTTTTATCCATTTTTTAAATATTTAACAGCTACCAACTTTTTCAGACAGAATATCAGAATTCAAGAGTGATGAGGGGTTGGTAGAGTGGGCAGAATGGGTAGAATCCATATTAGGGTCAACTTTTTTTGTGTCTGGAAATTCATTTAATTCCCACAAGCAGTGATAAAAAATGGCCTCAGAACACTCAGAGAATTTAGTGCAGAATGATGTAGGGATGAGTAAAAACGCATTGATTTGCACTATATAACAAACTCCATTCCAAGAGGTGGAGAGTTTGGTATTTTTAGTTAAGGAATGTCAAAGAGTGATTTCAAGTACATCAAGGATGTATTCCATAAATTCTGTAACTCTTCTTTTAAATATTTTTTATAGGCTTAAAGGCTCAAGTCTCTTAATTTTAGAGATTATTTTTTTATAAGGGCATGGTTTATTTCCAGACAACTTTTCATAGACAGCCACAGAAAACTTTCTGCTGCCTTCCTATTGAATTTATTTTAAATGCAGGAGATTTAATTTAATAATAAATAAATAAATTTACTCAACTGCAGGACACCAGTACTCTGATAGAAACATGTTAAAAATGATAAATAGCTCCAGCTACTCCAAGACTGAAAATAAATACTCACCCCCAGTGAACAAAATTATTTGGAGTGGGGCCCTTTCATGATTAGCAGAGATCGTCTCCCATTGTGCTATAAATCTTCCAAAATGGATTTCCACCACTTATTGCTGTTCAGAACCTATTATCACTGCCACATTACAAGGGCACAGACAGTAAAGAATATCAAAGAGCAACCTGCAAACACTGACCACAAATCAGAGACTGATTGCTATGCAAGAGTAACAGACCAGATCTGAAAACAAGCCAAGGATAATCATGTACTTTACAAAACACAATGTAAACATTAAAAAAAAAAAATCCCAAAATACTGAAACAGAAATAGTTTTTGACACACATAAAATCATTAGCAGCTGTATCTGGATACTATATTGCTACATGGATTAAAAAAATGCTATTTCCTCTAAAGTCATTGTGGGTTCCTTGCAAACCCTTGTGGAAGAGGAATCCAGCTGTTTCAGCAAGACTTCAGCATTTTAGACCTATTTTACCATATCCTCAAAAGGAATCAAGTTTTTCTAGGGGGGTCAAGAGAGTGCTTAGCTAGACTCAAACACTATTGTCCATAACATTGTCTGGAAAATAAAATTGCTTCACAAGTAGACAGAAAGACAATATTGAAAGCAAAATTTTAAAAATCTCAAATTAATTGTGCTAGAACCATAATGTTTTTTAATTGCTCACTTACCTAGAGAAACAAATAAATATACTGGCAGTATAACAGAAAACTGTCAAACCAGCAGACACCATTAGCTTCATGTTATATGCAGGACTCTTCCTAAAGACCTCAAGTCCTGTGAGGTGTTAAACTCATAACTAGGATTTGACAGCAAATTTTGTTAAACTCAGAACTAGGATTTGATAGCAAATATGTGCTATCACATCCTGCAATTTTATGGGAAGTAAGCCTTTTAATTAACCAATAAAAGTAATGCTACTTTTAGAAATCTCCCTGGCCAAACAATAATCGCACCAGTGCAGAGGGAAACACTTCCCTCGACTTCTCATCACTGCCACAGGCACAGACATCATCCTTATTACCACGGCTCCTCCTATCAATCCTAACATTTTATCTGCCATTTTCAGCTGAACAGCCAAGGGGAGGTACAAATTGCAAGATCTTTAGCATTTTCCCAGTGAAATCCTACAAAAACAGGAACTCAGGGGTCTGATTGCACTGGCTACTCCCAACAATCACGTTCTAGCCTTGAAAGCCTCTCAGCCATTCTTGGAAATGTGAATTAAAATAGAAATTCCTTATCTGAGAGATGACAGCTCTGTGATCTGTCCCAAACAGCCCATCTTGACAATTTCTGAATTCCCACAGCAGATTCCCTGTGGCTATTCTGCTTCTTTATCTGGTTCCTGAGAATCACAACAAAACTGCATAACCTGGAAACAGAGTCAAGTTGTTTGTTTTTTTTTTCACAAATACCAGCTCTGGATATCGATCAAATTTTTTTCAACCAGACTATGAAAAGCCAAAATTCAGTCATAAATGTGAGTATCAACCACAAGCACTCACAACACAGGAACAGACTGTCTGGATAAAATCATATGCATTTTATCATATCACAAATAGGAAAAAAGAGAACTGATCTGTCATGGATGCCTTCCCAAAATTTCACATTGAGTTTCAGCAGACTAAGTATTTGAAAACCTTGAGGTATTTGTTATCTCGAAGAGGTTTTCTTCTTGTGTCCAGACAATATGAAACTGAACTGTTCACACCTGTCCACTGAATGTCTGTTTTCTTTTATGATTCTCTAATTCACCAGTTTGGGCTGCATGCATGTGGAAAAAAAAAATTCAAAAGGCAAAAGTATTTGTGAGAGAAAACTACACTGCTATCTTGACTTTCAAGGGAAATTGGCCATGTGTGATGGAAATAGTGACATATTTATCACAGGTTGAATCAAATTTGACTCAAAAAGACATTTATCATGAAAAAGAACATGCAGAGTTTTACGAAGAGGGAATAATATATTCTGCTTTTTCTTTCCATCACCTTTAATATGTTTTATATAATCAGTTTCTTGATTATTTGGGTCATTTAAACAGCAAAGCTTGTTTATAAATTCTACAATATAAACAAGGTGCACAGCAGAAGATGACAATGAACATGAAAAATATGCAAGAAATGTAGTGCTGGAAAATACAACATGCTTCAATGCCACCATCGGGAGCTGAACTGGAATATTTGTCAAGTAACACCATTATCATCTTTCTATCAGGAGCCTCTTCAAGTCACTCCTAAAAAATTCGGCTAGATTTTATTTTAGGCACCTTTACATACTAACACACGTGTTTGATTACACATAAAAAGAAAACACTAGTTTTATATTTTTACATGTCTTTTAATTGTTCAACTGTTTTATTGTCTTATAATTTATTCTTATAAATTATAAGACAATATTTTAATTTAATATATTAAATAAAATAATAATAATTGATAATTATATAATAATAATTAACATTCACATAAATATATTTGCATACATTTATCCAAAAGCCAGAAACACTACTGCCCATCACTGCCTATTGCCAGGTGTGCAGACCCCTGTCAGATATTAGCTCTGTTCACTGCTGCCCCTAAAACTGTTCTGCCCTCACCTGTGTCTGCTCAGTGGCCCAGATTTCAAAGGCAGGGGACAAATAAATCAACAGGTGACCCTGTGCCCTGTCCCCCTCAGACCCACACTTCCCATCTGCTGTTTGCTTTGCTGAGTCAGACTGAAGGCAATCAGGAATTTCCCCGTTTTAGGAAAGCAGTTAGCACAATACTGGAATTACAGTCCTGAACCCACCTTTTCTTTTGTTCCTTACCTGGGTAGTGGGTAGGACTAAAAACTATTTTTAATATGCATTGCTAATCCACCTGCTATAATTCCCTTGCTTCATAGAAGCATGGGAATTTTTATTAAGAGAATGAAAATAAGATACAGATTTGCTAACACATTCTTAGAGTTTTTCACTGTGGAAACAACATTCATATACAAACTACACCTTTAGCATGAAAGTGTTTCATGCACAAATTCCTCTTCCAGCAGGAACTCTCCTGCCAAGGGAAGCAGAGGCCATGCAGAGACACTCACAAAGCTCATGCCTTGACCTGCTGGGGTGCTGGTTATAAAACTTTACAGATCATCTTAAACGAGATGGAATTAACACACAGCCAAAGACAAGCTCAGTTGTGAGACCATAAAGAACCTGAACAATCCTGATTTAGATGCAGTCCAAAGACAGATCCCAAAAAGACTCAGGAATGTAGTAAACACCAATTATTCTTACCTTCTCAAAGCAGTTATAAGTTAATATTCTCCCTTTATGAATTTATAAAATATACTGTTATGTACAGCTTCAGTTCATGGGACAGTATGAAGACACACCTGCAGTCACCTTAACCAGGTTTGTTTAATTCCACAGTGAGGATGGTGCTGAGGAGCACAGCTCAGAAAACTGAAGAGAGTTTCAATTTCTCTCTAACTTTCCTCACCAGTTCATTTACCTCAAAACAAGAACTGAAATACAGAATTACATCATGTCCTTCACACCAGCTGAACTTTATTTTTTTCCTGAGCCTTATTATATTAGTATTATAGTAGTATTAAATTACTATTGTAGTACATACATATGGAAGAATACTCCCACAGCATCTCAGCTGATACTTGTCATTGCCTTACCCTTAACATAGTGAAATATTAGTACTTCAGAAATAAAAACATTCCACTGAGTTAGACCTTCAATAAAATACTATTTTTATTCTGTTCTATAAATTATTTTGTACTCTTGCTTAAAATAATAATAACTATGCCTGGCTAGTTTATGTACAGAAAGTAAGATTTTTAAAAAACCCAACACATTTTATCTACTCTTAGAGTCTCTACTTAAAATTAATATATCATTTCTGGAAACTCTGCTCACCAGAACTGGCAGATGCTCCATGGAAAATTGCCATTAACAATTAACACATAATGAAGAATCAACCTGCTGGGGCACCTGGGATAAATTTCATTTTTTCAATGCATTATTATTCCACTTGAGTGAGATAATAGATTATAATTTTAGAGAAAGTGACATATGGAACATTCATGAGACTTTGCAAAAATCATTTGAGGCCCTTAACTTATAACATTTATCACACTCTTGGAGGGGAGGGGAAGGACTTTGACAGGGAGATTTTGGTGGGCCAATTTTCTCAACGGAAGATTGAAAGACTTTTATCTCAAAGGCACTTCAGCTATGAAGTCAAAATTCAGTTTCCAGCTCATGCCTGGAAAAACTATTAGATCTGAGGAGATGCTCTTGTTCTTCAGCTTTCTCCTTCCAGTGCAAAGAGTTCCTCTTGTGGTAATCACATAATGCCTTATTGCTGGGAGGGTGCAAATACATGATTTTGCTATATTACTATAATATAATATAATATAATNTATACGTATGTAATTATGTATGTATGTATGTATGTACGTATGTATGTAACGTCCAAATATTTTGGAGAGAAAAATTATTGCTCCAAACACCAATCACAAACATTTTGAAAAATATCAGGGAAAAAAAACCCCAAGCTATTAATTTCCAGGGCCACAGAACTTGGGTTCTTAATTTCCAGGGTTGCTCTGGGATGAGGAAGACGTGGCCCCACAGTGGTGTATAATGGTTCCAGGCACAGCCAGTCTGACCTACTGCAATCTATTCAGAGTCTTTCCATTTTCAGATTTGTTACTTATAATGGGCGACTGAGCTGTTCCAAACCTGGCTGTGGTACAAAAAAGCTTTCAGACATACCCAGAGAAAGACTCAGAAAGGATCTGTAAACCACACTTTTAATTCTTTAATTGCCAACCTTTCCTTTCAGCCCTCGGTATTTATTTGTGAGAGATACAGCAGTCTATATAATAATTTGCAAAAAAACACACAGAGCTGGGTGGAGCGTTGAAGGAAAATCCCCTTTTGCTGATGAAATAACAATTGTGACACCCAAAAGTACAACCAGGCAATGAAAGCTACATGATTTCTCTGCATGAGCAAGGGGAATCCAAGCCCAGGGTTATGTTCCTGGCTCTCTCTCTTCTGGGTCTGTATCCTGTTTCACCTTAAGGCAGAGCTGCTGGCTATTTAGTTATGTCACCAGGACTCTAAAACACAGAAAAACAAGTTAGATATTCCAAATACCTGATGAACTTTAAAGTAAGAGGAGTGGTGATAAAAGAAATATTCTCTTGAACATGCTCTTTCCAAAATAAGGTATGATATATCCTCTGTATTGAAGAGCTTCCTTTGCTAAGCTTGTATTCATGGGCATCTTGTCATGCTGCCCTTGAGAAAAACGTGCAAATTTACATTTCTGAGAACAGTGAGGAGTTTGAAAAACGAAAAAAGGACAATAAAAATACCTAACTCTATATAATATCACAGCGCTTAAAGCAGTCTGACGAATCGACTGAGACTCGAGACTCCAGTCACACTAAAAAGGAATTCAGAAACAAGATAAAATAAGTTACTGCCCAAATCCATGCTAAGAGTAAAGGTGGACGAGGAGAACCAGTCACATCTTTCATTGGTTAAAAAGATGCAAGATTGGCCCAGCACAATTTCAGTAATTTGTCAATTTGACAGAATTCAGTTAATAGAAAAGTCACAAACAAAACCCAAAACAATAAATTGAGGGCTATACTTTTTCAGAACACTGAAATGAAGATAGAACACACTTCAGATGTAGAGAACAATATCTACATTTTACTGCTTTGATACAATACCTTTTCATGAATTTCACCTATACTTTTTTTTTTTTTACATTAAATAATTAACCACTAAATATCTGAAAATGCTTCTGTTGTATGTGAAAAACATGGTCAGTGATTTGGGGTGTACGATAAATTGGAAAATTCTTAGTTCATCTCTTCAATATAACTGGTGTGGTTCCACACACCGTGTGCCAGGACAGCCTCAAATTGTGACAGAAAGGTCAGGAAAAATATCACTTTGCACCCCAAAAAGTGGTGACACTGCTGAAAAATGGGATAGTTTAACATGCCCTGGAGAATCCATCTTCCCCATCAAAGACATGCACAGCTGGCTGTGCCTCTACTAAAACACTTCGGAATTCTGCAGCTCCTGGCTCAGAAACTTTCTCCAGGTTCCAAGATGACCAGAGCCATGAGATGGAACAATCCTGACCTTCACTGGGATCTTCCAGTTAGGATGCCCCATTCCTAAATACAGTTTGCTCTGTGTTTTCCTGCCTAGCCTGTACTCCAGGACATACACACACGATATCTAAATCAGCTCTTCTGCCTTTTCCATGGCCCAGGAGCTCTCCTGATACTGGCTGTTTGGAGATCAGCAGATATTTATGACATTTTCACATGAAAACACCTTGTGGATTTTGGATGGATGATGATTCGTCCTTTAACGTGTCCATGGCAAAGTTCAGTAATGTGGAAATCCAAGCACATTTTTCATTTCAGGACATCTCTACTGTGGGTGCTCTCTCTCTTCCTGCTTTTCCTAATGATTTGCCTTTCCACAGTAACTAGAAGCCACAGACGTCTTGGAATGATGCTGAAGCTTTGTTTCTGTGTTTTCTCATTTTTAATAAGCTGATTTTCCTTCTCAGAATGATTTTGTGAACTCTACAACATCTAGGAAGGCTAAGGACAAACTGTGAAGATTAGACAGTTTGTAGATTTTTCTGTCTGCTTGTTAGGCACAGTGAGTTTGATCTAAATGAGTTTTCTGCATTCTCCTTTTATTTTTCTCCCTATAATCTCTCTCCCTTGCACGTAATTCACATATGAAAAGAAAAAGCTAACAAAAGAAAGAAATGTTAAATCATTGTTCTGCTTTAAATTCTCAATCCCCTGAGTGGTTCCCAACCCACTAGTTCTTCTTTATTCCTTTCATTCCAATTACCATTTAACCATCAAACAAAATAACCAGCAAAGGAAATAAGTTATGCAATATATGGCATTCCCTTGGAAATATTAAGTAGTTTTTACAATAGGTTATTTGACAATGCTGAGGAACAGATAGAAGCAATTAACATCAAATTGTTACTTTCCTCCAAAGGAAAATATTTGTTTAATTCCACCACTGAAATGAAAAGAGAAATTTAATTACAACAGTGTTTTATAACTGCCTGTCCAGACTAACAAAAGCACAGTCATATCTCTCTGGAGTCCCATTCAATATTAATGTGGAACGTAGGTGAGTCAGTGGAAGAACATCACAGGATGCCAACTGTCACCTTGCTCACATTCCATAAAAACACCAGCACACAGGAATTTCAGCTCTGTAAACTATGACCGCTGATTTTTAAATAAACACATAACTATCAGAGGATGAGCAAATTGGAATATTCATTTTCCTATCCTTTGCAGCTGAGCTGCAAGTTTAGTATATGCTTGGTCTGCAAGAGCCCACGTTGCAGTTTTCCATACTCTATTTCCAGCTGTCAATTAAGATTGTTCCAAATGAGATTTTCACCTAGACAAGGCTGGAATTTCAGGACTATCACCAATAATCCTTGAAAAGCATGGCAGCAAGAACAAGGAAACTCTTGTCTTAGTCTGCAGTGAATAAGAAATAGCTGTTCAAAGCCTTCAAACATGATCTGATGCTTCAAGGAAAGCACAAGCCTGGTGGTTCAGTGTGACCCTCAGGGACAACTCTGGGCTGTGGGACTCGGGCACGTGAGCAGCAGTGACAGTGACAATGGACATAATTTGGCAGCACAGTACCTTTCAAAACCTATTTTAAACTTAGGAACAGTAACACCACAGGTGTGACAGTAGCTAGTCCTCCCCTCACCGCTTTTCATTTTGATCTTGCTGTCATTTATTTGTATTTACAGAAAACAGCTAATTAATTCAGAGTGCATGTTCATTGTGGGGCTGCATTTCCTTACACACTGAATAACAACACGGAGACGGGTGGGAAAACTACAAAGGGAGAAAAACCAAACAGAAATAGGTTATGAATCTTAAAATTCTTGTGTACTGAGAGAACAAAGAATGAAAGTTGATTTAATATAAGGAATGGGATTTCTACAGGCAATTCAGAACCACAACATTCACAAAGGTGTCTTTCAGTGAGAGTAGTGGAGTATTCATCCCAGGGCTTGATAAATCCAACTCTTATTGTACTTCAGAATTTGACTGAAACCAGCAGCTTATCACTATTAGATAATACAACACAGGAAAAAACCCAGGAACACATTAAAGAGCAGGTTCAGTTATAACTGCAGCTGCTTCCTGTAAGCTCCATCTTTTGAATAATAAAATTATTGGGCAATTAAAAGCAATTGCCAGTTCTGTTTTCCTACTGATAAACATTATAAAAGCCTCAGAACCAATGCCTTTTTTTCTGTTTATAGGAGAGCTCATCATCATCACCATCCAGCAAACTGCTCTGCATGGGTCACACTGGATTTGCAACGTGAGCTAAAAAAAGGAGCTGCAATAAGATCAGGTGGTTAAAGAGCAAATTATCCACGGTGGCAAACCACAGAGCCACTAACACCCTGCCCCACCGAGCAGGCTCACAACACACTTGTGGTGAGTGTTTGCAGTGAGGCCTCCTGTCAGATTCCAGTGCCAAACTCAGTGCAAGCTCAAAGTGAAACTGCTCTGCGTAACAGTACACGGCTGGGCAAAACCTCTCACTTCCAAAAAAACCACTTTGCTGTTTGGGTTTTTTTTTTATAATCTTGAGATATATAGCTCAATTTACCTTGCCTTCATAGAGGGAACTATAACCAGCCACTCTGCTGGCTCTGTGGGGTCCCAGGCATCAGCTCAGCATCCTCCCCCTGAACTCTCCAGCCTGAAGCTCTGGTTTAGCTCAGGGACTGTTCCCCAAGGAACACTTGGCTCTGAACTTGTGGCTGGAGTGGGGCTGTGGGCCCTGGGGGCTCAGACCCCCTGGTGCCAGCAGCTGCAATCAGGGATGCAGAAACAACCCCTGAGGAGGTGCATGTTGCATACACAGATGCATGTCCATAATATCCATATTCTAACTCGCAGAACTGCAGCCTGAGCAGTCAGGGAAGGGAACAGGATGAGGCTTTTGATGCTGTTTGTGCAAGAGGAGTGAATGTGAGGGTGTAGAGCTGCTCAGAGAGATGTGTGCACCTACTGCAAACACATGTCCAGCCTCACCCACAGCATCTCCATCAGTGAGTAATTAAGTTCTCTTTCTTTTTTTTTCTTACCTATTTACTTGTTCAATAACACTTTCTGCCCTTTAAAGCAAATATAATTTGCAAAAAGTTCTGAACTTCTGTCTTCTATGCATAAATTATTTGGTGCTATGCTGGTTCAAAATGCTCATGCTGAAATGGAACAGGGCAGGATTTTCACAGGCCAGCTGGAAAAACTGTGATTTACCTGAGAGAACACATGCAAGTTACAGTGATCAGCTGTCATCAGCTCAGTGACAAAACCTCCTCATCAGACATAGGCTGCAATAGAGTGCATGTGATGAATTTTGTCACCTGCAGTGGGATGAAAGGCAATGCAAAATTTATTAGTACTAGACAAAAATAGCTAATATTTGGATAAAAGCTTCAGTGTATACAGCACAGAAAAGACTTGCCTTCCCCTTCCATTTCAGGTTGTAATGAATATTTAAAATTTTCTTCAACATTTCCAACCAACGATCTAAAGACTGTATACTTTTCACACTTAAAAAGTGATGCCAAATTCAAAGTAGAGCTACTGCAGGACGATAGGACCCTCCTCTGATCATGGTAAATTCAATGACCAATTGATTGATTGAGATGAATAAAGACCAGAAGCAAACAAAACTGCCTGAGATGATAGTTAACTGATGGCCAAAAAAAAAAAAAATCAAATAAATCACACTTTTGGAGAAATTTCTAGTGGAGTGACATTTGCAGCTGTTTATGGCAAGTGATCCACTGAAAATTTCAAAGCTCTTTACCCTCTGCCGTAACACACAATCCCAACTTTGATGTTCAGTACAAACAAAATAAATGAAGTGAATATTCAGTCCGTATAACAAAAGCAGAAGGATTTTCTCCAAGAGCCTTGACAGCTAAAAATTTGTAGAACACCTTGAAAACTGAAAGAAATGGGAAATATAAGAAAAGATGCCTCTTGGCAATGGTACAAGGCAGATCCTTCTGCCCTTCATTATATCCCAGCAGGAATATGCTGGAGTGGGATGGGCTGGCACCCATCACACACAGGCTGAAGCAGTTTCTTTAGGGCATCACCACCGGGAAAAGAGCCTGGAAGTCTCACCAGGCTCCCAGGTCAATTCTGCTCCGTGCTTCTGCAGGGAACTGCACTTTTCAGGGTTGGTGAAGGATCCAGGTGCACACACACACCTGAAACATAAATGATCCTCTGCATCTCCAGCTCCAAGCTTCACACTTCAGAGCAGACAGGCACCGAGGGACTAACAGAGGTATCTGAACAACAATTAGAAAGTACAAAAAACAAGAACGTTGCAGTGACGAGTGTACATCCTAGGGTGAGCAGAGGCCACAGAAGTGACTGAGTTCTTGACACAAAGAAACATTCCCCCTGTATTGCCCATTTCAAAGCAGCAGCTCTTATCTTCATTTACAGCTAATCGGCTAAAACAGACCAAAGGAGTGTTGTAGGAGTAAAAACCCACTGAATGCTCCAGTCATTTTACAAGCAACATTTAATTTTACTGTGTTACCGCGTTAAGCTGAGCAATGGAAGGAAACACAATCAAATGCTCATTGTATTTAAAGAGCTTCAAAAAGATCAATTATCTTTATATGGATAAGGAGCCGCTATCGATTTCAACAGTGTTATTCAAATCCCATTTAAGCAATGAATTGCTCTGCTTTTTTATCAGCAAGAGGAATGCATTACAGTGGTGCAGCCCAATCCTTAACACTGCTCGAGCAAGCACCAGCCCAGTGCCTTCTCCAAACCAGGGAAATCTCTCTGACATCGATCTTGCTAATGGGATGGAGCCAGAAACAGGTTTCTCTGCCAGTATTCCCGCAAAAATACTGGGCAGAAGTAGTGCAACTCTCTAAGATGCAAGGTAAAACCTACGCAGAGACGCCGGGGCTGTACCTGGCTGTACAGGTGTGCGTTTGGAGACCTAGGAAAACCACTTCCATCAAATCACAGCCAAGGCTGATGACCTCCTAGGGAAATTCACTGGCATCCCAAGAATCTCAAAGAAGAAAAAAAACCTTGCTGAATGCCTAATCAAGCCAAGCAAGACTTTACATATCACCCAAATTTGGTTTTTTCTTCCATATTTTAGTCATTCCAACCCAGTGATTTTACAGACACGTGACTTTTAAACAATCCTGCATCTCTCAACAATTTCATAAGAACTCAAAGCAAGATAAAAGAAGTTATTCATGGTTTGAAAGGACAGAGTTAGGCCTAGAAAGAAATTCTGATGAAAATACAAGAGTGTTTGCAGCATTTCTTTGGCATCTCCTGTCAGCCTGCTTGATTACAGCCCTTTTCTTCCGTCAAAACACAGTTCCACTCCCAAACAGTTATGTGACTCCAATCAATCCACTTTGTGTTCACCAACAGAAAAAAAATAGGCGCAAAATTGGGCTGTAGATTTTTATTAACCTCCGCAGAAAAAGAAAAGTATCAGAACTGATAATACCTAACTCCCTGTG
This sequence comes from Cyanoderma ruficeps, assembly GCA_008694505.1. Classification (NCBI taxonomy): domain Eukaryota; kingdom Metazoa; phylum Chordata; class Aves; order Passeriformes; family Timaliidae; genus Cyanoderma; species Cyanoderma ruficeps. Next base: position 1,924,943 of record VZDJ01000601.1, read on the forward strand.
TAGATCACAGCATCAGAAAAATACTGCAGAGAGAATCTAAGGTTCCTAAGATTACCTTGGAAACCTTGATAAAAGAGCTACTACAATAGGAAAAAAAAATACCCATTTTGCATAGAATATTGCTCTCTAGGGGAAGGGCAGCTAGGAGGTACAACTGAAAACAGATTTAAAACTTGATTTATTAAATTGAAGGGTAGTTTTCAAGTGTGCCCACTTCCAGACTGGAGGCAAAACCTCATCTCCCCAAAAGGCTCTGTTCAGATGGGGAGACCTGCACCTGGATCAGCAAGCCCTGAAGGGAAAATGTAGATTCAGGGGCACAGTGCTCCAGAGGACACAGTGCAGTGAAGGAGGACAGGATTTCAGTTCATGTTAGGATTGTGAACACGTTCCTGCTGCCTTTCCTCACAATTAAGATGATTTTCTACCCCAGCCACAACCAGCACATTGAACCATCTCCAAAGTTCCCCAGCAGTGAGGTTTAACCAGTTTTGCAGGTTTTAATAAAATTTCCAACATGGAGGATAGAATGCTGACATGCAGTTTGGACAAATGCAATACTTCCTTGCATAAGAACACCCATCCTGGAGAGGAGGCAGCATCCTGCTGCACTCCCCACAGCTCCTTGGAGGACGTTCACCTTCAGCTGGAGAACCCTCCCACTGAAGTGGAATGATTTTCCCAAGCTCCTCACTCTCCTGAGCCCTCCCTCTCGGACAGCCAGCTGCCACGAGTTCCTATTTTCTTATTTGCTGCCTAATAAATCCATACTGTGGGGTTTGTAATTGTCCTGATCCCTGTTACACTTGGCCCGGGTGCCCTAAATAACCCTGCTGTCAATAGCAAACACAGCAAGCGCTGGATGTGTGCGGCGTGTTTGATGTGAGAAATGAAAAATCAATGTAATATGCCCTTAATGGAGGCACCTGCAGATAACATCCAATAGAATTGATTAAGCCCTACACAATAGATAATAAAGCTAATTAAAACCCAACTGGAACACCACAGTGCAGCTCCACGTTTAAATGCAGTGGTAAAGACAATGGAAGAAGAAATTAAAGGGAAAACTTAGATATGACTAATGGAGGAAGGTATCAATCTACACCTAGATAAAGGTTTATTATTGCCCCATAAAGTCAAATGACACCCACAGCGTTCATATTTTGCTTATCCTGAACACAAAAGGTATAACCTCATACGTTGCAGTATAACTTTGACACATTTTTTTAATTAAATAGCAGTCCACGTATTCACGTTATTCTGCTGAGATAATTTCCTTTATTCTGCTCCTAGATAATCACAATTGTAAAGATTTAATGATTTTATAATCTTCAAGCAAAGTATCCAAAATAACGTCTGAAACAAAATGAAAATATAATAAAATTAGCACCAAACAAACCTTAATGTGACATTTCCTGCATTCCCTATGAACCCAGAACTCTATTTAGGTGAAAGTTTCTATATTGACTACATATACACCCCTGTAGTTATAACTGCCACTTTCAAAGGAAGAATGGGATACAGGAACAAAAGGAAGGAAGCAAGGAAGGGAAAAAAAAAAATATATCTTATTTTAATTGGGTATTGCAGAGGAAACCCTATCCTGAATGTAACTCTAAAAACCAACTAATTTTCAGTTTCATTTCTCTTGTCCTTTCCTAAAGCTCATTCCTTAAAAGCATAAAGCAAGCAGAATCCCATCAGAACAATCTAGTTTGCATAGGAGATGAGACTAGGAACGATAAATGCCTCTCATTATCCAGGAAAACTTTCATAGGAATAAAAAGGTCACAGTTGTTTGTAAGCAGGACAGTATTAGAGACTTCCCCCAAATTGTGCTAGAAAGTTCTGAAATAATATTTTTCATTTTGCTATTAGAGAAGAACAACTTCAGACAGGAGTAAAGTTTGGTGTCCTTCAAAACAAACTTCAGAACAGCAGGGGCAAGAGAAAAGAGTTGTGTGCTGTGTAATTCTCACAGCAGCTGTGCCAGCCCGCAACCCCGAGCAAACACAGCATGCCCAGACTCCTCCGGGCAGCAATTTACCAAACAAAGGGCTTCTGGATTAGACTACATCGAGGTTAGTTTACGCTTTTTATCCCTGGGTAATCGGGGTTGTTCCCACCAAGATACACGGCACAGATCCAAGGGACAGAGCTCAGGCAAGCACCAGCCCAGCTCTGCTGGTCGATGCTCCTGCTCCCAAAGCCACGGCAAAGACTGATGGCCTCAGTTCACAGCAGCTCAGCACCCTCCTCCTACCTGCCCGGCATCCTCTGTCACCTGGCTATGATGCATTATGAATTGGGCAAGTATTCAGCCACAGTTTAAAGAGGGTTCAGAAGCCAATGAATTTCCCACACCCTCGTTTTGAAGCATTCACATTTGATTTCTGCGTTTGAAGCACTTCCTGCTTTGACCTGTTCTCACCAACCTTTGAGAGCTCAAACAAAAGGCAGAGAACCTGTAGCTCTGCAGTCCTGCACAGGCTGGACTCCGGTAACTGGGCCATGAATATTCTGTCTGTCCTGAGCAATTTCATCATTAATTGCCCAGCTGAGTGTCTGTCATCTCCAGCCCTCCTGAACATGGCTTGTGTAACTCGGAACCACGTCTGGTTTTACTGAAGTGTTTTACAATAAAAGACTTAAATAGCTCCCACGGGTCAGAAGGATGCTGGTGTACAGCACACCACCAGGAAAACCAGAATGCAAATGTGGCAGGAAAGTGAGCCTAGCCTGGAAAAGTTGAAACCACATTTTTGTTGAGTTCTGGTGCAACTTCTTATACACATGGTGTGTTAACTTCAGCATAACAGCAAAGGCTCTTTTAAATCAGTTTAAAACTTAGGATAAAATAAACTCTTCTAACAAAAAAAAAAAAAAAAAAAAAAAAA